>OZ014478.1:33048407-33312489 GCA_963965965.1 Trididemnum nubilum
ATCACTTAAAAATCCCGAAGAAAAAGAAAAAAATTACACCAGCAATTCAACAAAAGCAAAGATTATTATTTATGCTAAAATCGAAAGAAACGTTTTGGACTGTAAGTAATGAATATGAAAAATATTTGAGAATATTTGTAAAATATGAAAATGCCTGGTAGTAGGCCTGGATCAGGTGAGCCCGTGGACGTAGAGGTAAAAAGATATGGAACTCAGCTGGTAAAATGGGAGTTGTTACTCAAAATACAATGGACAAAATCACTTCTCTGGCATCTTTTCTTTCACTATTTTACGTAATGAATTGTTGCACTGCATCAGTTATAGCAGATGCACTTATTCATGACTTGGAACTGTGGAATCAATTCAAATACATGAAAAACACAGAAACAAGTTCTCTAAAATTGTTTCCAACGTTGTACCTGAAATTTGCAAACTCAGCACAAGAAAAGTTTGAGCGTCACCTTCGGTGTGTTTCTGAAAGACATGTAGTTTTTTTACAATTTAAGGAAAAGCTTTCAGCGATGGAGAAAACAGAAATGTGGCGAAAACTAAAATCTTACGGACACAAAGATAACGAAGGGACAGTTGGTGAGGGCATTGGAAAAATACCAGATTTGACCTCTACCACACATTTAAAAGATTTGATTGGTGCTGACTCTCACACACTTATAAGACAAAGCAATGATCGAAAACCTACCTGCCATAAATGATGCAGCAAAGAGAGCATTGGCTTTTGTCACAAACATTCATTTTTCTCCTGCTGCTCCAAAACTGCATCGCAATAAAAAAGATCTGACAACTGTGCGCCATTCATGTCGCCAGAAGTTAAAGAAGCACGTGCAATTAACAACATCAACAGAGCATGAACAAAGGTTTAATTCATGCCACGAGCAGATCTTAAAAAGCTTTGATCCTTTGTAATAGAACTTGAGAGGAGAATCGTTATATTGTTTGGTGCAATAGACTAATAAGTAGGGCAAGTTTTTGCAACTTTTTTTTACAGCTTCGACAGCTTCCGAAACACTCAGACTTTAGATAGTACAATGTTTTAACCTGTTTCCATGAATTTTATTTTTCAACTTTTTTCAACTTTTTTCGATTTTAGTTGCAACTTTTATCAATTTTTGCGCAAAATGTAAATGATGTGCTTTTAAAACTACGGCATTTCAGTTTAATTCTGGTATTGTCTTTGAATTGTGTAACAACGAGCTTTATGACGTATTAGCTTCGTCTCAATGTTATCTATGATGCAACGGTTGGTTTGCACAAAGAGGTTCAGCTACAACCGTAGAAGTTGTACTAGTACCATAGTGTCAGAACCAGGGCTGTGGAGCCATTGCAGAAATGACCCGGCCAAACATTAGCCCCGAACTTTATGCAAAATTGTTTAACTGCCAAGCATCTTCAAGCTCTGTGGAGCGAAGTTTCAACATACTGCGGAAACTGTTCTCAAACGATCGCCATTTCTCTCCAGACAATGTTTGGAAGTATCTAGCATTATATGTTAATAAATCTCTTGAATAATTAAACTATAGCGATTGTTTCTTTTCCAGTTTAATAGTTGTTCATTTCGTTTGATGGCAACACTTGCATGCATGTTTTTCTTTTCGGTTGGATTTGATGGTAGAAAAGCGGTTTGTGTTTTGTTCTTTTATTTTGACCAAACCAAAGTTATTTGAAAAATATAACTGTGTGGTGACCAGTGGGTAGCTACTAGCTACGAAAGCAGTTTTGTTTACACTCGTTGTGCATAGGCCTAAATCCAACTTTTTACTGCAACTTTCGTTAAAAATAAATGCAACTTTTAAGAGCAACTTTTCTTAAAAATAAATGCAACTTTTTCAGAATTTTAGTGCAACAAAAACTTGCCCTACTAATAAGTGATAAAATCATCCAAAATAAACTCTTCATTCTTCAAAAGAAAAAATCTAAAACAACTTATTGATGCTGCATTTTGTACCATTGTTGTGCAGAATTACATGGAATTTGAGCGTCAAGTGAACTTCGTGTAGTAAGTGAAACGCTATTGTTCAATGTTCATGTTTCATGTTTCCATTTGTACACGTAATATTGCAAAAAATCAGGTTTTTTGAAATTACACCTAAACCACTCATCTTAGCTCATTATGTTGTATTGAAGTAAGATATAAAATCCTGTATTCTGCATCCAATGAGCTATTAACCACGTTTCTAGCTTAAGTACTGTAGTTTCCAAGATATGGCAATTTTATTCGATTTTGGGGTCGCAAACGATGACGTCACTTCTAGGGCGTCAAACGACACTGGATTTTTAAAAAATTTAAACGCACGTGTTTTCTCACCCAAATGCACCATTCTGCCAAGTTATAGCAAAATCGGAGAAGTTTGTTTTTTTTCGGTACACCCTACGTAGAGTTTCAAATAGAATTTCAGCATCAGTTTCGCCAAAAATCAATCTTTTGTTATTATATTCTTAGGATATAACTATTTTGATTTTGTAACAACAAAAGCGAGAAAATGACAATTTGATAATGTCATTTTTTGCTTGTGTGGCCTGGGTATTTTGAAGGTTTGATTGACGTTTCGTGGTAAATTTGGCTATGTTACCTTTATCTTGCGAGCTAGCACAAACTAGGTTTCATTAGCTTCAAGGATACCGTATCTGCTTTCAAGTTAAATAGGACGAAGTTACGGATATTACCCGTGCTTCATTTGGGATAAACTACTGTAACTCTCCACCTAGCGGGTGGTACAAGGAGATCAATGGGTCCCAATCAGCAGCGTCATCTTTTGTAGTGATGCTGCATCTACTCTTTAGTGGTGTGGATCACTTCTCTCGTGGGCTCTTCAGCATATCACTCCGTGTGACATTCTGTTGCACCGTGCACTTATCCACAAGTAAGAGCCGAACAATTTCAACCAACCAAAGGTCACCAATTCACCATGGTCTCCTGTTGTGTTGGGTTCCATGGTATTGAGGGGCTAGATTTTTGCCATCCTTCATCTGGTAATTCGGTAGATCTGACGGACGTGTAACTTATCGCGCAGATTCTCGTCCACCTTCATCCTTGCACGTGACTCGCCATTACCCCGAAGAGGAGACAACTAGGATCATCGAGATGCAGAAGAATGAAATCAGGAAACTTAGAAACCAGGTTAGATACTTTTTGTAACTTGAAAGTGTTGTTGGTCGTGTTGGTTTCGAATTGGAATTGTGCAAACACGAAATAGTGCGACGACGGCCAAAAGATCGACAGCATAATATCGGACGCGCCAAAGAAAGAAACGATGACACTTGAAACACCTAAATTTTTAAAAAACAAAAAGCTATATCTCAAATTTTGTGCATATCTTGACTAGGAAACTTGTCACAATTGCTAAAAATTTTAACCTTTTAAAAGAAAAAAAAATCTCAATTTCAAAATTGGCTAGCTAAAAAAGTTTTAAAAATAATTTGCATCAGATTCTACAAAAATTGTCAAAACGTACTAGGATGCATCTGCCATAATACAATCGAGCCTAGCAAACTAGCAGAACGACAACATGAAAGAAGACCAGTCACGTTACTCAGATCTATTTAAAAAAAGTGGCTACGCAAAACTTCGATTAGTAGATAAATGGCATTTTCAGTTCTTCTTTATGGTTAAACATTGGATCCGTCTGGGTTAAGAAACTTTTAAGTTTCTATTGTTTTTACCACAAAAAAAGTTATTAGAAGAGAAATCGATGCTTCCGAGCAGCTCTTAAACTGCAAAATATTGGATGGGGGGACGCTTACGCAGCTATACGTATCCAGACGCAATCAGAATGAAAACGTTTCAATACAAAAAAAAAACTATTCACGCTCATAAAAGGTAAAAAAAGTCTCCACGTCTGAATTGGCTATTTTTTGCCGATACTCTTGGCGCAGACCAAAAGAAAAGGTCTTCGTGTCCGAATCAGCCAGGACGCTTTCTTTCTGTGGGTGGACGCTGAATTTTTATTAGGAGACGCGTCCCCCGCTTTCTCCCTACCATTTAAGTAAAGCTTCCAAGAAAGAAAACTTGAAGATACGATCAGAAAGAAAGGAGAAGTATCTCAAGAATCAAAATAGAATTTGTAAAGTGATTTGGTCTCGGGGGAAAAAATATTTGCGAACAGTTCGTCAAAATTGCGGTGAACAACCGATCACTAACTTACTTGGGAAAGAGTCGAAATATTATTTTTGCTTGCTAATTATCAAATTTATATTATTCGTTTTTGTTTTTTTTAGAACGTTAAAATTTTCAACAACTGGATCAAGTTTTCTGATCAAAACACGTTCAAAACTTGGAAATCATAGCTTGAGTAGATTTTAAATATCATCGTTTTTGTTTTGCCGCACTCGATAGGTACAAATCGCCTGCAATTGCGAAATGGTTACCGAAACTTTATTAGGGTCAGAATAGTGAAGCTGCCCACCCAGCGGGTTGTAGAATGCGACCAATGGGAACCTATCAGCGGTGGCCACCTGTGTGGTGACGGGGCGCCCATTCTTTGAGTGGTGTGAAAATGGTTACTTTTCTTTCCCGGGTTCTGTGGTTTCTGCTGCACCGTACTATCATCCACAGGAAAGACCAGGACTAACAGCAACATGGTTGCCTAGTTTTGATTTGGAATATCTGGAGGCCCAGCTGAGGTCAGAATTGCGGATACAGTTTTGTCACTGCACCATGAGCATTACTACTTACTTTTGATTTGTTACTTTCGCTCTGGCGGCATTTTCTGTCGTTATACAGTATATCGAATAAAATCATGATGAGTGGAGTTTGAATTCAACCGATTCAAAAAAGTGCTCGACTGCGCACTGCGCAGGCCAAAGCGAATATCATAAGATAACACAGTACACGTCAAAAATTAAGACTTAAAACCCTATACACTCTGTTTCACCTGTTTTCTTTTACTTTCTGTTTCACCTAAGTTAGAGTGTATGTTTCCATCTGCAGCCATGGTTTTGTATCAAAAAAGTTAGCCTTTTATGAAGTCAAGCAAGCTTTGTTATCTCAGTTTCGGTGCCGAGTCTTTGGTTCGGCTTCCTAGTGGCTTAGATTGTTGAAGTTAAGGAGAGCCAGGTCCAGTTAGTTTTTTTCTGCTAGTTGGGTGTACTTTACGCCACCCAGGAGCGGGACATGGTCCCGGTACCGGAAGGGGGGACAATTTTTTAATTTTTAAATTCTAGTTTTTAAACCCTGTGTTACTTTTGGCAGATACCACTAATGATCCCGATTACGGTTGAAACAGACTGTAAGGTTTTAAATTTTAATTTTTGACGTGTACTATGTAATGTTATGAATGAAATAATGATATTTTTACGCCTTCAATTTGTAAACTTAGCAGGATTGTAATTAGAGTCTTCCAACCGTCCAACGAAGCTACAACGTAACCAGAGTGGGAGTTGAATCAGGTTCATTTTTTGGTCTTCGCAAAACGCATTCATCTCTCATCTAAGCCGCCGACAAATATAGCAATCGCACGTGCTTGATTCGAAGCGGAAGAGGGAAGCTGGCCAGTGGCCGCCCAGTTAAGGCGACCGATCATCAGCGGTAACCCCCTTTGTAGTAATAGAGTGGCCACTGCCCACCACTTTTCTCTTCCGGGTTCTCCAGCCCAATTGGGTTTCTGTGGAGTGGAATACAGCAGTTAAATGTTTTAAACTCTTTTTTTTCATTTTCTTGTTGCAGCTGATGGACTTGGACTTGCATCAGAAGCGACCTCTGTCCACTGAACGACTTCCGCCAATGGTTGTATCCCAATAAACACTGTGTTTTGTGAGCGTGTGATTGCGAATTATTGTATTTTTTATGAGTTGTTGTAACTATGTCTTAGCACTTTTTCATGAAATACATGCGTCAAATCTGTGAAAATCAATGCAAAGGATGTACTATAATTTTGGTAAATGCAAGAATGCTAACACTCGGTTTTAGTCGAACGTAATGTTTTAAACTAAAAACAACTTATGCTGAAGGTAATTTATTCCACAACCCACATAAGCTGTACGGATGAGCAACAGCGCTCGCAGGTAGAGGGAGACTGCGCTCAAAGACTTGACTAGTGAAAGTGAAGGAGAGCTGGAGGAGTTTAGCAATGTAATTCGTTTAAAATGGTTTCTCAATTTCAGCGATTTGTTTTTTGGAATTGTTCAGAAAACGCGCAAATTTTCAGAGTTGGGCAAATTCGCAAGTACGTTCGCAATTGCGAATTTGCTGTTTTAGTGGCGGAATTTCGATTTTCAGTAATTTTAATTGCGGTTGCGGAAGTTTTGGATAATTCGTCCGCAACTTTACCGAGAATAAAAAATTTTATTCCATTTAATGGCGAATTGCTAAAAACATTTTGGCTCTTTCTTGAGTCTATAGTACATCATGCGGTTTGTCACGTGATAACTGATAATCCAAGGCTTTTGAGACTGATGTTCTATTACTTAGAACAAACGGAGCGTAGCTAAGAACAAATGGAGCTATTAAGCTAAGTGTGAAATGAGAAATAACAGGTGTTTAGCGCTCCTGCGCTTTTACCGTAATGTAGTTCTAAAGCGGTTTAAAATCATTTTTGAAAGATTTATCAGGGAGCAAAATGATTTATCAAGAAGCAAAATGATAATGATGATAAAGGAGGGTACCAAATAAAAAAGATGACAAAAAATTTTCAATTACGTTACAATTTGCCACATACTACAACTCATTTTCGCATCCAGTTTAAACACTTTTTGCAAGCTAATTTATGTGCGACGCACGTTTTGCTAGGTTTTACATTTAATCATTTAACAAAATAAAAATTCCGAAATATTAAAAGCGACATAATTTATTGCACTACTCAATTTTTGAATAAATAATTTTCGTAAAATAAATAACACATGTGGCTGAGTGTAGCGAAGATTATTGCTCTACTTTATGCACTGCGCTACTCAATTTTTGAATAAATTATTTTCGTAAAATGTGTTATTTATTTTACGAGAATTATTTATTCAAAAATTGTGCTACTGTTTATTGCACTACTCAATTTTTGAATAAATTATTCTCGTAAAATAAACAACACTCAAATGTGTAATTTTACAAGAATTATGTATTCAAAAATTGAGCATAGCGCAATGAATTATGTTAGTCTACTTATTTTTGAAAAAAAAAGGTTGCTTTCTCCAAAATGCAAAATACTTCGAGCTCTAAGGGCATCTCCCCTATACCCACTTGCCCCCGACAGCTGGGAACTTTGTCCCAAAACCATAGGTGCGGGCAAGTTAATGCAAAACGTTAGCTTCGTTAACCACTAGTCCGTTAACAAGCTTCATACCTCCGCTTAAAGTTAATTTGTTATTTTCAGCTTTAATTAACGGAAGTTAATGAAGTCCATTAATTCGTTGATATTTTGCGTGTAATTTTCATTTCTTTTTATTCACTCATTTTTAGAACACGAAATGACACAGTTGAACTGATTGTAACGACATATTTATTGCTATGGTGGTCTTTTTGTGTTTTGAAAGTTACATTTTACAGTCTAATGTAATTTCAAAATAGAAATAGGTTCAAATGCACAAACGAAGCTGCGATTGGAAAATCTTTGGAAATTGCGGACAGCGATAATTAAAAGACCTATATGAGCAAGGATGGCAGTATGGTACGGTACGTAGGTGCGGTTCGGTGCGCCTCAGTTTTTGCCAAGAAGTACAGTACGCTGGTACGGTACGCCTTTTTTGTAATGGTACGGGTACGGTACGTTTCAAAAATTGAACTGAAGTACGGTACGTTGGTACGGTACGGTTCTAGGTGCGAGGTACGTAGTACGCAAATTCTGAACGTACCGTACCGTTCTGCCATCCTTGCCTATAAGGCGGAGGCTTATTATTTGCCACAAAAAAGAGCTCCTCTCTTCGCTTTTTCTATAAAACTCGTGCTAATACGCAACAAGTGTTACCAGTGCAAACTGGTTTGTACCGGTATGATCAGTGGCTTCGCTAAGAATGGTGACACCCGGGACGGATTTTTGTGATGTCACCCTTCATAATGTATAGTAGGCTGCAAAAGCTTATATTTAAAAAATAGAGGTACTATTTTATTGCTGTGGATAGCGGCTGTTATTTGGCTAGCTCAAAAACTTTTCATTGTAAGATTCTAGAACTTGGAAGTATGAGCAGCACACGTCTAGTATTAGGCGTATAATCAGAAATCTGCAGTTGGGAGAAGGGCTGTGTTTGGGGGGTCTGGGAGCTCCACCAGAGGCCATTGCTACGGCTCTGCCCCCAGACCCCCAGCAAAAGAAAAGTTTTCTTTTTGCAAAACTAACTTAATTTTAGGCTTATTTTGATAGAAAATACTGCTTTTCAAACGTACCATCAGGTAGAACTTTGGTGGCATAGAAATAAATTAGCAGAGCGAAAACATGATTAGACTCAGGCGCGTAGCCAGAAGTTTGCAGTGGGATCTGTTTCGGGAGTCTGGGGTAGGAGCCCCCAGCGTTGGAAAATTTTGAGTTTTTTTTTTTTAAATAACTCAATTTTAGGCTTATTTTGATAAAAATTATTGGTTTTGAAATGTGGCTGAAATTACCAGTGCAAAAACATAATTAAACTGGTTGCATAAATGGGCAATGGCTATGTGGGGTAAAATTTCACTTCTCTTATTTACAAGCTGGTAGGCCTACCATAAATAATAAAATCTTTTAGTTCAATGAAACTCACAAAGACTAAACACAATTCGTGTAGATTTATTAGAGAAAAATAATTGTTGGGGGGGGGGGGTGAATGGAACGATATTTGAGTCGAAGTGATTGGTAATCAACTAACACTAAATTGCCACCCCCCTATTCCTGAGTTTATATTTTTTTATGAAACCTATATTTAGCATGTTTCAGCTAGCGATCAAATTTCATTGCTTAGTGTTGACGAGTTTTCAAAGTTTTTGCTGATTTGTGATCTATATTTTTGGCAAATTAGCGCCCCCCCTTCTAAATAAATGTTTCAAAACATACTTTAAATCATTTTTAAGTCCGTTCCAATGTGCTAAACTTTTTCGATGATGTTAAATAAATTGTTTGTTTTTTTTGTTCGATTGGTGTCACCCCAAAATGGTGATACCCGGGGCGGGCCACCCCCCTTAGCGACGCCACTGGGTATGATGAATGATGGTGCAAGAAATTAACGATAAAAACCTTAACGGAAGTTAACAAAACTTAACGGAAGTTAATTCAGTCCGTTAACATAAAAAAAAAACTATTTAACGAGTTAATGAAAAGTTAGCTTCGTTATTAACGGATTAACGATTAACGGATTGTGCCCTCCTAAGCCCAAAACCTTTGGCTGTGCAGTCAGTCTGTCAGTCAATCAGTACCTCAATCAGTGCCCGTTTATACATGTACCAGTACACACAAGCAAAGAAAAATCCATATCTGGAAAATGCATCTAAGTAGAATTTAATATTGCATAAAGACTCCATAAGATATTCCATAGATGCGGCATAGATATTGCAAAAAGTATTTTTGTAGGATTTATGACCTGATGAACAAAGTTCTTATCCCCGGTTCTTTTAGCAAAAAAAATCACGCTTGAATGATTTCTGTATGTGCTTTCACATGCTTTACGCGCCATTCTTAATTTTTGTTTGGTAGTGCAAGGAGATGATGAACAGGATAAAAGAGCAAAATTGTTACTAAATTAGGTTTATCTATTCATTGGATGGCACTGTTCAATAGTATGAGCAATAGAGGAGGCTGTTGTATTGTGGGTATGCATTGTACTTTATTTAGGTTGTAAACAGTACCGGTAAAGCTGAAACTAAAAAGACATTTATCAATGTAGCCTACTGTACATCATGCTGGCCTAGGCCCTTGGTCTAGCCTAGAGCTGTCAACTACTGTAGTAATTGCTTGCCAGCTAGGCATACCAATACCAGTTGCTCCTTAGGTTATTTTATCTGACTACAGTACCAGAATATTGACCTTAGACCTAAACTAGTACATCAGGGTTCCCATGCATTAGGCTATGCAGTGGTGCCAGAACAGGGATGCAGGTGCCTCCCTGCCCTTTTTACCAGGGGGAGGGGAAGAAGGGCAGTAGTGCCCGACTAAACTGACGACACGCAAAGAGTGCTGGAGCTACAAGAACATTTCTGGTGATTAAAGTTCAGTGTTTTGTGAACCAAAAGAGCCCTTTCTAGAAATAAAGCGTACAAGAATTTTTTGTCGATTCAAAAATACTGTAGGCCTATAGGCTACATTACAATTTTCAATTTATGAAAAATATCTTTTTTTTATTTTACGAAAGTACTCTCCACTAAGTGGCGCTAGAAATTCAGTAAAATCAATAATAACAATTTGGTAGAGACAATTTTACCTGAAATTTAAACTAGTTTTTTTTATTAATTCTAACCTAACTCAATTTCGTACTCTAAAACTAATCCCAAATCTAAATCTAACTCAAACCTCAATCGTAACCCTTAAAAAAGAAAACAAAAAAGTGCAAATGAATAGTTCTCTTTTTTGTTTAATTCTCTTTAACTTGAAAATTTTTGGTAAAATAGTCACTACCTAACAAATTGCGTGTGTTAAATGATTTCTAAATAATGTCTGGTAAAATAAATGAACAATCTTATAGAATGCATTTCGTTAGCCTGCTGCCTGTGATATTCTATTTAGTTCTATCAGTTTAAACTGACAGTAGGAAAATAGGGTGTTACAAAATTTCAAAAGTAGAACTCAAGGATCCTATGTTTGTAAGCTTAAGCATTACATTACTCCTAGTTGGAACGACTGACGCCTGCCCTATCAGAGGTGGATGCCAGGGTCCAAACCCCCCCTGCTCCGATCGAAAAAATATAAGAAAAACTTTTAACTCGTAAAATTCATTGCTATAACTAGAGCAAGATCCATTTCTTGTCCAAACTTAACATTAAAATACTCGATAGGGGTGGGGATGAACATCTCCAAAATTATCTTTGTTTGTAAATGCAGATGATTTAGGTTAAAACTTGTGATTTTTTTATTTCATAATTTACAAGCTTGTTATAAGAGTTTTAGCTAAAATAGGCCTAAAATTAAGTTATTTTTGCAAAAAAACTTGCAAAATTTTCAAGCACTGAGGGCCTCAACTCACCCCTAGGCCCCATGCCTACGGTGTTTGAGGGTGTTGCTCCAAACCCCCAATGGCCTCTGGCAGCTGATCCTGCTCTTACGTAATTGATAATTTGTTTTTTATTTTTTTAGTGTTTTTTATGTGATGTACTCAGTACTCTGGCTTTGTTGAAGTGTGTAATTGTTTGAGAGTAATGTTGGTGGTAATGACTGTATGCACAGTATTGAAATTACCCTTTAAAAAAAAAAGCTGCTTCCTTCCCCTTCCGACGTTTCAACACCCATGTTTCCATGGTCATGGAAAATCATTGAAAATCCTGAAAAAAATAAATTTTCCTGAGAAGTCATGGAAAATTGATAAAAATTTGAAAGTCATGGAAAAGTTAAAAAATTATTGAAAATTTTGAGGGGTAGAACAAAGTTGTTAAAATTTATCTGTTTCAAAAACATAGACAAGTTTCATCTTTTTTATGTCGACTTACTCCAGAAGTTTAATTTGACTGTAGCCTATATTTTGCGGTTCAAAACTTTAAATCTTGTAAGAGGAGCTTATATGGAGGTCCCAGTAGTTACTTTTTCAGAAAACTTCTTCTGTATTAATCAAGATGGTTCAAATTAAAAAATTTTGAAAGACCCCTTTCAGATTTAGGGCATTCCCATCATAGCACCTCCAATTTTTAGAGCAGAGAGTTCTTTTTGATACCTACCCAGTGGCGCTGACAAAATGACTTATCTTGCATAATTGGTTCAAAACTTAACTTTCTTAACATGGCATCCCTGATTTTAGATGGGCGGTAGACAGTAGTCATTCCTGATACACGAGACCAATGATTTTCAATCTGTGTTCTGTGGAACACCAGTGTTCCGCGCAACGTAATCAGCCGTTCAACAACAATTATGATACAAAAAGCATAATTACTTTTATGTGAGTACTATTGCCATTGCAAGAAGTTTTGTTGTGCAATACGGTAATTCAGTCAGAATGTTTGTTGTTTTAAATGCAATCCTCATAGTAGGCCCAAACATCACACTGAAATAACAGAAAATGAGTAAATACAAGTAACTGAAAATTAGTAAGTAATTTTAAGTCTTATGTTTAATTTTTTCTTTGTGTTCAGCTAGATTTTTTAAATACAAAAAGTGTTTCATAGTTGGAAAAAGGATGAAAAACACTGCATGAGACAGTAGAGATATTCCTGATATGTTAATCAATCTAAGTTTGAATTCTCTTCATTTAGTGGTTTAACAGTTACTAGCTTGGGAAAAAAAGAGAAAAAGAAAAGAATGAATCTCCAAATCACAGTAAATGAACTTAGCTATAAAATAGTGGTCAGTAGAAAACCTTTGTTCAAAAACCACTAATTTTGTTTCATCATAATCGGTGCCATCAGTTAAACGTTGGCCACTCCTTACCTGTTTTGGGCGTCTAAAATGATGACCTAGCACCCCCAAAATTAGTATGCACTATGGTTTTATTTGTACTCAATTTCTTCCAAACTTGAGCTTTCCAAGTCCAGCTGTTTTTTAATTATAGGCAAACAGTGGTGCAACCAGGGAGGCTAAGGCTCCACTTAGCCAAGGCACCTAGAAAACTTAAAATACAAACGTTTTGGACGTATTTTCGATTTCACCTGTAAGTAAAGGAAACTAAAATGGCTTGGCAATTTAATTCTTGCAAATAATTTTTGATTTTTGCAATTAAGTTTTTTTCAAATGGCACTAAAAATGAGCAAACAGTGATTTAAAAAAAAAATCATAAAAATTGCCCAGCAGTTGGGGGTTTGCCCCCAGACCCCTGTTTGTGGTTTATATAGTCACCAGCGCAGCCAGAAATTAAAAAAAAAGAGGGGGAGACAAAATTTTTTGTTATGATTAAGGCATATGCAAATCAAAGTTTTAGGCAAATTGCAGCAAATTACAAAGTTTTAGCAATAACAGGTAGGAGTCCTGCCGTCGTTTATGCAGCAAACTTGTAAAAACATAAATGAAAGTGAATAGAAATAAAGTGGTTTCACCTGGTTTTATGATTTTATTTTATTTGACAATACAACAGCAGACACAAAGATTGTTTTTCTTTCACGTAGGTCTCAGGCCATTCTAGAAAATTGCAGATTGCCGATATTATTCAGGCAAGCTGGCATAATAATTTCAACACTCAAATGCCGTTTATTGTAACTAATTAAAAACAACTGCGGTGTACAATTCACAAAAACATACAAACAACCCCTGCCAGGACCTGAAAATAATTGTTTTTTAAAAAAATAAGTGCTCCCTATTTTTTCAAAAATCGCCCAGACTTGTTGGTGGTATACGAAGCTACACTGGTTTGCCTGGCACACCACTTGAGTGATTTCTTTTTCCAATAAAAAATTTTAGCTTTGGTTTCAAGCCCCTCTCCTTCACAAAATTCTGGTTGCGCACCTACCATAAGTTTGTTTATTTAAACTGTTCTGAACCTTATAGAAACGTTGAGTACTTTTCTTCTGGTTATGCCAGCAACACAAATTTATTATTAATCAGTAATAATTGCATTAAATGTTTTTTAGGTAGCTCTTTGCCAATATATTCAGTAGCTGCTTTATATAATATCAGCTTCAATGGAGAAATTTTGGCCTATTCAAATCAAATCAAATCTTTCATTATACTCGCTGGATTACGCCGAAGCGTGTAACGAGTTGGCGGGGCCCATCTTCGCATCATTGCGCCCGGGCAACACAGCTCCTTTTGAAGAAATGTCGCAGCGGCGGTGAGTCGTTGGCAACACTGTGTCCGATTTGACCGGCCCAAGATTTGAACCTCAGACCTCCCGCTCCAGAGACTATTCGAGTATGTAAAAAAATGTCAATTACTTGATTCTACCTATTTTAGATATCAATCAATTATGAATGTCACTACATTTTACCTTTTAATATTATATTTATTGCAGGTTACCATATTTTTTGATGGTAAACCGCCTTTGATTAGAAGCTACCCCAATTAGAAATCGCTCGAAATGGAAAAGTAAAAGCTGCCCTTTTATAAAAGCACACAAATACATAAAATATGTACTCAGTGGAACAATTTATAGGTACTCACACTGCAGTTGATCAATTGTTTCAAACGCTTTGAATTTCCTGCACAAATAATTTGAGAAACCCACCTACATTTGGTATTTCCAGCCCATAGCAAAGTTTAAAAACTTTTTGTTTCGGATAAATTCAAGCTCTGTTGGTAATTGCAAAATGTCAAAAAATATTAAATTGCTCTAGATTAAAAACCGCCCTTGAAAGAGAAACTGCACAAAATTACCTCAGAAATAAATAGAAGCTGCGATTTGTAATCAAATAAATACAGGACGTAAATTGTAAAGTATCATTCAAAACGGATCTGTCTTGGGCTTGTTATATTCAGTATTAAATTAATTATTCATTTTGAGGTTAAGGTGCTTGTTCTATTCATTCTTGGTTGCTGGGGTGGTATTTTTCTTAAAAAGTATTTTTTTGAAAAACATTTTAGGGGTACGGTACAATGCTTGCATTGGGGTCAGCACACCAGATAAAGTGCTCGATGACGAATCAGAGCAAAATATCAACTTGTTATAGACCACCACAATTTATCATGCCCCAACATGCTGTTTTACCCTTGTGAGCTGTTCAGGGGGCTAAAATTTAGTATAGTCTTCTTCAAATAGAATCTACGGAGTATATTAAGAGTACTATATATATTTTTAAGTTAAAGAATTATGTTGTCTGTTTTCATAGGCTGAATATTGTTGCTGATTTCAAAAGAAGAGCTGCAGTACAGCTATGAGTGAGATATTTTTATCTAGACGTTCAATGGCTGCTGTTTGGGTGCCACGCACGAAGAAGGGCTCAGATGATGAAGATAGCAGTGACCCTGATGAGTGGAGGAGATGGCCATATCGCTGCGGTCACTGCCCTACAGAATTTATGGATCAAGTGGCTTTAAATAAACATCTCCAAAAAATGCATGCGAAGGAGAGACCTCATCAATGTTTGGTTTGTAAGAAGACTTTTTATCGATTGTGCAATCTGAAACGACACAGTGTGGTGCATAGTGTTAAGCGACCGTATGCTTGTGAAGTCTGTAAGAAAACGTTCAAAACTAAATACTATTTGAAGAACCATGAGCGAACCCACACCGGAGAACGACCTTACAAATGTTCTTGGTGTGACAAAGCATTTACGCAATCTGGGAGTAGAAATTTGCACATCAAAAGAAAGCATCCTGAATTGCGGCGCTGCACTAGCCATTGCTGCGTTCATACGATTTGCTGAAACACTTGCGGAAACTTCGATGCATAACGATTGCAATGCATTGCTTTTTAAGCCAGTGCACTGGTGAAAACGCAATTTGCTTTGTGGGAATAATTTCACTGCGAGATAGAAATTTCACTAAGCATACAAAAGGTTACTGCTTTGATTTCATGAAGTATTAGCTGACCTTTTTTTTGCGTTGTTCATTTTATCACTCGTGATCAAACATTGTCTGATTATCTCAGATCCTGTTCTATTCAGAGATATCGTTATTCACTGAAGAGCAAAGGAAGCGCTATGGGACAAATCCCCTCTAACTCGGATTTTTTTCGATGTATCCAGTTTTTTTACAATGTTTTTAGTTCAAAACTTCTCATCGCGGTTGATATTTACTGGTTTGTGAAAATACACCAGTTAACCAAGTAGTGGCTGTTGCTGTACTATTTGCGGCCCACTTCAAATATGATGCTATAAATTGCTTACAAATGGGGTAGTATATAACCGTATCTTTGTATTCCTATGTTGGCAATAGATTAGGCCAGTAGGCCACTAGGCCTTCAACAACAGTTTTATGCCTTTTAGTAAATAGTAACTGAAAATGAAGATAGCTAAAGGTTAACAATCTTACACCTTGGTTAGAAGACCTTAAAGCATTTAGAAATTTACTTCAATGGTTCAGTGATACCGTAATAACAGTATTTTGGGTGCAAATTTTTTTAAAGATGAAATGCAAACCATCTAATACAAAATTTGGTGTTAGAATTTCAATAGGCCTACAATGTGGAAATTTATCGGTTTATACTTACTTATATACAGTGAAGATGATCTCAATGTCTAAAAACCATTTCTGTTTTTGGTTCCTAATACTAGTTAAAATGTTTGAAGTTTTCCGTTTGACTTCACCAAATTTGACGAAATAATGGTTGAATTGGACGTGAAGACCCATTTTTTCACCCCGAAATGTATCGATTCCAGAATATGTTCCGTTACGACCCCTAAAGTACTCCATTCAGTATTTTGCAGTTTAAGTGCTGTCTTTTAGCAATCATTGAGCATATTGAATTTGTTTCTTTCTTCGAAGCGTGTCACGTTGATGTAGTTCGCGGCGCTAGCGAAATTGTATGCCGTACTTTGGTTTGTTGCTCATGCAAGCGGTTTTAGACGAAGCTTTGTAATGGCGTCGGTGCAAATTTACTAGTAGTTGCTTAGTTGTGTAAGTCCCGGTCTAAACTGCACAAAATCGTGAACATACGAGTGTATCTATAATTTATTTCCAGCAAAAATTCCGTGCTCCCAGTGCGTCAGCTTGACAGGCGCTTAGCCAGAAATTTGCAATGGGGGGCTGTTTTGGTGGTCTGGGGGCGGAGCGCCGTCAAAGGCACAGAAATCTGGGGGCGGAGCCACCAGCGCTTGAAAATTTTTGCGTTTTTTGGCTAAAGAACTAAATTTTAGGGCTATTTTGATAAAAATTAATGCTGTTAAAGTGTAACATAGAAAATGGCTGTGCAAACATGATTAAACTGGTTGCATAAATGGGCTATGTGGGAGGCGGTTAATGGTAAACTTTTAGTTCTCCTGTTTACATGCTGATGAATCATAAACTCCTATATTTCAATAAAACTCACACGGAGTAATCTTTTTCGTCTATATTTTATAGAGAAAATAATTGGGGTGGGGCTAATGGAAAATATTTAGGAGGTGTGATTGATAATTAACTAATACTGAATAGTCTCTCCCCCCCTTATTCCTGAGTTTATAATATATTTGCTGATGAAACCTATGTTCAGCAATTTTATACTAGCGATCAAATTTGATTGCTTATTTTGGGCCATTTTTCAAAGTTTTCATTTATTTGTGAGTTTTATTTTTGACAAATTACCCCCCCCCCTAAGTATAATATGTTTCAAAAGATGCCTTAAATCTCTTAAGTCCATTCCAGTGCAAAAAAACAGTCTCAGAAGTGCTAAAAACGTGGTATTTTCCTTGTTTTGCATTTTAGTCGACAGACCAATGGGGAGGGGGTGCTATACTTCCCCTGGCTACGCTACTGCACCTTGTTGTAGTGCGTGTTTATCCTCCTGTCACCGGACAGCGTTAGACGCTAACTATTGGATAATCCACACACTTTTCATTGCAATCACTATTTTGTGATTGGAGAAATCCGTACCTGCTTAGAAGTTTCCAGTGATCCAACGTTCCCGTGGATTTCTTCGAATTCTTGTTCACTGAGTTTGCTGCTTGTTCGAAACTACCAACTGGAGATAATCATCCAATCTTATCTAAGGACGCAACAACATGACGCTGGTTGAGCCCAGGTCATTCGATCAGGGTCGTCGTAAGTATACAAGCTACAAATTGGTTGAACTAGACTAAGAATACGCTCGTGCGCTCACGATTTTGTGCCCAGAGTCGACAGCCTAACAGTTTTAATAACAACCGTGATTTTTTTACGACGAAATGGTGTTAGATTAATTATCTTTTCGTAAATACCTCTTTAAAGACTCAGTTAAAACGGCTTCGGTGTGACTTTATTCAAGCCAACTAACTGCAGTAGTTGTTTTCAAGGTTAATTTTCGATTTTGGTTGCTTTTTTAATTCGTTGCAGTGTTTTTTCGTTTTCTGCTTTGTTTTGCATTTTGTCACGCAGCAAAGGTGAGGTGTGTTCTGTCGATCATTTACGCTTAATGATAGAGCAGTTGCTTGCGTTCAGCTTGCTTGCTTCTTTTGTGCTTTTCAATAAATTGTTTCCAGAAAATGTTGAACCGGTCAAAATGCGAAAAGAAATTATTTGTTCGTCGTTCGTTTTGCGGTTTTTCCAACTACACAACAATGGGTCAAGTCAAGTTTTTGGTTTAGTGTTTCTAATTCGGCACTAACATATATATACACTTAGTGCGATAATTTTCGAATGACAAAAAATTAGAATTACGTTGATAAACTCAAGCTATCGACATTCTTAGCTTCGTCTCCCAAAAATGACTTGGTTTTTGAGAATCAATCAATGGAGGGATATGGCAATGCTATGATTTTGTTGTTAAGTTTCATGTTCGAAAATTCATAAAATTTGCAGCATTAGTTGGAACTGTAGGATTAAATTATTTAAACAGTTTTTGTATTGAAACTAATCGATCTCAGCTCACGGCCATTCCGTTTGACTGAAGATTCCATTTAATACAAAAAGTAAAACTTTAATTCTAGTGTGTACTGATTTTGCATAATTATAAATTTTCAAGCTCTCCCAAGAATGGGAAAACCAACATTTGACCCATACAGTAGGTCTGAAAAGTGAGTCCGTACGCTACGAGTCTCACTGCTCGGTCACCACAGGCCTATATGCCGAAGTGGAAAAACAATACTCCCATTTTCCAACTCTACTGTTACCTAAGTCATGTACAAATGTTATGTTGGTTTTCGCATGAAAAATGCATTGCGCAGGAAAAAAAATTGGGGTTTTTCCAATCCCTGGCTACATAATTGCTCACTTTTGTCGGGTATACCGTAAAAAGGTTAAAATAACAAATGTTGAATTAATGTCATGTCTCGGCATTTGCCGTTAAAAAAATTAGAAATAGATTCAACGAGCGGTTTCGGTTTGCTGGCGCTTCGCAGGAATATTCGACTGCAGTGGACGAAGAATAGTTATTCAATCCTAGCGGTGTACAGGAAACTCGCGAGCATAGGTGGGCAGCGCAAGTCACAATAGTTGCGCCGCAAGCGCTCGCGCAACTATTCTAAAATTCTTGCGGTACAAGCGTTTCCGCAATCCTCAAACAATAATTTCGCCACAAGCGCAAGTGTGACGTTTTAAATTTAAAAAGCATAAATTTGATTGACTCATTGCTCAAACTGCACTGTAGGTTACGGTCAGGGCCTCAGAGAGAAACTTTTCCAGGGGGTGCGAAGGTCGATACGGGGCCCCCAAATCTTCTTGGCTCCCCCCAAGCCTTATCGGGGCCCTTGCCGTTAAATCATGTTTTGTCGGATGGGTGTAGATCTTCATAAGTGAGAGGATAATAATTTTCGCACACAGTTAGGATCTATGAAAAATACAACTAGACATGAAATTGGTTTAAATCCAGCTAGAAGGTCTGGGGGAGCGCTGTGAGCTCCCCAAGCGGGGTCCGGGGCAAAGCCCCGGAAGCTTCAGCACTTTTTATGTTTCTCGAGGGCAGATACAGCATTTGATCAACATCCCAGCACCAAACTTGCCTAAATTGACCAGCAAAAAACGTGATATACATGAAAGAAAGTACGTAAAGTGGGGTGTGATGACATTGACACAATATTAGGGGCTGTTCATAAAAGACGTCCGCACAAAATTGCAAAAAATTGACCCCCTCTCCCCCCATGTCCGCAATGACTAAACCCCCCTCCCCCTTGTCCATGCGGACACAAAAATGCGTTAATTAGACACTGACACACACAAAGTTTTAATACAAAGTTTGCACGGTTTAATTATATACTAAGTTTTAATACAAAGTTTACTCAGAGCAAGCACAGCGCAAGGTGACGTAAAACGTACAGTCATGTGATTTGTTTTGTGTGCGCTTCGCGCCCTTAAATCACATGACTGTACGTTTTATGCGTGGTTCACACTGGCCCGGAAAACCGAAAACGGAATAAAACAATCTGCGATTTTCCGTCGCGGAAAAAGTTGAAATATGGACGTCCGCATTCCAGAAACCCCCCCTCCCCCCTTATCCGCAAATGTCCGCAAATCTATTACCCCCCCCTGAGTGCGGACGTCTTTTATGAACAGCCCCTTATGCAATATAATGACTTTAATACTGCAAATCCAAATATTTTACTGATAAAAGTTTTAAGAAATCATCTGCAATCATAGACTTCACAAACCCAAATACCTATTAAATTCATACAGACAGAATGAGTTACTTAATGACAGTAGTATAGTATGTCAACTTTGACTCCGCTCTCTGAGGTTGAAATACTTTTGGATCTCTGGAAATGTGGGCCCTCGTACATTATTATACCGTAGAATTAAGGCTTTCAAGTCAAAGAAATGTAACGAAACGTTAATTTTGGTGCAAGTGTATGGCTTTTGATACATTTTCCTCTTTTTTTAATCAAATCAGCCACTATTGGATGCCCTAAAGGCTGTGCAGCAAACAGTCACCAATTACCAGTAGTGAATAGACTGATATTTTTGCTGTAGGCAAGTTTGATTACGGTGTTATGGGTGCGATACCAAAACTTAACGCGGAAACCTGAACTCTTCCGGGCCCGATGTACCCCCTGAACCCCCTTCTCGCAGGCCCTGGTTACAGTACGAAACGAAAATCCAAAAAAATTATGCACACAGCCCAATGCCGTCGCTACGGCGGCCAGGGGTCCGTGTCCCCCCATTTCGGTTTTACTCAGAATACGTTTTTGGAACATCATGTAACAAGACAATAGGCAATAATGGAAAAAGGAATAATTCCGTTCAAGACATATTATTCTCGTTTGAAGTTTTGTCCATTCTTTGCGAAATTGCTGGCTACCAACTGCTGTACAAAAATGTGACGCAATAATCCGTCTTATTGACACTCCTTTAAAGGATGTGTCGCGAAATAGACATGTAACCTATGTCCTGAGTTGAAGAACTGTCACGAATTCAAAACCAGTGTATGTCTCTGGTTGTTGCGGACATGGGTTCGAATCTTATCCGTAGTTATTTTTTCTGACAACCAGAGGCTGATCCAGATTGTGAATTTATGTCTTCGATTTTCTTAAGAGCTACCGATGCATTGGTGCATTTATGCTTCTGGAGCAATTACCATCACTCTCTGACGATTGAAGCATGCTACAAAAATCATCATGTTGAAAGAAATTAAACCATCTAAGTATATTAATTAAGAGCTATACCGATGCTGTCACTTCGGTTAACAATTTCTTTCAAATTTTCCAGACTAGCAGCAAAAATTGCAATTAATAGTTTTTGGTGTTTTTTGATTTTGAATTACGGTAAGACGTAAGACAGTTTGCAAGTAAAGCGTTAAATTCTTTCCCGAAGCAATATGTTAAGATTTTTTAGGAACGAGTAGCGCATTTCTGGAAAGACAATTGTAAAAACAGTTTTTCCCTTTAAAATTTGATTTTGCAACCATTTTTTGAAATACGCAATTGAAAACTTTTAAATTTTGAAAAATCAGCAAAATATTTCAGAGAAAAAGTTTCAGCGAAAAACTCCAGCTGTGAATCCTACTGTTTAACGAAGTTCTGCAAGCAGTAACCGAATGCAATTTCCCATGACGAGGCTTTTATGAATCTTCCTCGTCAATGTTTTCTTTTCTCAACTGTAAGGTAGCACTTCTTCACATATCTGGTTTCCCATTAGGCTAGTGTTTCATTAGCATCTGAATTCACTCATAGCCTATCCTGGCAGCCCACCCGAACCTTCAAACCACACACAAGGGCAATTTGTGCACTTGCCATCGTACCCTCTTCTCAGATTACTCTGATCAAAGTCTGACTACAAGGTCACCAGAAAGAGGATTCTCGACCAGTATCACACTGGCACTCCACTTAGCTCAACCGCATTGCGCTAGCATCACTAAGCATGGACACCATATATGACATCACATTAGCAATTTACCTCGTCAATGTGTTTTCTAAACTTTAATCACAGATGTTAAAAAACAATTATTCGTAATCGTATTTGAATTGCGCTTGCGCTCAAAATTGCAAAAATACTTGCGGCGCAAGCGTCAGCGCAACCGTTTAAAAATAGTTGCGGCGCAAGCGCAATCGCAAGGGAAATAGTTGCGGCGCAAGTGCCCAACTCTGCTCTCGAGGGAGTAACCATCCATATCCTACTACTCGAGAGTGATAACTGGATACTTCATCAACATGCTGGGGTGCCGGTATTGGTCGACCTCTTGTGACCAGAAGGTGGGTGGCATCATATTCAACATCCTGCTCCGAAGAAGCACGTAGAGAAGTGGAAATCGAATTTGTGATCTCATAATCGGGAGTCCCCACACCCAAGGAATCGCTTCTATCGCTGTAAGATGTGTGACCCATTTGAAATTACTCCTGACTATATGTAGATTTAGCTGTGTATCCAAAGCAGTCTAAGTAATACTGTTTATTAAAACGGACTAAAATTTAAGGTAAAAAAGGGAAAGCAACAAAAAAAAGATGCAATAAGCATACTAAAATTTGATCATTAAAGAAAACCACCAATACATTGTTGAGAGGTACATAAATGATGACTAAAAAGCACTGCCCCTAGTGTCGGGGGGAGATTGCCAGTAAGCAATATCGTCATTGAAAGACTGTTGTGATTGGCTGAATCCTGCGTGACGTAATCGAAAAATCTTGCTAGCCAATTGCTTCACCTGTAAAAGTAGTAGTAGTACGTTTTTTTGTTTAGCAAAACGTCATCATTTTAGAAATAAAAGCACATACAGCACAATATAAACTACAACTCTCCTTATATGGCAGTTATGTCTTTCTAGTGACAGGCTGCAAAATGACCTTAGTCCAGTTCTGGTAGAATTGGCACAGTCGTCGTGTCTGCAGCCTCTCACCAGGTTGCAATTTTATCTAAAAATTTACATATACAAAAAATGTTATACTAACACTATATTAAAGATAAGATTTTATCATACGAGCAAAAAAAAAAAAAAAATCATCCACGAAAAAACAAACACTGCAATTATGTTTAGTGCTGATGAACATGGAGATATTCTTTTACGCTTGTATACGAGTATTTTTTGAGCATAATTTTTCAACTCGTATGGTATTTCATTCCACAATTTCGGTCCTACATAGCGGATTGAACGTTGTGAGATGGTGTTTTTGAAACGCGTTAAGGAGTAATTATCACCAGAGGCGTATCTGGTAGAGTATGAATAAACATTAGAAGGTATTTCAAAGAAATCACTAAAACATTTGGGTAAGGAATTGGTTTTAAATTTGCACATCAGCTTCAAGACTTCTAAAAATCTAAATTTATTATTTAATTTTAACAACTTTAATTCATTGTAGAGAGGAAGAAGCTTAGTTTTGTAAAAAGGTGCTTTAGAGATAATTTTGATAATGTAACTTTGTTGAATCTGTATTTTGTTAATGTACTTAGCTGCAAAATTTCCCCATGTGGAAACACCATATTGCAAGTGCGAATAAACAAAACTGAATTAACACATTTCAATATAGAAATTGGGGCATAATTTACTAAAAATACCTCTAGCGATAGCAAGTTTTTTTTACAACTCTTTGGGCGTGCATATCCCATGAGTTTATTATCGATAGACACACCTAGGTATTTAACAACATTTAATTAAGAAATTATTCCGTAACCAGCTCTGATACAGAAATTATAGCAAGAAATATTTTTAGCTTGTTTAGAAAACAAAACGCAGTTAGTTTTAGAGTAATTAATAGTAAGTTTGTTACTGATGATCCAATTTTCCACATTATG
Organism: Trididemnum nubilum; assembly: GCA_963965965.1. Taxonomy (NCBI): domain Eukaryota; kingdom Metazoa; phylum Chordata; class Ascidiacea; order Aplousobranchia; family Didemnidae; genus Trididemnum; species Trididemnum nubilum. Next base: position 33,072,143 of record OZ014478.1, read on the forward strand.
AATTTCAGACTCACTAATCAATTTAAGACCTTCATAAGTTTTATCAACGCATAGCAATGCAACATCATCAGCGCACAGTATTACTTTCGAGTTACAACAATTAGGGAGATCATTAATGTGCACTAAGAAAAGAAACCGCCCAAGAACGCTACCTTGCGGCATAGGCGTAGCCAGGGGGGGCCCAGGGGGCCCGGGCCCCCCCAATCAAAATACCACTAACGACAAAAAGTTATGACAACATAGCCTGGCGATGTTTAGTTGCAGTTTTTTTTCAGTAATTACGCACATAACACTAATTAACAATAATACTAATGACAACAAGTGAGTCCCGGGGCCCCCAACTAACAACCAGGGGGCCCTTACTAACAACCAGGGGGTCCGGGACCCCCTAACTGAAAACCAGGGGGCCCATAACTGACGACCAGGGGGCCCCAGGGCCCCTAACTAACAACCAAAGGACCCTTAACCAACAACCAGGGGGCCCCTTAACTGACAACCAGGGGGCCCCAGGGCCCTAACCGACAACCAGGGGGCCCCTAACCAACAACCAGGGTGCCCCGGAGTGCCTAACTGACGACCAGGGGGCCCCGGGGCCCCTAATTAACAACCAAGGGGCCTCTAACCAACAACCAGGGGGCCCCGGAGCCCTAACTGACGACCAGGGGGCCCGGGGCCCCTAACTCACAACCAGGGAGCCCCAGGGCCCCTAACTAACAACCAGGGAGCCCCTAACCAACAACCAGGGGGCCAGGAGCCCCTAACCGACAACGAGGGGCCCCGGGGCCCTCCTAACTGACGACCAGGGGGCCCCTAACCAACAACCAGGGGGTCCTGGAGTCCCTAACTGACGACCAGGGGGCCCCGGGGCCCCTAACTCACGACCAGGGAGCCCCAGGGCCTCTAATTAACAACCAGGAGGCCTGGGCTCCTAACCGACAAGCAAGGGGCTACGGGGCCTCTAACTGGCAACCAGGGAGCCCAAGGGCCCTTGACTGACGACCAAGGTTCCCGGGCCAGGGGCCCCTTAATGCAAATTTTTAACACTTTATATGCAAAACCTGAGAGAAATCTAAGAGTTTTGACCTAAAAGTTGCCACCCCAGGCCCTCGTTTAACGATATTATGAACTTAATTATTTACTGCTAAAGTATTGCAGGAGGCAATGTTCGTTACTTCCCCCTATAGACCAAATCACTTACAATTAAAATTTTACACCATAATGCAAGATTTTAAGCGTGTTTTGGGATTTAATTGCAAAAAGAGGATTGAACAACTAAATTTTTTCGATTGGCTTTGAAATGTTAAAAATCTAATTCTTTGAAATGGATCTGAACTCGTGCAAAATGTGATCCAATGGGATTTAAATAGCTTTTTTTTCAAAAACTTACAAAAATCGCCCAGCGGCCGGGGGCTTTACCCCCAGACCCCCATAGCGACCGGCGGCTGGGGGCTCTGCCCCCAGACCCCCGTCTGTGATACGTTTGAGTACACTAGCTTACTCAACACGTCTTCCAAGTTAGACTTTTACACTTTTTAACAATTAGTTTTCGCCCTCTCCCTTTACCAAAATCCTGGCTAAGTGCCATCAGGCTACGGCTTCAAATCTTCCATTCTACGATATCTTTGCCCCACAAAAAATTACTTTTTCGAAAATTTCTGATGACGTCATTGCATGTGATTTGTGGTTTGGGCACCCCCAATCACAAATCCTGGCTACGCCTATGCCTTGCGGTACTCCTAAAGTGATAGGTAGCATGCTTGAACACTGATCATTGTTAATAGTACACTGCCTTCAGTTGGACAAGTAAGATTTAAGCAAGCTATATGCATGTCCTCTAAAACCATAATGTTCAAGTTATCAAGTAGAATTTGGTGATTAACACAATCAAACACCTTAGCAAAATCCAGGAAGATGCCACGAATTAGTTACTACCATCACGCTGTTTAGTATTGATTCATGCAGACAAATTAAAGCAAGGTTAGTGGAATGATTTTTAAGAAAGCCATACGCGATATCATTGAAAAGATTGTACTTATCCCAAAAGTCAACAAAACGTCTACGCAACAAGGTTTCAAGGACTTTGACATGAGAAAGAATTGAAATAGGTCTGTACCACGGACTTTTAGAAGTTTTATTTACTTCTATTTAGAAGTCCGTGTCTGTACTCTATCGTGGTGGCCACTCTATTCAGTTCTATTCAGAAGTCCGTGGTCTGTATTTGCCCAATTCGAGTTCGGAACCGCCTTTGTGCAATGGGATTACCTTTGCTATTTTAAGAATATTCGGATAGGTGCCTTTAGAAAGACAGTCGTTAAAAGCAAGAGCAAGATGTCTTGCAATTAAGAACTTTGATTCTTTAAATAAAACAGTCGGGATGTCAATCTAACCAGGTGATTTCGAGCTATTACGGCTGAAAATTACTTCAATTACCTCATTTTTATTCGTTGTTTGCAAAACATTAAAGGATAGCCGTTTACCAAGAAACTGTTTATACATCGATTCGTGGTTAGCATCAACAGGCACTTTAGCGCATAATTTTTCACCTATTTCTACAAAATGCTTCTACAAAAAGCGAGGGATCAAAGCATGTTTGGAAGTTAGCCTCAGCTAAATCAGCTTGGCACTGGTAGAAATCAGTATGCTGGATGTAAAATTATGAAACGGCCTACCGCTCATTTGTTACGTTCAAGAAAGAGACCATTAAATACTGACGATTACTTTCCTTTGTTTCGTAGTCAGCAATCAGCAAATCTGATTAAATGCGGTAGTTCAGGTTCATGTACAGCTTACCAAAACGCTGTTAATAAAAGATGCATAGATGGCTCAAGTACAAAAAAGATGTTAATTGGTTGTTCACTACGGTACTTCACCTTTCCGTCTCGGAAAAGCTTCGAAATATGACATAATCTCTTTAGACAAAATCAGAGCTGTGAAAGCGGTTGAATCGCTTTCACTTCTACCCCAACCACATCCGCTAGCTCTCACTAACTTAGCAAAATATTTCTGAAAATATAGCAAGATAATGCGTATTAAATACATGAAGACAATGGTCTAGAAAAGCTAAACAAAAGCCGTAGAGAGGTGGATGGAGTAAAAATTAAAAAACCAAAATGACTTATCGCATAAGAAATGATATTGTATCAATATCATGGCCGTTTGTATTAGATGCACTGCATTAAATTGTTTTTTTTTTTCTAATGTACAAAGTTGTAAGTTATAAAAGTTTGTAAAAAAAAATAGCGTATAATGTTTACAGGCGAATAAAGTTTATTGAACCGTCCAGTCGGTCAAACGGCAACGGTCGTGTCTGGAATGGCAGGTATGCGGTTACATTTTTTATTTGAATATTTGTTGTTTTTATGAAAATAAAAATGCGGGATTGCCAATTTAAACGCTCTAGAAAGTGGAATTTTCACGGAAAAACCGCTGGTTCCACATCACAAGAAAGGAGTTTCAAAGTTTTAAATGGAAAGGAACCTTTCGGTCTTCGATTCAAGCTGCCACGTGTCTAACACACGGTGGAGGCTTCACACAGTCCCTTTAATTGCTGAACGTCAAGCAGGGAAGCTGTAAATAAAAATTTTTATAGTCTTTGGTTTGACCTGACCGTGAATCGAACCTGAGTTCACCGTTTCAGTAGCAGACGATCTATCCTAATACCTGTGACAGTGTGATAATGTTTCCAGTCTCTGACACGAGGGTTTTCGAAGTTTGTAGTTTTGTGGCAGCTACAATTATAAAATTTGTTAGCTAGTGGTTTTAGAACCAAATTATGATTTTTGCGTATGACCCACTTAAAGAAATGAAGTTTAGGGTGAAATGCACCTACGACGATTAAGATAATCAATTAATCTCTCAAGTATTTCAGTAGAGTGTGTAAAAAATTGAATCACCGTCAACGCCCAAATCCAGATAAAACAATGATAAATTACTAAGTTATGACATTGACAAGGATTCTATTCGAATAAAATCACTTATGATGACACGCTGGGGTCAAAATCGATTTTATCTAAAATAACAAAAACTAGATTTTTAATACTTTGAGGCCCATCGTAGAATATTGACTTACTTCAGCAATAGTAATTTTGGACCTTTACGCCAGATACGCAAAAGATTAAATAAAATTATTAAAACTGCTTTTGATGTCTAGCAAGAATAAGCACAATATAAAAATCTGTTTTTTATTCACGAAATTATGGTTATTAACGAAAACTTACCTGCTACGTTTTGAAGCCTTGCCTCAGCTATTTTTGAATTCATTTGGCTTTTCAGGAGTTGTGAGACTTGCAGGAGCGAAAGGTAAGCAGTTACGGCTGAACAACAAATATAGATTGCGATGTAATTACATTTTTATTTACCAACCAAGTTGCCTTGGCCAAGAGATAGCGAAGGGACCTTTTGGTCGTCGAGTCAAGCTGCCACATCGGAGACTTCACACTGTCCTTCATAATTTGAACATTAAGCAGGTAAGCTGTGAATACCAAATTTTCTCATCTTTGGTTTTACCCGACCAGGGATTTCTAGAAAGAAATTTCTGGACCCGAACGTGAATCAAAATTTCAGTACAAAATACTCCACCCACACGACCCCTGATCGGTTTATGACACTTGTACAAGAACGAGTTTGTTGAAACACAATGTATTTAAAGGTATTTTCAATCGATTCAAAAAACTATGAAGTGCCAAAACTTTGATTAAAATTATTCGGCAAAACGAACAACATAAAGCAAATCTCTTTCGCCCTAAAATGGCATCTTCATTCTTCAGTTTATCAATCTGCAAATCGCCGTGTCTTATTGAAAGCAAATTATCGCTAGTTTGAAAGCATCATTACTTAATAAAATAAATAATGCCGAACTAAAAACTAAACTCAAAATGTCTAGCTTCTTAAATGTAGTGGCCTCCTCCATCCAACAAGGATTGATTCCAAGTTGAAATCAATCACTTCAGCCGATTTTTAGTGATAAATCCTTTTGATTAAATAATGCGCCGTGCGTAGGCTGCACCGAATCTAAAATGAAAGCTATTCACCTGATAGCCGTTTGACTGGAATCATCTCCGAGCCAGCGCTGTGCATGCACTCGACCGTGAGCCTCTCCAGGAGCTGCTCATTGGCCAGTGGCGCCACATTCTCCATGGCAACCAAATATTCCTCTTTCGTCATCAATCCTGGCTCACACATCCGAAACGAAGCCAGTTTAGCTTCAGCATCCTACGATAAAGCATTCTTTCAATCATCCATGTGAACTTAGTCAGACTGTGTCTGTCAAAACACGTCAATGCAGAGAACCCATGTTACTGCATAGCATCAGTTCTTACGTCTTTTACCAGAGTTGGTTGTCACGACAGGCATCCACTATTAGTTAGTACAAAAAGTAATAACTTATAAAAGCTTGAACACGGCTACAGTGGATTGCACCACTGTAAATGCATAATATACCGATAAGTTAGATATAATATCAACGCAACACCTTATTTGCAGATTGCAGTCAATCATATTAAACATGGATTTCACTATAGACGATGCTTTGAAATAGTTAATACAATTTATAAGTCCGCAATAATAACTATATGCGTTTCCTGCAGCAGTATTACCCTGGCTGTATTGTTAAATATTTAAAAGTTATCCATCTATTTTTCCATTACAAGAAACGTTATATTTAATAAAACCAGTACAAAATATGTGAAGTGTTTTTTACTAATTTAGCATGCTCTTGCAGACAAAAGCGCAAAATTTCATAACCTAGGAATGCCTGTTTTTGTCCGAAAACACGAAACATACCATGAACCTTGGCTCTTTATGCTTGGTAATGGCGTGTATGATGTAACTTAGCACAAGATTCTTTGAGATTTTGTTCTCACTGAAAGCGTTGTATTCCAATATATAATGATCCATTTCATCTTCCTAAAATATCAAAAACAGCAAAAACAAAAGACAGTTAAAAATTTTAAAAGGTAATTCAATCTTAGACAAAACCGTGTCATAGAGCAGGAACGTACGGTGGTAGCAGTTCGGCAGAAATTTGGTTATTGACCCCCACTAATTAAGTGATTGTTTTATATATAGCCTCTTCTCACAAGAGAGCGATATGGACGATTCCACATCTACTTAGAAGTTGACGAACACTTTATCCATATGCCACAAACTCTACAAGTGGCGAGCAAAAAGTGTTTTTCAAAGAACGCAACGCGATGGCACAATTTTCAATTCGAACTAACACCGTGTGATTATAGTCGTCGTCAAAAAATCTTGAGTAGAATCGTCGTAGGGTAGCCTTTATATCTCAGCCAGGTCGCCTATAGATAACGCAAATGCTTGCACAAACCCAAAAGAGTATTATGATGAGGAGTGAAAAAATATGTAAGTTGTTGAACACGGTTGGCGAGTTAGTTCCTTTTAATCATCAAAAGTGATGAAGTGACAAATACAAATCAGCGAAGTAGCACATTCTAAATTAATATCAGTTCAAAAAAATAAGTTTCAGTACTGGTATGATGACTTCATTGTCAAAGAGATGCGATCGGTAACGAGAGACCGAAAAGATAAAAAATAGACGCTAAAAAAATCACTAAAAATTAGTAACGCTCGTTTGGCCGAAAACGTTCTTCGGATGGTCGGTTTGACCCTTATTTGAATATGTCGCTATATTGAGCTTCCAACAGGCACTTGCTTCTATTACATACAAAATAAGGTGATAATGATTAAGGTTTGCCAAAAGTACAGTTCAAATGTATTTCAAATCTTTTCATCATACTAGCTGTATGAAGTCAAAGCGTGTTACCAGTTGGCATGGCCCATCTCCGCGTTATTGCGCCCGGGCAAAACAGCTCCTTCCAAAGAACGATGCAGCGGTGACGAGCCGTTGGCAACATAGTGTTCGATTTGGAAATAACCTTATTTGGATTAAACACCCGAGATTCAAACCTCACACTTCCAGCTCTAAAGACAACGGTATTACTGCTCGACCAACTAAACTGGCCGGTTCAAATGTATATCAAAACATGACAAGCAAAAAGCTGTGCTAATGTCAACTTTCAAATCGACGTTTTTCGTTCGGCATCAATAAACCGGCACTTACTTCCATGAACGGATAGAGAGCTTGAGCAAATACACGGAAATCAGCTACACCTTTCCACTCAATCGAGTCGATTAGATCCGCCACAATGAGCGAATATCTCGTAGCCGATCCATCGACTAGCCCAGCTAACGCGTGACCAAGTAGCAGAACCGTCTATTGAATAATAAGTTAAAATTCTTATGAATGATAAGTAAAAAATACTTCAATTGTAATTATCTTTCTTTATTCATCAAGTTGCCATAACCAGGAGACAGCGAAGGGGTCTTTTCGTCTTCCGAATCAAGCTGCCACCTGCCCACCTGTTTACCACACACGGTGGAAGCTTCACACTGTCTCTTTTAACGCTGAACGTCAAGTAGGGAAGCTGTGAATACCAATTTTTATAGTCTTCAGTTTGACCCGACCGGAATCAAACCCGAGCCTACCGTTTTCAGTTGCAGACGCTTTATTCAATCGACCATTGAATAGAGTGAACACAGCGTCTGCTACTGAAAGTGACCAACTCTGTCGGTAAAAGTGGCAAGATCTGAAGCTTCGCTACCTATTTCCTTCTTTTGCATTCTTTTCTTATATTATTGTCTTATTCACCCTCATCTTTTATGTGGTCTCCCATTGTTGGAAAAGGCCAACCAATCTTATCTCAATAGACTACAACGTTTGCAAAACAAAGCTATACGAATTATTACTGACTTCAAGTTAAGAATGTCTATTACCTCCCAATATCACAAACTAGGAATATTGAAACTGCCTGAGCTTAACGCTTTGGAAATAGCTGAACTTATGCACCAATATTCCCACAATACCATTCCCCAACCCATGGCCTACTTAATTAACACGGCCGTACAGTCTGCCTTGTCGATAAAAAATTACAAGGGTCGCTTTTCGCTTGTCTCGTGGTGCGGCTGTCTGTAAACAACAGTTTGTAATAGACAGTTTGTAATTGTTGATCGCTAACGGGTCTACAGCAGTTTGTTTGACTAGTTCCACCATCACAGTCAGTCAAACTCTTACAATTTTAAGCTGCAGATCAATGTAATGCATCGCTGTTTTTCACTGCATATGCGCCGAAAGAAAGCTTTTACTAGTAAAATTATTGTTTTTCAGTGACTTAATTTGATAATTTAGTTTTTTCAGAATTATGCTTTACGCAGTGCATTTAGTTACTATTGCCGATATTTAAACCAGGCTTGGGAAAACTTGTGTTGAGACAGTTACAGTTTGAGCTATAAACAGCAGCTTGGTACAGCAGCAGTGGTTAGAATACTAATTTTACAGAATATAGAATACTTATGCAAAATAGGTCTACTTTGGCTTGCAATACTTTTCTGTTATTTATAGCAATTTTGAAAATCTACCGTATTTTACTTTAAGTCAATTATTTTTTAATGCCAAACACTTGTTCTGTTGTTTTTTGTAAATTTGGTTATAAAAAGAGGAAAGACAAGAAGTAGAGCATTCCAGAAAACAACCCTGTATTTTCCTTTTTTAAGAAACCAGATTTGCTAAGCCGTTGGACAAAATTTATTAACCGTAAGGATTGGATGCCAGGCAAAAACGGTGGAATTTGTTCGAAGCATTTGGAGAATAAGTTTTTAAAACCTGGAAAGTGAACTACACTTTGATGGGATCTAAACTCTGTTTCCAGCAAATATCCTGATTCTGGTAACTTTCCTCCGTCTCTTTTGCCTTCAGTACCCCCAAGGAGAAAGTCACCTACAAGAAGAGAGTTTCCTGATCAAATTAGCAAGTCCAAACAAAAAGATGCAAAGAAATATTTTTCACAGATTAATGAGAGAGTGTGCGCACCCGGTTATCAGCTGCTGAAGCTTCAAAAAAATAAGGCAATTTTTGACGAAACAGAAAATTGTCCGGTCAATGACATCCCGCTTGTCATCGAAACCATTGTTGTAATAGATTCTTCCAACGTAAAATTATTTTGGAAAGCTATTCCAGTGCCTCTTCCTGAGTGGTTTAGGAAGGGTAGCAACTGGCGTTTGAAAAGCAAGTCAATGCTTGACAATTTTCCTTCTTATTTACGAAGTGTTGCAGAACAAGAACCAAACAAACTGCAGGATGAGCTTCAGTACATTAAATACAAAAAAACCATAAAATGGACCAAAATACTCTTTTCAACTTTTGCAATTTTCGCTGCCTTTGAGATACACTTCTTTGCCTGCTTATAAACTCTTAAAAGAGCATTTTCCTTTGCCGTCATTAAGCTTATTAACCAAGCTTAGCAAGGGCGGTTTATGAATAAGTACTTTAAGCACGCAATAAGGATGGCATGATCAAGGTGAGAAAATCAACTTTTATATATTTTTTACAGTATTGCATAGTACATTTGGACATTGTTTGCATGATTGACATTATATAAATCTATCATACAAGAGATTAATCTCAGAGATTGTAATAATAAGTCAATTAAGATGTTTTTTGACGTTTGCAGGCCAGAGTTTTAATATTTTAATCGTTTTGCGTGCTTCTGGCCTAAAGGCTACCAGCTCGGAAGCCTAGGGAAGAGCCACCAGAATGGCGACTACTTAAAAGAAGCAATGCGAAAAATTGTCTTCCCACAGGAATCGAACCTGCAGCCTTTGGATTACCGGTCCACTGCTCTACCACTTGAGCTAGAGAAGACGCCTCCTCGCATGCTTAATTTTGGCTATTTAAACCCAGCAACTTGCTTGTTGTATAATTGTAATAATAAGTCAATTAAGATGTTTTTTGACGTTTGCAGGCCAGAGTTTTATTATTTTAATCGTTTTGCGTGCTTCTGGTCTAAAGGCTACCAGCTCGGAAGCCTAGGGAAGAGCCACCAGAACGGCGACTACTTAAAAGAAATTAAGTATTAAGTAGGCCATGCCCAAATTAAGAATTAAGTAGTTTTAAGTAAAGAAAATTAAATTAAGAATTAAGTAAAATTAAGAATTAAGTTAATTTAAGAATTACGTAAAATTAAGAATTAAGTAGGCCATGCCCAACCATTTTCTTTGTTTTTCACCCCTATTTCCTCAGTTCAAGAGCGATTTACCAGAGCAAAGACTGAAAGCAAACTTTACATTCCAAAATTTTCAACAGCACGTTTTCAAAATCTTTTAAATATCAAGGAGCTAAAATATGGAACTCGATCCCAACTGAAATTAAACAACTAACTTTCCAAAAATTTAAAATTGAGTACAAAACGAAATTACTTGAAAGCTATAGTTAATTTGCCACATCTATATTAGGCTATTATCATAATACAATAGCAAGCAATTTTCTCAAAAATTATGTCGCTTTAAGCGACTACAATTTTTGGGGTGGCTGCTTGACTCGAAGACCTGAAATACTGGTCCCGTCGCAGTCTCCTGTCGAGATTCTAGTATCTTGTTTTGTTTGAAGATATCCTGATTCCTCTTGTCTTTTGTTGTTTTGTTTTAATTGTTCATATATAGTTGGCATAGGTGGGCTCAAGTCCGTTAATCGTTAATCCGTTAATAACGAAGCTAACTTTTTCACTAACTCGTTAATCCGTTAAATAGTTTTTTCATGTTAACGGACTAAATTAACTTCCGTTAAGTGCTGTTAACGGACTAAAGTAACTTCCGTTAAGTTCTGTTAACTTCCGTTAAGGTTTTTATCGGTAATATCTTGCAGCTTCGTTGTGCATTTGAACTTGTTTTTATCTTGAAATTAGATTAGACTGTAAAATGTAACTTTCAAAACACAAAAAGACCACCATAGCAATAAATATTTCCTTAAAATCAGCTCAACAGCGTCAATACGTGTTCTAAAAGCGAGTGAATAAAACGAAATGTAAATTACACGCAAAATGTTAAGGGATTAACGGACTTTATTAACTTTCGTTAATTAAAGCTGAAAATAACGGATTAACGTTAACGGAGGTGTGAAGTTTGTTAACGGACTAGTGATTAACGAAGCTAGCGTTTTGCATTAACTTGCCCACCTATGATAGTTGGTATTCTGTAACTTGACAAATACATTAATTCTGTCTGTCACTGATCGGTTATAAAATATAAAATTTATCCATAAAACATCAAGTCCAGAATTTTAGTTTTAGTTCAACTGACGAGGAAGCCTCGAAAACGTGGATGCACATGCATTTTGCCAAAGCAATTTTCGCCGAAATCTATAAATACGCAGGAGTTTAATACAAGCCGAAATAATGCAAAACGTAATGCTTGCAATAGAATATTGAGAAGATAAGTTTTTGACCGACGCGTTAATTGCTGTAGATGTTGAAGAAGATGGTTGGCTGCACAGTATACCCGAAAGCACATTAAAATAGAAGTTGGAAAAGGGGTGGATGGAGCTATTGGAGTGAAGACTTTTAGTCGAGCGGCGTAGCAGAGGCTTGACGATATATCAGAAAAATGGTTGATGAAAATCGACTTTTCTAAGTAAGGAAGAATAACACGGGGTAACCAACGCATGTTGATAACTTATTCTTAATTTTATAGAATAAAATAATCATGCTGCATTTAGTAGCATAATGTTTTTAATAGTCTTTACTAGGCTGTAAGAACTTTCAAGTCCACTGAAACAATATAAATATATTCTATAATTAAAAATTAGCAAGTATAGACGCAGACACTAAAATCAAAAACTTAACCATAGAGTGTTTACTCGGTGCAACTGCCAAAGTATGCAAAACACGATCACGTTATTGGAAAATGTGCTTGCTAAAAATATCAAATTACTTCAAGGAGCAAAACGGAGGAAGGAAAGTTTGTTGCAAAAATTTACCTTTAATGGGCTTCATTTAAGTGAGATAACAACCAAAAAAAAACTTTAAAAGTAACTGCTGAAGTTCAAATTTGTACAAGAAACCTGCAAATAAAGAAAAAAATTTTTTTCTAGAAATAATTTTACGGATCCAAAGTTAGAGTGCTATACTCACCTTGTCTTGTTCTGCAAACTTAACAATGCCGTTTATGAGGTCATAGCTTGCGACTGTAGATATTTCGTCCTCGTGATAACGTTCGTTCATGAACTGGTACAAATATCCTCTAAAATTTAAACAAAAGGTGATATTGTCACCTGTTTCTTCACAAAAATGGAGTTAATTCAGTATGAACAATCACAAATTATACTGCGGCCATTGAGCATTAACAACAAAGGCGTCTTTTTGTCTTAGGAAAACTGGCAATTCACGCTTCTTTTCTATTAGGGCAAAGCAGGCTACCCATTGCAGTAGCCCAGTCTAACGAAAGACGTTGAAACAGAATCCTTAAAAGGTGCTGTGCGTTGGCGCGCTTAGACAGCCGTGGAGTGCATGGCTCATATTTACGAACGGACGAAACAACAAAAAATTTAAATACTTTTAGGCTGCATGTTGCGCCCGAGTTACTTAGAACATAAAGTATTTATTTCTTAATTCGACATCTATATTGCTGGTAACCGTATTGAACGCTTTTAATGCAGTTATTCATAAATTAGATAAGAAGTTATATTTAAGCGAAGATTTAGACTTGGGAAGTTAGAACATCAACAGCTTCTCTGCGGTACGGATTATAGGAATGTTTACGCGAGCCAAAGCAAGAAATTTATTTAACAATACTGCAGGCATAAAAAATCTTTAGGCTGCTTGCGAGGCACCAGAAGATACTAGTCTGCTGGGACTGGCAGATCATCAAGTCTGCAGCCTCTCATAGTTTAGCTCATCAACAAAAATTATTTTAAAATTTGCTTGGTTTGATACCGTCACATATTAGTTGTCGGTCAACATTCTTAAACCCTTCAGTGCGTCGTTGTGTCCTTGGGGAAGACACTTAACGCTTAATTATTTCTCGTTGGGGCCAAGCAGTCTACCTAGTTCCGTCGCTAAGGGGGACCAGGGGGGCCGTGCCCCACCATAACGACTGCTTTTGTCCCCCATTTCGGTTTACTCAGTATACGTTTTTGGAACATCACGTAATGCAAGACAACAGGCATTAACGGAAAAAGGAATAATAATGTTTAAACATAATTCTCGTTTAAAGTTTTCTCCATTCGTTGCGAAATTGCTGGCCACCAACTGTTGCACACAAACGTGACGCAATAATCCATCTTATTAACACGCCTTTATCGATGTGTCGCGGAATAAGGATGTAAGCGTATAAATCGTTAACGGTACCGGTACTTCGTTAGTGATTACGAACTGAAACAATACGTAAAAACATTTTTTTAAAAGGCCAGCTGTTTTTGTTCTTTTAGAGACACTCAAGATTCTTTTAGGTGGCAGCTCAGTTGCGCAACTAGGGCAAAGGGGCTTCAGCCCTTTTTAGCCAAGTCATTTAGAAAATTTAACCCCAAAATGCAAGCTTTTAAACGTGTTTTGGAGTTGACCTGAAGTAAGTGGGGAGGAGCTGAAGAGACTAGGCAATCTAATTCTTTCAATGACTTCTGAATTTTAGCATTTTACTGCAGTTAGTCATGTGGCTTCAAAAACGTACAAAAAGTGAATAAAATGGCGTTAAGATCGCGACTTTTTGCCGCAAAATCACAAAATTTGCCATGCGGCTGATGACTCTACTCCCAGGCCCCCTCCGTGATACGCTTGAGTTGCATCAGTTTGTTCAGCACGGGGCCTAAATTAGACAATTTTTGTGCGAAAAGAATTTACTTTTGGTTCAAGTTCCTCCCTCTGAGAAAAATCCTGGTTGCGCTTCTGGTCGCATTCACTGCTGCAGACAGATTTTTCAAGCGATTATATGGACAGCATACGAAACGAGCTAAGAAACGCTGCCGGCCTTATATGTCTCTTTTTTCACACATGAAAATTTTTAAAATAGCGCATAATTTGTAGCCGTACAATATTAGTGTAAAAGTTCAGTATTGCAAAAGTTTGTACGCAAAAGTTCAGTCTATTTTAGTGCCCTCCCACTTTCGGCTAGTGCCTCACTTCGTTTGTTCTGGCAACAGCACTGGCCCAGCCTGATGAAAAACTTGCAAACAAAACCCCCAAAAAAGGATGCCCAATGTTATTGTGGTTAGACAGGCGCAGGGTCGTTGATTCACAAGCACAAACGAACGAGTCAAGGTTGAATGCATCAACACTCAACAGGTTGATACAAATCTGGTCTCAGCCGTCAAAAACCTACCTGAAAGTTGTAATATCTTCAGGGGCAGTCATGTGTTCGTCGCTCCATATCACACTTGCGTAAAACTGCTGCATTATGGAGAGGATCCGCGGCTTGTTGAGATCCCTGGTGGCGCACAGAGATGAGGAAGTGACGTCAATGCCGGCTCGTCGTTTGGCGTCATGCCAGAGTGGCGCCAGTTGGCGTCGCACGGATAAATCAACTCTCTCGTCTGCAAAAATAATACGGTCTTTCAAGAAGCAGCAGCATAACTTCATATCCATCTTGATTTTTGCGGATTTCAGCTTCCAATGGCTTCAACTGTAGAGTTTCTAACTGAAATTGGATATTGCAGGTAGCATGGTATGCATAACCGTAACCACTCAACATCACATCGCCCCTAGACTTTCTTTTAAATTGGAGTACTGTAGCAATGGCGCTCTTAACATCAGAGTATGACAACGCGCACATTAAGGCCTACCTCGTAGAGTGGAACGCCGATGTGAAAACGTAGCTATTGAACGAAATCGACGGAATTTTAGCAAATGCGCACATTCAAAATTTTTTCACAAATATCGAGGTCATATTATTCACTTAATGCAAAAAGCTAAACTTGGATTTACCACGCAGTAAGGTCATACCAGCCGAGCAATAATAAATAACACGAAAATTGTATAAAATCACCTTTCAAACGCAATATTTCAACAAATTCTGAATTATCATTGTGTTAGCTTCTCGATGTCAAATATTTTTGGCAGTTGTAAAACGTAGTTTCCAAGCATTGTGAGGTCACCACGAATAATGAGGTGGCATCCCTCAAAACGATTAACGAAATACTCATAACCGCAACAAATTGTTTATGGAAACTGATATACTCATAACCGCAAAAAAAACTGTTTATGGAAACAAACAAAACCATCAAAGTTTCGGGTAAACAATCAAAACTTTAAGCCAGTTCTTACCAGGATCGGTCCACCTCTGATTTCCTGGGATGTTTCCGTACCATTTTCCTCCGTCTTGATGAGCGAATGTAACGGTATCGTGGGCTCTGGAACATCAAATAATTTGATCAGATTATAAAAATATCTATCAAAGTTAAAAACATGCATATCTTAAAGCATGAAATTTAAGAATTTCACTACGAATAAACTAACCAAAGCTGTCATAAACATTTTGAGAGTCGTTTCGACTTACAACTTAAGTCATTATCAATTTTATTCAACTAGATTCTATTTCAAATCACGAAATAATATTTTAAATGATTTATTATTGTAGAAAACGGCAACCCAACAGGCGATAACTTGAAAGAGAACGGCAATTATTCGACTATAACAGCAATTATGCTACAGAATTTAATGTAGCCTACTTACTACTTGTGGTTGTTACATTTTGAAGCGGTATTACTACTTAATCCATATGCACATGAGGGACCGTTGCGATACGTTGATTTTAAAACTGCTCGCAACACTATTAGAGATTATGTTTGTTTTTTTTTTGGATAAAGATTTAGTACTTCGAATCGAAATCTGGAATTCCTTCATAATACTTTTGCAGAAAAATTAGACATCGTTAAGTTTAGAGAATTGAATTTTTGATTTTTACACTTTTTCGGGGGAGTAGATAAAGAGTTTGGAGAGAATGGTAAAAGAATAATCAAGTGAAATAGAATTGCACTCGTCGAAGGTAACCTGATTCATATATTGCTGCTTACCCATTTTGCGTCATCACTGGCAGGTTAACTCTCACCATCGGCCTCGCTACTTTGATGTGAGTACAACCCTGGGGGAGAGAGATCACCAGGTCAGACCTGGTGACCTTGTGGGGGCACACCGCCGTTTTCTCTCCACAGCTCATACAAAACTTTGCCGTTGATATTTCATCAAAACTCTTTCCTAAAATATTTTATGTTATAACACGTCTGAGTGACTTTTACTGATTAATTTATAGATTTTTTTCGATTACAAATTAAATTATAAAATCTTTGCAAACAATTTGCTCCATGCTCATCACGGGATGCACTTATTCAAACACAAACACTGCCAGACGATTGCTAATCAGCACATTTACGATTCTTTAATTGTGTTTGGTTAAAAAATATGAGGCAAAGTGTGCAATGAAATGGCGTGCCACGAAAAGACCCGACAATTAGTAAAAGCCGCCACAGGTTGTCTTTTCTCGTAGGTTGGTGATTATACTGGGTTACAGTCTAATCTAATTAATTCAATGCGCCCGTTTAGTTTTATTTTCCAAGTGTGAACCGTCTAGGAAGCACCTTGACTTGTAAACTTTCCACTTTTTCCGTGTTTCCAAACCAATTATACTCCTCAAAAAAAATTGCGACTTTCTGAATGTATTATAAATGTTACTGTTATTAATATAGTAACATCATTAGAAAAGTTGATTGGTGCTGATACAGACCTTGAGATTGATTTTAGTAAAATGTTCATGTCTTCGAACCAGCTTTTCGTCTGATACTTTTCAAGAAGAACCGTCAGAATGGAGAGCACAGGAAAAGGAGCGGCTATTTAAAGGAAAAAGCGGAGCCGTGATTGGCTGAAAAAAGACCACTGACAGAGTGTCTAATCCCGCCCTCTGCTGACAAAAATAATTCGTTAACAGCTTAAAGATTGCGCACCATGACGCTCTCTCATTGGTCTAATCCAACCAACCACGGCTCGTTTTTTTTCCATAAATAGCCGCTCTTTTCCTGCGCTCTCCATTCTGACGATTCTTCTAGGCAAGTGTTAGATGAAAAGCTGCTTCAAAGATACGGACATTTTAATTATAACATTGTTAGGATTTAGTTTGATTGATCAATGTGTTTGCGTTTTCTCTTTTTTCGCGGTGCATTTGGCAAACAATAAACTTATACTTTTTTCGATTTAGCTGTCCTGCTGCAAGAACAATATTGTGTTTTCCTTTTTTTTTTGCGTGCCTGTTCCCTCCCCCCTCTTCTTAGAGGGGGTTGTTTTCGCTTGTTCTTCGTTTTGATATTATTTTGAAAACGGCGCTACGGTGCTAGTACTTCGACATGGTGAGCCATGTCTCTTTCGCCATTACTTTTAGAGAAATAAAATTGAAACGTGCTGGACTTAAAACTGGGCGAAAAGCCTACACCAGCTGCATATTTACAGCTGAAAATGTAGACCCTTCCTCACTATTGCCTAAAATTAAAATCATTGGTTTGTTAAGTTAATATCAGAGCATTTGAACAAGAGCGAAAACTCCAGAACGATATTCTTTGCTCAGTGCCACTATGCCTAATTCTTTATAATCACTACATTGAACAATTTATCAAGCAAAATCAGCAATAATCTACTACTTAGTCTGATAAAATTCATCGACAATTTTAGGAGCGAAAAACACGCTAAAGCAATTTTATTATTTTCTCCACCTGAATTGATGGACGTGTAGAGCATTGCAGCATATTTGCTCAGCAACCTCTCCTCAGGGTTGAAAGGGTCACTGCTGGGGTCAACTAGTGGGGTCGTATCCTCCTCCAATCCACTTTCTAGTGAATATCGAGATTCTAAAAAAAAACAAGTTCACCAAAATAAATCAACTCCAGAGCATCGTAGGACTGTATTATCACAGTCCTAACCGCATAGCTTTTCTCAAACACTCAAGCGGTTTTTAACGAAAAAGAAGCAACCAAAGTTCAGGAGAAAACTTTTCGTAAAAGTGTAAACCCAATTAGTCGAGTAATTCAAATGATGTCTGCATAAGTGTTCAATGCGCATGATGTCCGATTAGCCAAACATTACGACAAAGAACAAGTTTTGGGGCACAAGCTACAAAGTATTTTCGAGTTTCTTCAACCTTCGATTATCTGCTTTTATTTCATTTATTTCTTTCGTAATCAATGAATGGCTAACGATCCACTCGTGAATTCAACAATCTGTTTGAAAACCCAGGAGCGAAATGGGCATTTCTACACCAAGCAGAGAATAGGCAACCCATCACCATAGAGGCGGAAACTGCTGATAGGATTGGTCGCTTCCACGCAGAGGCGTTGCTAGGGATGGTGGCACCCGGGGCGGGATTATGTGGTGTCACCCTTTTTCGGTCTAAAAATAGGCGAAGACCAAAAAAAAAAGGTCTTCGCCACATAACTAGTAGGTTTTTGGTTGGAGACCAAACAAAATGAAAAAGCAAAGTCTTCACCACAAATCAGTGCTGGGGCGGGCCGCCCCCCCCCCTAGCGACGCCACTGCTTCCACGGTCACCTCTTTGACCTACTGCTTTGGACAACTTCGACATAAGCACTCTATCTAGGGGTTGATAAAGAGTTCGGTTACTTAGCGATTGACCACTCCAAGCACCATGCAATAAAACACTCACCTAAGCTAGTTTTCTTCTCCGCTTCCTCATGCGTCATCATACGACTGCTTCCTGGTCCTCCAGCCATGGAAGAAGGAGGTAGGGTGCCTGCGTTACTGGCCGCGTCACCCCCTGCTAGATGTTCTGCTTGCTCCATCCGGGAGAGTTGACTCTGCAAAGTGTCCCGATGCTGTCTGACAAGTTCCAGTTCCACAACTGTACCGGATATTAAACGTTGGAAGTTTTTAAGCTTTGCGTTCATCTGAAATAAAAGATTAAAGTAATGAGCGACTCTCGTTTAAGTTGTCGAATTTCCTCAAATCAAAATATTTTTCCTCAAAATGGCATAAGCAGCAACTATTCAGTAAAAAAATTATAGCTGACCTCGTCCTGAAGCGATTCAAGTTGCAGCTCTTCAGTAAAGAAATCGCGATCATTTTCGTTGTCGGAGAAATTCTTGTAACTGAGCTGGGCTTTGACTTCCTCCAAAAAGAGATCGTACTCTTCCAAGCTCTTCGCTTGCACTTCCACCATTTGCTGTTCCAGCTTCGACGCAGCTTCTATGCTGGAGAGAAGTTGAGTCTACAAACATTAAGCTTGAATTAACTTATAATATTTCACGCAGCCAGGGTATTTTACGTCACCAGATCTTGCACAAAGATGTCATTTATAAGGCACCAATAATGATGCTATAAGATAAATGAAGATATTTGTAAGAACGTAGCTGCAAATTTGTCAAAGTTTTAACCATGCTGTTAAAAATCATTATTGTATTGTTTTTTGTTTTTCTTGAAAACATTGCCTTTGGAGTAGCTCCAAAACTCAATTTCGAGATTATGTTCACGCTTATTGACATCGTATTGACAACCGTTGCACCATCGTATTGATAACCTTTGTGCAGGTAAGCAGACAAGTAAGCAACTATCACATCGATTCATTAGCTTTGGTCAAACATCACTGAAAATGATTGCAAAAGCAAGTCATTTTTCTATATCAAATGGCGCCTCCATTGAACGTAGGGTTCCGAATCGTAACTTTTCCGATGAAACAAGGAAACTAGAAACACATACCCCAGCAAATGAAGGTCAAATTTTGCATAGGCTGTCAATTGCAATTATCCAAAATGCTAAGTTTCGTAATTCCACTAAAACAAATCACACTTAATTGCTGTAAACCAAGCATTAGCATTTGGTTGAATTAGACTGAGATCACATTTCATTGCTGACAATTCAAAACAATGGTGGGATGCTTCAAACATTTAAACAAGGCAACGAGTGGCGTTTTGTAATTATCTCTTTTCAGTACCTAGCAAAGCGTTGTCTAGAGTCTTTAGTTTACAAACATAACAGCCAATACAGTAATAATCATGCTCAGCGAACGTTTTGGTCTTCGGCTGCTGCCATTGTCAACGTTAAAGTACACGCAGCAGAAAAGTATAAGGAAGACGTAACAACCTAAAATTGGTGACGATCATTCTTCAAAAATGTATCGCATTGTTTAAAATTAGTTGTCAAGAATCTATAACAAAATCTTTTCTGATCCCAAAAAGAACGCTTTATTTAATTGATTAATCGATCCATTTATCCTCCACTCACGAGGAAGCGATAGTGGCGCTTTTGTTTTGGACGAATCGCCCTCGCCCGCTTTGGAGTTGACGTGTTTCTTGCTTTTTGGTTAATGTTTGACCCGTGAATTAGCGGCTTGTTCGAAACCACCAAGCAGACATGATCATCATAAAACACCTCATTTAAGGATGCAACAACGTGACCAGGGTGCGGGTTGAACTCTGATCATGCGATCACGGTCGTTGAAAAAACGACGCCTTTATCCTTTCGGTCACGCTGCCGACAAATTATATTACTTTTCCATCTTCCGCAAAGTATTGAAACTCTAGCGTAAAAAAAACCAAAGTCGCATTGTAGATATAGGAATAATTTATCGGTTTATAAGCTTCTACAAACGAATCTTTCACTACGAAATCTAACACTCTGTAAACAAAGAATTTGAAAAATTTTTAGTACATAAACTTTGGGTTCACTCGAACAAAATATTGCAGGGTGTTCATTTCCACTTGATCCTCTAGCGAAAAGTTAAGCTTAACATAGGCAAAAACGTATAGTCGTGTTTCGTTACACACTACAGCATACACTAACGAAAACATAAATGGTAATTAGGCACCTTTTTGGTTGAAATAACAGGCCTTCTGAACCCACGACGCGGTCTTTTATCTGGGGGAAGGTCGAACGTGTCTTTGAGAGTTTGGTATGATATTTTGTAATGACGTAATCCCTCAATCTCCCTTTCCAAGTCAAATTTGGACTCCTCTGACGCCTGATTAAAGGCTTTCAGTCTGAGCATCTCCTCCTCTGCTATGCGACGGTTAAGGGACAGCTTTTTCTCCAACCTAAAAACACATATGCAACTGAAAAGCATAGCACGCGAGTGTTAGGGGAAAATCGAAAGTCCTTGGTAAAAAAATTTAACAAGAATTCAATATGAAGACGCCACCGTCGCTTCCTGTAAGTGGACATGAAATATGGACCAATCAATAAATCAAAATTTGAATCCAAAATTGTGTTAAACATGAGGTAGCAGCATTCAGTTACACGATACAAATAAATGTTAAACTATTGCTGGTTAAGGCTAAAATCAAACCTTTCTAAGTTATAAGGAAAACAAAACAGAGAGCATTCCTTCCAAGTATCTCAACGAACCCGTATTGCAACACAATTGAGAGCTTGGTTAAGATATCTATCCACGAATGCAAGTATGAAATAATAAAAAAGAATGCGGCATCGTGATAATTACAATATTCTCTCGAATCTTGAAAATTTTTACCAAAAAAAAAACCGCATGTAAAGTTGATGAATAAAACAAAGTAAATAATTAAGCAAACAAAAACTTACTTTTTAATATCTTCTTCTCTGCATTCGACGTTGGTCAAAGTTTGCTTCAATTTAAAGTTCAATTCATCGATCTCATCCCGTAGATTTTGATTCGTCTTCTCTTTTTCTTTGATTTCCAGTTTCAGTTTGTGGACTTTTGATTTATGCCGCTCCTCACTTTCTTGCAAAACCTCTTTTGAATCGCATTTTTCGCGTTGTTGCCGCTAAAAAGAACAATCACTGCTTAGTTATATTAAAACTTTTAAACACAAGCACGTGCCCACCTGTCACCCACACACTGGTGAGGCTTCAAACTATTCCCGTTGAATGCTGAAGTCAAGTAGGGAAGCTGTGAGTAACAATTTTTTTAGTCTTTGATTTGACCCGTCCGGAATCGAATCAGAGTCTACCGTTTCAGTAGCAGACGATCTATCCACGCGGCCACTGATCGATTTAAGGCCATGACCTTCCAGACCTCTACTTCCAATCTATATATCAGAAAAATGCTATGCATAATTGCATATGTATGAGTTCCTATTACAAGAGCTCACAATCTATAAATCAAGCTAATGCACAGTACCTGTAATAGCTCGAAGTAAGGAACTCTTTGAAGCGATTGCGACCCAGAGCCTGGAGTTGGTGTGGTGTAGGTGTTGCTGTAGACCGCGTCTGCAAAAACAAGAACTGTTTTGCTACATTGTGTACAAGTAGTGGAACATATTAAAACTGGCACAAGCACACTGACTTACCAAACAACTCGATACTAATGAAACTACTTTTGGTGTTACGTTTTCGTAATGGTCGGAAACAAATACAATACGCCTGCTTCCACGCTTCTGATGTAGTTGAAAAATGAAGAAAAATTTTGGAAGCGCAACATTTGTATCATTTAACATTTTAGTTTTCCTTTTCAAAATAATTGATTCAGCTGAGGAATGGGATTTTATTAGCGTAACCAACAGACTGAGCCAGAAATCAGCGAATTGATTCCGCATCAAAACCTATGAGTTTTAAATTAATTTAATTTTTCGTCAGATTATGTTGGAAGTTAAAACAAGGTGTATGATAAGTTGGGGCATTTTTACGCCTTGGTGACAACTATACACACAAAGTGATTTGCGGACGTGGCGAGCCGTTAACAACGCTGTAACATCAATTTTATTTTAGAAGGAAATATTTTTTGGAAGATTTTTGCGTCAAAGCACGTTAGAATTGTAATTTAATAAATAAAACTTAAAAAATTGGCTAATCAAAATGCAACGATGGCAAATTTCATTCTAAAACTACCACGCTAGCAATGTCAGGCACAATGCGGAAAAGGTCGAACAAAAGCACTTGCAGATGGTGCGCTTCTCTGTCGTTGCAAATTCCGCAAGTGCGTGTAAATACCTTTGTAGAAAAAAATTGTGTTCTTTTCTAAATTTACGCTCGTCCTTACAAAAAAAAACTAAGTAAAAAGCATATATAGAAAGAATATCTCGCAGGTTCTGATAGGTACCAGAGTTTCTTTGGAAGTCTTGCACAATTCATGCTATTGTCAACATCATTTTATTAAAATTCATTGCCATTGATTACAATAAACAGTCATGATTGTCAAAACTTCTATAGGTAGCAGAACAGTATCAATAGTTAGGATTCCAAAACAAATTTTACACTATCTCATGCACATGCTGAAAATAGGTTTATATGGGCTGCATAATATAGGCAGTTCTTGTCATATTTCATTATTCACATAATCAAAAACATTTTGATGAAAAAAACATATTTCCTTGTTCGATTAGAAGATAGGGCAGTGGTGCTATTCAGCCAGTTCGCGTGGACCAGTTGCTTAATTTAAAGAACCGGTTGTAAAAAATTACGTGAGCAGATTTACAGCAGTAGCTCGAACGAGCCCGTTGATATTTCCTGCAAATGCTTGAGTAGATCATAATCTGAATAACACCACGGGGATAACCAACTCACAAATATGATGAAAGCTAAGTCTTAAACCCTCTTGAGAAAAAGAAAAACGGTTTTTCCATGAAAACAAATTGATCATGTGATCAATGAAAAAGTGACTGGAGGCGGCAATATTATTCAGTTTACTTATCATAAGAAAATGCAACAAATAGTGTTTTTGACCAAAAGCGCTAATGTTATAAATGCAAAACATAACTGGCATATTGTGATCTGATCAAAATAAATATTGTCAGCAATGTATCACTAACATATTACTCACGCAAAAGCAAAAAAGTTTATGAAGATATTAATATACAGCAGTGCAATGCAGAGCCAATTGGAAAACGGAATTACATCTTTCACTAAGCCTTGGCCATGAGACGCGAATAACCACAACACGATGCTCAGTTGCTCACCTGTCCACCACGTATGGTGGAGGCTTCACACTGTCCCTTTAGAAGAGCATTCAGATGAAAAAAATTTTTGCTCAATTTTCTCTCAAAAATTTCAACAGATCTAAACACTAACTTCACCAAATTTGAGCTTTCTACGGCCTTCCGTTCCCAAGAGATGACAATTCAGATTTCCCATTAGAAAGGCTTTTTCCCTTAGAAATTTTGCTAGGGTTACCAACAAAATTTCAAAAAGTTACTGTATACTTGTAACTCACAAGAAGCGTTTTTGGTAGTGTTTTTGTCAAAATACAGTGAAGGGTCAGAATTGTAAATTAGCTGCTTTTCAAGTAAATTCAAGCCGACTTTCCAAAAGTTAATCTTCTGTCACAAGACAGACGAAATGGCAACACTGAAGTAAGAGAAAGCTTGTTAACCTTGAATTGCAATATCTTGAAAACGGCTAGACGTAGAAAGCTCAAATTTGGTGAAAATGCATTTTAGGCTTTTCCCAACAATTTGGTCAACAGTGAAAAACTTGACTTGAATGCCGTATTAAAGCTGAACGGTAAATAGGAAAAGCTACGAGTATCAACTTTTAGAGTTTGGTTGGACCGGGCAGGAAATTAACTCCAGTCAACTGTTACAGCAGGAGACGCCCTATCTATTCAATCACAGATAAGCAAATGTTTAATACAACAACAAATATTATACAAATATGATCCAAATTTTGGTAAAAAGTTTTTGTGACAAGTAAGTAAACTGCTTTATCACTGCTGATGGGTACTAGACAATCGATATTATGGTTAACAAGGCATAATCTATTTGATCGGATAGGGAAGTTTCAAATAAAGGAAAAGGTGAAAATTTCATCAACGTCGGCAAGGTGTTAACCTGCGTAAAATCCTACCACTGTATTTCGCTTCTACACCTCCATTGTAATAAAATTCAGCGGATATGTATGCAAATGGCATGGAAACCACGTTACTGTATAACAAAAAAAAAAAAAAAAAGAGATACAACCATGCTAATGTGGACAAAACACTTTCTAAAAGTAATAATATCCCCCTGGAAAAATAACGACTAAGTCATAAGAAAAGTTACTCAGCAAAAACATAACAAATTCGCAAACATGAAGGTTCGTAAGCACTACGTCATGACTTCTGTTACCGCTCCAAGTTTTTGATACTAGAAGTTACGGCTTAAAAAGTGCAGTTAATATATACCATGGTATGAAGTCAATCATACGTATATGATTGCAAGTTGTGATATCAGGCGTCACTATTTATATTCCTACTCAAAAGCACCAAATCGTTCAGTGCAATCAATTAAATTTAAAAAATGAAAGTATTATTATCAGGTGAAGCAATGCTCCGACTAAGCTGTATCGCCGTTACAGGCTCTTTAAAAGAGTGAAAAACTAAAGGATAAATTCGTATTCAAACAGAAGTAAAATAAATTAAAATATATATTTGTTAAAACGTATTGACCGTTCCATACTTCTGGATTGATCTTAGAGAAAAAAGTACCAAATTAAATATCCTAGT
Source organism: Trididemnum nubilum (assembly GCA_963965965.1). Classification (NCBI taxonomy): domain Eukaryota; kingdom Metazoa; phylum Chordata; class Ascidiacea; order Aplousobranchia; family Didemnidae; genus Trididemnum; species Trididemnum nubilum. Next base: position 33,097,364 of record OZ014478.1, read on the forward strand.
AGCAACGTTAAAGCAGACTGCCAATACGAACAATTGTTGAAATACAAATAAAAAGCCAACAAAACAAATGCAACAGCTACAACAAGAATAAAAAATTCTTTTAAGGCTTGCAACAAAAACTTTCGTTTGTATTCTTCCGGAATGTAATCCATGCCGCTGACATTTTTCGATGGAAAAGTTGTTTCAGGAATTTCTTTGTCTAGAAATTTGCAAAGCGGCCCCCATCCTTGCTTCAAATCAAATATCAATAACTTGTCGTTCGGAGCATTCTGAAAATAAAATTTCAAACATGTAGGCTATGAATTTACTAAAAAAGTTGTAGAATTCAATATATTTTTGAAAAGCTTTCAAAAAATTGTACCGCGTAATAATCAGCTTCAAGTTTTGCAAGCAACATACCGCGGTCCTAACTGGATTAAAACAATAAAAAATGAAGCTAAACAAACCTGAATGACGTCAGCTTTATGCATTCTAAATCGCTGCTTTGCAATCATCGGATCAGGGTCGTGGAGAAGTGAGATCCATCCCCTTTTCATCGGTCGGCCAACATTAAGTGCACCTGCAATATGATACGTGTTACAGCAATGAAAATTTGAGAATCAGTTATTAATTTAGTAGTTTGTGAGTTAAGAATAGCAGCTATACTCAAACGTAAGATCGGATTCGATTCGCTGTCGAGTCAGACTACAATAGCTTTCAAAATAGGCACGCGCAGCTTCCTTCATTGACGTTCAGCGTTTAGCCTTCAATGCTAGTGGTCTATAGGCATGCGGATGGAACCTCTCGCTGTCTTCCGGCCAAGGCATAATTGGCGGAACCAGAAGCAAGGCATAGATTTTTTCGCAGGAGGGGCCCTAATTTACGCGTTTTTCTGAAATGATCATTTGAATAAATGAATTTGAAACTTAACTGCGATGGCGAAACCAAAATATAGTGCAGACTCACATTTTTTAACTTGTTGGGGGGGGGGGCAGTGGGGCCCTATTATGTACCGTTTTATTAGACAATCACTCAAAAGAAATTTATTTGTAGCGTAAATTCTCGTAATGGGCCTTCACGAGATCCATTCCATTTTCAATTGTGATGCTCGTGTTAGGAGCACGTTGCTTTTGGTTTAGATTTAATAGAGCTACTATTTTAGCAACTATGATGTTTATGTTATTTTCTCAGATAATAACTGATTTTTCCCACTACGATTTTTTTGTAGCAAGATTATTAAAGCGTTGTAAATTTTCTTTGTTTTTGCTCTAAAACTGGCATTCATTGTTATCATTTACAATCACGCGACGAATTTACTACTATCATGCGTTATCAATCTTATAATTTGCCATCACACTTGTCTAATGATCGTAGAAGCATCTAACTGCCACGTGGTGGTGGTGGTGGTACTACCCGACCCCTTCCGAGGATGGGGGCGCGGAGGAACTCCGCGGAGACCCAACAGTCGGGCCACACCCCAAGGTCTGGACCATAGATCGAGAATAGAGAGAGAGGAGCCAAAGATAGATTTGCGAAGGGGTTCAGAAGCAGGACAGTCAAGGAGGAGATGATTGAGGTCCTGTAGAGGGTGTCCACAGGCACTACAATCAGAATTCTTCTTCCGACTGATCCTGTGAAGATATGAAGATAAAAGAAGACTGTGACCATGGCAGCGAAGACGAGAGAGCTCACTGCGTATGGAGCGAAAAAGAAGAAGTTCCTCCGAAGAGACTTCGGGGACTTAGAAGTTCAGATGGGAGTGAGAGATGTGACGTTTGTGGTGTAGCCAAAAACAACGTCGAATAGTGAAAAGACACATTTTGATATAAATATGATCCTTTTTTCTGACGAAAATGCTAGTCTAGAATTATTATTAAACACATTTCACCAACTAATGAGTACGGTAATGCTTTTGATTATTTTTACTGGCTAGTTGTGCAAAAAACAACACAATTATCGGGCTATTTGACTGTTTCATGAGTGCTTTTGCCTTTTTTCAGTATATTTACTAACAACATACTAGTTTTAATTTTGCTGTCATTAAATTTGCTGCTATGATAATTAATAATGTTTTATAGATGATGAATCCAATATTACGGTTTAAATGATGTTTATGTGCGCAGTATGCAAACTGTGCACTCTATTAAATCGAAATGCTTTGTTTTTGTATCCTTGAAAGTCTATTAAATTGCAATAGCTGGTCGTTTAACAATGAAAATGGCGCTAAGCTTACGTGTAGCAACATGCAGCGGCGCAACCAGGGGGTGGGGAAAGGGGGATTCAGCCACCATTAACCAAAGTTACTAACAAAATTTGCCAACAAACTGCAAGCGTTTATACATATTTTGGACTTGACCTGTAACTTGTTCCAAATGGCTCTAAAAACGTGATCCAAACAGCATTAAAATGCTACTTTATCCAAAAAATTACAAAATTTGCCTAGCGCCCGGCAGCCGCGGCATCCATAGCTTCCAGCAAACTCGAGGCTCTGCCCCCAGCACCCGTTTGTGATGTGCTTATTACGCTAGCTTCCTCAAGAACAAAAGTTTAGACATTTCTTGAACAAAAAAGCTCTAACTTGGATTCAACCAGGGGCGTATTTAGGGGGGCCCATGGTGCCATGCCCCCTTTTGGGTCGCCAGAATAGTATAATTAGCATAGAATAGTACTCAAAATTGTTGGTTGCCCCCCCTTTGTAACTTGGGCAGAAAGTTTAAGCACACGAAAGGACAGAATCTGGGCAAAGACCTTCTTTTTTTTTGGTCTTCACCTAAGTTTGGGCCAAAAACCGGACTAATTTAGAGTGAAGACCTTTTCTTTTTTTTTGATCTTCACTTAATCACCTAATTTTGGGCAGGAAAACGGACTGATTCTGAGTGGAGAAATTTTTCTTTTAGTGTTCATTAGTTTCAAATTTCCTGCCCCCCTCTCCCTTTCAAAATCCTGCGTACGCTACTGGATTCAACTCCCAACTTTAGGAAAATCCTGGTTGCTTTCCAAGTCACACAATGGGCTGCAGGCGAAAGAAAACTGGTCAGTACTTTTCAGTCTCAACTTTAAATATGGTTCGGCCATCGCTGGACCAAGGCTACTTGGTAAAAGTGTACCCTTGCCAAATTAGGGGTGTACTCCATAAATGCGCAAATTACGATCAAATTTTTATCACTATTTACAGAATAGTTTTCTGAAGTAACAAGCTACATAAATTACCTCGAAACAAACTGCAAACTGCTGTATTTTTTAATCGAAACAAGTTCGGAAACATTTTGCCCAGCGCAGTTATTAGCTTACGCAAGAGTGCTCAAGTACGAGACTCGTATTAACAAAGAGCAAATTTCCAACTTCCATGCAACTTCGCATTAGGGAGTGAATAATCTTGAAGATATTAAGAAACAACTGTGACTACACCCTCTGAAAAGCCCGCGGTTCATTCGTGGTAGAATGAAGACGCCCAGCACCTACCGGCTCGTGACAAGACTACACCCTCTGAAAAGCCCGCGGTTCATTCGTGGTAGAATGAAGACGCCCAGCACCTACCGGCTCGTGACAAGCGATTAAGGATATAAGATAGACATAGAGGCGTCGCTAAAATACAACAAATCAAATAACGGCGATAATTCGGAACAAAAATAATTTATTTGCGACAAGTCGGAAAAAAGCGAGATTAAACTAGCCGAAAGAACGATATTTACTCACGGTTTCAAAACTGGTGAAATCGCTGCAGCACCGGAAGCGTTCCGTAAAGTAAATAAACACGTAAATATACGATGCAAAATCACGAAGCATTGAAAAGCTAGAAATTTGACCTAGCTGTAGGCTATTTTTGGTATAAATTAAAAAAAATTCCAGAATATAGTCCAACACAAGTTGCTCTGTGATACTTACTCCAATAATCAAAGTATTTCTTAGCTCTTCGAACGAATGGCACGAACCAGTGAGTATAAGCTGAAGCGTATTGGGAGCTCTCCTGGTCAAGCACGTTGCACTGCTTGAGGTAACTTTTGTACCAAGATTCTTCATCTTTGGCGGTCAATATGATCTAAACCAATCAAAACAAGATAGTAAAATCCATCCGCTTGTTTTTAGATGATGATTCCAGATCTAAAAAATTATTTGAAAGGAACCGCAAGATACAATTTACTTGAAACAGACAACAGGGCAGGCGGTGAAATTCCAATCAATATGATGATGTCGAGGTAGAAACTCAATCAGTACTCGACAGGTTTGACGTCGAGTCGCAGCAAAACGTGGACAAACTATGAGCGGTTTTTCTACTAGGAAATAATTGGTTTCTTTTCTGACAAATTTTTACAGAAAGAAAATTCACCATGATTCAAAAACTTCATTCACGTTCACTACAAACCGAAACTCGCAGACTGTTTGATGCCAGTTACTATTAAACAAGCTTTTAATACATTTCGATGTTAAAAAGAAACGTAAACAACATTTTGGGACAGAGGAAGCAAGAACAGCAAAAAAAGATTAATTGGGACTATCAAAGCATAGATAGTCTAATCGAAATCGTTTGTTACGCTATTGGTCTGTGACAAAAAATTAGACCTACCCCACCAATTTACAACCGATCAGTGGTCGAGTGGATAGAGCGTCTGCTACTGAAACGGAAGACTTGGGTTCGATTCCCAGTCGGGTCAAACCAAAGACTATAAAAATTGGTATATTCACAGCTTCCCTGCTTGACGTTCAGCAATTAAAGGGACAGTGTGAAGCCTCTGCCGTGTGTGGTAGACAGGTGGCAGCTTGACTCGAAGACCGAAAGGTCCCTTCGCTGTCTCCTGGCCAAGGCAACTTGGTGAATAAAATGTAATTACAATTTCAATCACAACCAGTGCCGTCGCCAGAGCAAATGAGGTGGGGGGCACTAGCCGAAAGTGAGGGGGCACTAGAGTAAATTTTTGCACATTTGAACTCATCTTGTACGGTTACAAAGTATGCGCAATTTCAAAAATTCTGTATTCATGTCTAAAAAATTAGGCCTGCAGCGTTTCTTAGCTCTTTTTGTCTGCGCCCCATATTTGCTTTAAAAATTTATTCCAAGAAGTGACTGCGACCTAATCTTGAGTGGGCTCAAAAAAAAAAACAGCTGGCTTTTAACAAGAAAAAATTGTATTAGACGGGGGGTATGGGGGCGTAGCCCCAGCCGTTTTACAATTTTTTTGCGAGAAATAGCGTTTTGAAAAAACTCATGGCTTGAAAAACTCTCAATGAATATTGAATAAAAAATGAAAACCTGCGTGGTAGCGTGCACCGTGTTAATAAAAATAAGACGAATTATTGCATCAAAATTATGATACAACAATTTCGCAAAAGATCGGGAAAACGTCAGACGAGAATTATGTTTGAACGTTATTATTCTCTATTACAGCATTGTCTGTTATCTTGAGGCTACGTGATGTTCCAAAAAGAGGTATTTTGAGTAGCAGCCGTTAGGGGGGACACGATCCCCCTGCCCCCCCCCGTAGCGACGGCCCTGCCAACCACTTGAACAATTTTTAGATACGGCATGCCACTATTTGAAGTTTTGTTTAATCGTTGCCAAATTGGAGGAAAAACTTTTTCACTGCAATTATTTCTTTTTCAAAGTACAATTCGTAAAAATACAAAACGTTTACCTTTGCATCTGGAAAAGCTTCATGAATTTCTTTCCAGAAAACACACGCTGGATAATCCGTTACAGCATCCACATCCGCATACATCCGCTTGAAATCTGCTGCGGATCCTTTGCCATCCAATATCTTCATCCAGTCATCGTAATGGAACATAAAATGTTCCAGAGCATCATATACATTGTAGCCAAGATCTCTCAGTGCAGCGTTCATAGTTTTTGTTCCAGTTTTCCAATAACTAGCCACGATAACTTTCATGATGAACAGAGATGTGATCTTTCTTCTTCGAGTCTTTTCTTTGACTTATTGCTTTAGTTCAGTGGTTCTCAATCTTTTTTTGTTTCAGAGTCAAATATCAAACCTCAAAGTTTTCAAACCTCAAAGTTAAAAAGAACCGCAATCAAATAACCAAAAATAAAATAGCAATAAACAATTCCAAATATGCTATTGAGCTCAAAAACATTTAGCAATTATTTTTGCGCAACTGGTGCAGGTTTTTAGATCATTGCCACATTTCATCAACCCATAGTAGCCGGCATTACGCAGTAAACTAAAAGCAAAAAATAAACATACAATATCACAAAATTGTCAAGACACAAAAGACAGATATTACAACATTAACCTTGGCGCGTAAGGCGTAACGGGATTTGAACTCAAAGCTGAGATTTGCTTGCGCTTTACACAGACGGGGTAGGGGGCGAAGTCCTAGGCCCCCTGAGCGACTTTTGTAATTTTTCGGCAAAAAAAGACATTTTCACGCAAATTAGATGATATTTTGCACGTTTGCAGAGCCATTTGAAAGAACTAATTGCTAAGATTTGGAAGCCCTATGACAGAATAAAATTACTTGTCCCTTCGGCCACTATTATTTCTTTCCTAAGTTCAAAATACGTTTAAAAGTATGCTCAATGCACAGTTGGCTTAAACTTTTTAAGTGACTTTGCAATAGGGGCTTCAGCCAATAGAACCCCTGGTTTTGTCACTGCATTCGCCCAACGCGCCCCACAGTATTTAGCAACTCTAATCCTACAACCTATCGAAAGACTAGGCTAGAACTTCCCTCTTCCTCTCGGTATAAATCACAATAGAACTCAAAATTGGGAATAGGAAGGAACCAGGCGAAGAAATCTAGCTAATGCTAACACTTTTTTTGCGTACAACTGTGCAATATTTTCTTCGACTGCTGGCTGAAGGGATACTCAGAAGTCAGAACCAACTGGTAGGAAATTTGACTACTTTAGTAGTAGTAGTATATTTTTTTATTATCAACCAAAGTGCAGCACGTACTTAAACATATCTTTGAAGTAATGGCCAAATAAAAGGAAAGAGCAGCCAAACGTTTTACGCTAAAACACACGTTTTTGCGAAACATTTTACGTTAAAACACACGTTTTTCTGCTTTCAGTGATTGCTTTAATAGTATTGGTTTACTATTACAATAAAGAATGGTGTACTAAAATTTCCATAAACAGTGCAAAACCAACTGAAATTAAAAATGATTAATTTTCAAAGGGTTAATGAGTGCCACAAAAAGAATAACATGAACCGCGGTTGAGAATCACTATCACATATATACTATAGAGCCATCAAGGAATTACGTAGAACACTTTCCAAAGGCTAAAAATTCGGCTAACAATAAATCTGTACTAAACGTTCCCATTCACGCAATACTCTGTACAAAACAGCTTTGGTCATGGTTCAACTAAACCCAATGAAATGTAACTTACTGTAAAAACTTTACACTCTTGACGCTTTTCAAGTTCTTTTGCCTTCGGTCGTGCCATTGATTTTTAAAATTGCTAAATATAAAATAATTACACTGGTCAACAACAAAATTTTGGCACTCAAAGTAACAACGGTTAAGGGTAATTTGAGGTCGCTGAATTTGAAAATGTCATTAGATTTTGCAAATTGGCTGCCGTTTTCGAGATATCAACAAGGTCATATTTTTTGATAAAGTAAACTTTTCTCGCGTAATCTTTCATTGCATTCAAAGAACAAACTTCTACAAGAAATTGCAATGAACCCAATTAGGTTGTTAGTACACTTTATTAACACAAAAAACAAAATGAACCAAAAAGAAATCTAACAAAAAGCAAACCAACTGAGAAATGGTACCTCTATAACAGAAATCTATTACTGGATTGAATGACAAAGACAAATCGACACCACATAGCAAGCGGTCATTTTAATGCCTCAACATAACTTCGGGCCTAAATTACGCAGAGCAGAAAAGAACAACAATTGCTCACAGTTAACACAATACTGCAATCACGGCATAATACTAGTTTTGCTAGTTTACTACAACCAACGCACATTTAAAAACTGGTTTACGCACGAAAACTGAATCGGGTAATTGGGACTTCAGACTGACTGCACAACAATCAACTAGAAAAACATTCAAACATTTGACCTGAAAATCACAAAGCTCCTTCACCATCCCCGAGCAAAAATAACTAGGTAACATAATATGTAGTGACTACTAATTTGAGTATGCCATGCAACACTGTCTCTCTTAGCTTGAGCTCATCTGCAAAAGAATTCTTTTCTATGATTTCCGTTTATGATTTTTTTTGCAGCAATCTTGCGGTAAGCACCAGTAGCAGTCTGCCATCATATAAGTATCCCATCGACCTTGATAGCTTTCTTCCATTACCGGTACTTTGATATCTTGATGGAACCTCTCCCCTTACATCTCTAAGGTTACAAGTCTTTAAGGAATTACAAGTTACAAGTAAGTTACAAGTTACTCTAAGTTACAAGTCTCTAAGGTTACAGTCTCTAAGGAACCACTTACATCTCTAAGGTTTTTTGGAAATGATCCAAATAGCAGAATAAGTAGTGGAGTTTAATACTCATCCGTGCCCCAAGAGCCTGAAAATTTGCATGTATAGTTTCAACCAGACTCGTATAGTTTTTTGTGCTCTTCTGCTTCCAAGGAAATCTTTCACAACTAAAGCGGCTTCTACCGAACGTCCGTATTTACGCATATGCGCAAAAAATACGGATATGCGTATGAAAAATACGCATATGCGTATAAAATTCTTACTCTCGTTGGTTTGTTTTATATTGCCTTTTACCGAACATGCTATATACACATAAGTTTTATTTTACGCTTGACAAAGAATAAAATACGGACACACTATGCGTATTTTTCAGGAATTTATAAAGAAATTTTTTTGCGGTGTGACGTCACAAGATTGCTTTGTGTAATAGTTATGGTACTTACCGTTGAAACTTTCAACGCGGGTTCGGTTCTCACCTAAATCTAAACTTTTATTTTTACACAAACGTAATAAACTTTTTTTGCAATCATTTTTGGTATCATTTATTACGATATTTTTACAAAGTTTCTAAAACTAGGCCTAAGGTACTTAATTAATCGAAGTTTTTCTTTTAAATGTTTAGTTCCCTATCAAATCCTATCTTTCGTTCTATTTTCAATTCGTCATCACAGTTGGTATAACTTTGGTTGACAGCGCTATGAAAACATATACTTGTTTTATCACTCTAAATTACATGAAAACAATTTCAAACACGAGATAACATATTTATAAAGTATAATCTTGATTTTTTTTGTAATGTTTTGAGTCAATACTGGAGCCACAAAATTTAGGTCCGCGAGCAGCAGTTTGCCCACCGTTGGTCTAAAGCTTGCATGAATTGTTTCATCAATTCCAACCTGATGTGAAGCGGAGGTAAAATGACGCGATCTCGACTAACTAGTGGTTGGTTAATGATGTTCCTATCTCCCTGAATAAGTTGTTCACGAACCGGCCACTGCTTTCTCATCCAGTGTTGATCCATTGCTCGACTATCCCAGTAACAAAGAAAGCAAGGATACTTGGTGTAGCCACTTTGGTGACCTAGTAAAAACTTGACCATTTTGAAACGCACATATCACCCAATTATGTTCACTGTAGCGAAGTTTTTTCAAATCCATTTTGATGCTATGTTAAAGTTCTTTTAAAACTACTGAACTTATTTCAACTATTCAGTATGACATGCTTCAAATTTTTTTTGTTGAGCTGTCGATGAGTAACGTCCATTCATCTGGTTTGTATCGAGGTCGACCCATGGGTTAAAGAAGAGTTTCAATGTTATTACAAAATTACCTTCTTTGGTAAAATAATGAATTAAAACTTCATCTCTGTCCCGATAGAAAGTAATTTAAGTTTGCGAACTCAGAATGTTGGGCTCAACGTGTCTAAGGCCAGAATTTCAGATGCTTCTTTCGATAAACCTAAATCACGAACCAAGTCATTTAGCTGCCCCTGAGTGAACGGCCTAGGTTTATTTTCCGGCGAGTGTCCTTCAGCAGCCAAGCCGGTGGCACTATAGTTGCTGCAGCTGCTACAATCGCTATCTTCGTTTTCCGCTGTTTTCAAATCTAATTCGTCCAGAATAAGATCTGGCCGGGAAGAAAAAACTGTTATAGGAACTTCATTGCAGTGTGAGTGTGCTACCGGTTGAATTCCAGTGTCAATATTGGGGTAGTGCCATGACTTCTTCATGCGCTGATTCCAGGTGACATGTCAGCCACAGGGCCTCAGAGGGAAATTTTTTCAGGGGGTACGAAGATCGATGCCGGCCCCCAAACTCAAGTGAAGCAGTTACAGAAAAATCAAAAAAGGTCTCCACTCAAATTTGGTCTCATTTTTTGCCCAAAATTAGGTAAAAGCAAAAAAAAAAAGGTCTTCACTCAAATTTGGTCCCATTTTTTGCCAAAATCAGGGACGGATAAAGGTCAAGGAAGAAAAAAAAATTGGTCCAAAACTTGACGCGACAACCTCAACCCTTCCGGGCCCCCCTAGACCCGGGCCCGAGTACGATGTACCCCCTGAACCCCCCTCTCGTAGGCCCTGGTCAGCCATACAAAAATAACAATCGTCATGATGATTCTCGGGCTCTCCAAAACCATGGGGATTGCAAATCGTATCACGTTGACTTTGCCTTGCGTCCATAGACGTAAATTTTCAGTGCAACTCTTGCAAACTTTGTGAGGTGCCCAAGACTTGTCTTGGTCACCTAACTTCACGCCAAAGTACGCCTTGTAAGCTCTCGTTGTGAAGTCAGGAACATTAAATCGATATTTCTCTATCATGTATTTACCGCATATGAAACGAAAAACATCTGAATCATTAAGACACCGTCTACGTCTGCTAGTTCCACTTACGATGAAATACACTATACTCACAGTAATATTGTAACAAGTACTTCTGCAAATGATTGAAGCTCTAAGTATAACTAAATCTCTCTCTTCTGATTTCGTACTCAAAATCAAGTAATGTCAAATGTAGTGGCTTTATCTCTGGTTGAATTCTGTTTTACAATGTATTTTTATAAGGTCATGTTTGAAGACTAACGGAAGAGTAATGCCTCTAAGACTAAAGTAACGGCATATTGGTTTAATACTGTATTGTCAATTCAGCAACATTTTATAGTTGACTGCGAATGCACTGATACGCCCCAAGTTGTCAATACTGTCATGTAAATTGATGATTTCATTGCCGCATGTCTGGAATGTTAATGTACCAGTAAGTCACAAATCTGGCTATTTATGATAAGTATAAAAATGACCGATAACCTGAAAAGTTGAGCCAATTCAGCAAAACTAAAGGCGTTTTTGAACTCAGCGCCTTTTATATGCTCCCAGTGGTGGGCAGTATCGAATTAATAAAGTAACGAATTACTTGTTCAGTAATTTTTACGATAATGACCAGAGGTGGAGTCGAGGACACAAGGCTCGAGGCCAAGGCCAAGGACACAAAAAAATCCGAGGCCAAGGACACAAAAAAATCCGAGGCCAAGGCCAAGGACAGCCTTTCCGAGGACAGACACTCTCGAGGCCAAGGACAGGAATGCTCGAGGCCAAGGCCAAGGACACAAGCGCAAGTGCTCTCCAAAAAAAAAAGGTCTTCACAAAAATTTTTCAAGCGATCTCCAAAAAAAAAAAAAAGTTCTTCACAAAAATTTTTCAAGCGATCTCCACAAAAAAACGTTTTCCAAAAAATTTTTCAAGCGCTCCACAAAATTTTAACAATTCAAAAAATACTGCTGTCCTCGGGCCGAGGACAGGCCAATTTTCGAGGACTTGAGGCCTCGAGGCCAAGGCCAAGGACTTCAAAATCTGTCCTCGAGGACTCCACCTCTGGTAATGACACTACTTTTTCAAAAAAGTAATTTTTGTGGTAATTTCATTACTTTTTTGGAAGTATAATGATTCCACGTGATCTCAAGCATCTTTAAAGCAATCCACGTTTGTCGCATTGAGACGTGTGTCTGACGGAATTGTGTGTAAAACTGGAATAAGCTGGTTGCCAACAAAAGGTGTAACATTTCACAATAAACTTTATTTTTAAGGTTTGTGTTTTCTGTTGTTCCTGCCGGTTGGTCGAGCGGTAGCGCGCTCGTCTCTGGAGCGGGAGGTCTGAGGTTCAGATCTTCAGCCGCTCAAATCGAACATAGAGTTGCCAACGGCTCGCCACCGCTGCAACACTTCTTTTAAAGGGAGAGCTGTTTCACCCGCGTGCAATGACGCGGAGATGGGCTCCGCAAACTCGTAACACGCTTCGGCATAATGCAGCGAGTATAATGAAAAATTTGATTTGTGTATACTGTTAACATATTGTCAATGGTTGCAATGTACCTTACATTGCGATAATTTGAAACGATTTGTCCCTGCCGTAAAATGGTTACTATTTCTAAAACATAGCCGATCACGGTTACAACCCTAATAAAATATGGATGAAACAGCAATGATTACTTTTTCCTGCTAATAAGTATCAAAAAACAATAATTAAATGTTTTAGCATGCAGGTAAAAAGAGATCCTGTACAAAATCCAGAAAAACAAAATCCCGAACGGACAAAATCCCGAATTGGACAAAATCCCGAATGGACAAAATCCCAAAATTCCGAATGGACAAAATCCCGAATTAGACAAAATCCCGAATGGACAAAATACCGAATTGGACAAAATCCCGAATGGACAAAATCCCGAACGGATAAAATCCCGAATTGGACAAAATTCCGAAAAACAAAATCCAGAATTGGACAAAATCCAGAATGGACAAAATCCCGAATTGAACAAAATTCCGAATGGACAAAATCCCGAATTGGACAAAATCCCGAATTTAACCAACTTCAAAGATAGAGAAAGTTAAGATTAATAGTGTATTCACTGCTGGCTTATAAGCTCTAATAAATATAAATAACTAATTTGCGGACAAAACTGCATGTCTTTCATTCGCTTTTGTCGTGGCGACCTGGAAAAACAGCACATGAACAAAAATAGAGTGATCAAGTCAAAAAACTTTGCGGTTTTGTCAAGTTAATTAGGTGCGAAGCAGTTTGTCCTGCAGCGAAAGCCTCGCACTTTTCACCTTTGACGTCAACTCTTTCAGTTTGCTGGAAAAGAAACTAGGCAGCATTGAAAATACGAAGTGTCTTGGCGCACGGAACCTGCGCGGTTAAATAAACAACGATTCCGATGACGTCACTCGTTTTTGGAAATTTTTATTTTGATTTTATAGTCATAAGTTTGGGTTAGGGTTTAGGTTAGGGTTTGGGTTAGGGCTAAGGCTAGTGCTTTGGGTTGGGTGTTTTAGCCTTAATTAGGAAATGTCTGCGCGCACGGAATGTGCGCCAAGCCTTTTCCTTTAAAATAAATAAGCGAGTTTTGTTCTTGACAAAAAAGTAAGTAGTTAAGAGATAAAGAGGAAGTTGGCCCGCAAATTAATTATTTATATTTATCAGTGCTTATAAGCCAGCAGTGAATGCACTATTATTCCTGACTTTATCTTTGAAGTTGATTAAATTCTGGATTTTGTCCTTGCGGGATTTTTTCCATTCGGGATTTTGTCCAATTCGGGATTTTGTCCATTCGAGATTTTGTCCAATTCGGGATTTTGTCCATTCGGGATTTCGTCCAATTCGGGATTTTGTTCAATTCGGGATTTTATCCATTCGGGATTTTGTCCAATTCGGGATTTTGTACTGCGGGATTTTGCTTTTCGCGATTTTGTCCGTAAATGGGTAAAGAGGCAACGGTTGCTTTTTAGTTTTAGACGATCACAAGACGTTTCGTCATAACGGTGGTAGCTAAAAAAGTGAAAGCGTGCGACCCGCGACAAGTAGGTCTATCTTGTTATGACCCTTGTAGTTCAGCCAGTTGTGCAGGCCTGATCTAGACTTTCTTGTGCCGGCCTGCACAACATACAACCCAGCGAAGCCTATTATTGCGGTCCTCGAAATGATTTCATGTGATCTCAAACATAATTTATTTTAAGCAATTCATATTTGTCGTATTGTGATGTGAGAGCTGATGCAATTGTGTGTGTGTGGGTAAAACTGGAATCTACGGCGCGTGCTTTTTTGAGTTTTGACCAGCAATTTTACTTTCAATTAATTTGTCAGCAAGCAGTTACTTGTGCAGCATACCACAATGACTGAAAACAAGAAAAAAAACATTAAAAAAGAGAGGGCAGATTGTTTAACTCAAAATGGACAAACAAATACTTGTTCGCAGTTGTAAACTCAAAAGTACTGTGTTTAGTTTGCCGAAACGTGGTTTCAGTTCCAAAAAAATATAGTCTTAGACGCCATTTTGAAACACAACATCCGAATCTCGTTGAATTAGATTGCTAATGAAAAGAGACGTAAAGCATAAAGTTTAAGCAACAATCTTCGCTCCGAGCAAAACTATTTCAAACCTTCGAGCAATGAAAGTGTTACTGCTATACTAGAGTCGCTGTAGCTACTACTACCAAAATACAACAACTCAGAGTTGTAAACGGGCCGCCTAGTTCAGGCCCAAACCCAAAAACTAATTTGAAGCCCAAATCATGCCCGAAAAAACCCGTAAGTTAAGCTAGGTCTGAAAAATTTAGCAATGTTGCCAAGTTATTTTGATTATATGTTTTGAGCACCGAAGACACAAAGCACGTCTCAGGCTTGAATTAAGCCCAAAATTTTGTCAACTTTAGGCCCGAACCCGACCCGAACAGCCCGGGCCGACTTACAACTCTGCAACAACTGGATGTTTTAGCACGGAGATAAAGAGATAACGGTTGTTTTTTTACTTTCCTGCAATCGCAAGACGTTTCGCCGTAACGGTGTAGCTACAACAGCAAAAGCACAAGGCCCGCGACAAGTAGGTCTGCGTTGTAACAGTCCTTGTACTGCAGCGAATTGTGCAGGCCTGTTCCTAGAAAAACCTATTTCGAGTTAGCATTTATCTATGACAGCGTATAGTGTCACATTCCAAATTGGTACGAAAAGATTAGTTAGTTACTGAATAGTGAATAGCAATATATTGTTCCATTTCAGCGGCAACAAGTACAATTCTTGTCACAGCAACTAGCCAATAGGGTTGTTCAAAAAAACATTTTTTTTGAAAAGTGATGCTGCAATTGGCTTTTTCCGTTGTATTACCCCCAAAAATGATATTGACCAATTTTTTACAAAAAAATTTTGATGTGTTGGGAGTGCGCAACTCGATTTTAGTTTATGACGTCATTAAAAAAAGTGATTTTTTTTCGGAAAACACTGTCAAGTAACATATCAACAGACGCAGAATGACTCTCTAAGACTGTCTGTTGATTGTTTTGGTTTATTAGCATTAAATAAAGATTTATTTCAAAATTTTAAATCAATGACGTCATTATTTTCAGTTAAAATTGCATCTTTGCGCGCTTTATTAACTATTAAATGGAAAATGGCTACCTAGTTGCTTCTTGCCCATACAAAGTCGTTTTAGTACCAATAATAGCAGTCATGTACAACTTCGTTTTAGGTAAACTAATCATAGAGTGCTCAAGTACTTGTTAATAATCACCATATTTTTGTGAGTATTTTTTTTAGATTAAATATTAGCTTTTGAATTGTACTGAAAACATAAATTATTTTACTGTACAATGATATTGGATTGAGTAAATAAAAATGACTACCACAAGAAGCGCAACAAAAATTTGGTTGATTGGCAATCCTAAATCTGATCGTAATCCAGCTGTTTACCGACCAATGGTGATGTCATGCGTTACTTTTTTCGCATTTTGAAGCACGTTTTGGCAAAAGCTGATAGTGACATTTTACAAAAAATGAGTTTTTGGCATTTTTCAAGTTATTCATTAAAAATGTTTTCCCTGAGAAAACAATTAGTTTAATTTTCAATCATTTTTCGGTAATAAATGGCTTAATATGTTGCATTTAACAAGGCCAAGTGAAAGTTTAAAACTTCAAACGAGATTTACTCGAAACAACAAAATGCGACTGCGCAAGGCCGCCACAACGTACATTTTAAAGTACAATTTCACGGCCGTAAAAAATCTTTTTACGGCCACATGCTGCCGTAAGGCCGCAGGTTGTGCACCCCTGATCTAGCTGAACTTAAGAATTTTTCTGCCATTTTAATGTCAAAATTGCTGTAGGCCATTCAGCACGCTAGCTCTCTGCATTACATTAAAATTGCAGCTGCCTATTTGGGCAAAAGAAGCAAATTAAACCAGAAAAGAGGAAATGGAGGACGTATAAGAAGCTCTGCATTGAAAAAGAAAGATGCTATACTTTGCAAAACTATTGCAAAACAATAAAAAGAATTTGCTGCTAGAATAAATTCATTCGACAAGCTTCAAAAAGGACAAGCATTACATTGCATTCAAACGGGCCTTATATCTGTACTTTCTCACACCAACAACCGAAATTGATCAAATTTAAAAATAATTATTTATTCTGTATTCATAATGAGGCTTTGAAACGACAACAAAATATCGATTGAAATCACTATCGGCTAAGAATTGTGCAGTGGAAATACATTCTAAAATGCAGGAATTTCAATTAAAAACACACCGTTTATCAATTTTGTTTCATCAAAAGACTAAAAAAAAAAACACGGTCAAAAAAACAATCGCAAAAAAACTGTTTTTTTACATCTCCAGTCATGCACCGTGGCGTGCGTAAAATTTCAAAGAGGAGAAAGGAGGGAAGCAGGGGCAAAGATAAAACCCAACTGGAGATCTGAGGCGAAGCCAAAGTAGAAGCAAGAGGATCTGGAGGTTACGACACAAAACCCCACCCCAAAATATGCTACTGATTGCGCATTTGTGTTAAAAACAGATGAATCATAATCAATTAAATACAAGAAAATGTTTGGAACAATTTGAAAATCAAAAGCGTCATAACACTAAAGAGACACACGGCCTTGCAAATTTATCACATCTATTTATCACACACAATATCTATACGTCACGTATGAAAATTAAAACTCTACAGTCTGTTTCACCCGAAATTGGGATCGCCAGGGGCAAATCCGGATTGACCATAGGCACTGTGCCAGTGTCAGAAAGTAATGCCCCAAATGCCAAGAAGCAAAGTTGAGACGGCGGGATTCTTTAAAATGCGATCTCGTCGCTGTTGAGGTTATTCTCAAACACTCATATACTTAATTACCCGTGCTACCGTAACGGTAAGCATATACTTACTCAAATAAAATCAAAATAAGGCATAAGTAGCGCAAAAATAAAATATATCTAAATAATCAATTAAAAGAAATTTAGAAAAAGTTATTAAAAGTATTATAACAAACTTATGCCAACCAATGTAAAATTTGCACTTCCAAAGCTACAAATATGTTAGAACCAAACTCAAAACATTCTAATTTCTGCATTCGCTAAACAGCAACAACACTATAGCTAGACTAGTAGACTGCCAATTACGAATAGTATCATCTCAAACAAGATCATGGGCCAAAACAACAAGACTTCATTGATTTCTAAATTTTCACCAACATTACTGTTTCTCAAATTTGTCGCTGTAGTTCAGAAATACGATACCCCCAGTTAAAATATAAATTAGATTTAGAAAAAAAGATCGTAATACGAGATCCAGCAAAACAAACTTTGAGCAATTTTAAACCGCGCTGACAAGCTTAATGAATAATAACCATAAAAATAACAAGAGCAAACGTGGCAAAACATTTCGAGAAAACAACTCATCTTCAAAACTTAGAAGTGTTATATTTACATTAATTGATTATAATTCTTATTGGAACGACCGACGCTCGCGTCGCGTGTTCCTCTGTTTTTACTCGACCATTTTCCAACTAACGAGTGCGAAATTTCAGACTTTTGCTTATAACTCGAGAACGGTTGGGCCTAGCTACATGAAATTTTGAGAGCAGTTTGAGATTAATGAGTGGTATGTTTGTACCAAATATCGAGGCAATAGGTCACGTGACTTCGGTTTTGGAACCCGAAAACCGCCCCGCAAGTTTGGCGTAAAAAGCGGTCTCAGTCAAAAACGGCTTAAGTACGGCAAAAAATATTTCATCGGGTTGTATGTCTCAAGATACCCTTTCATCCCAACCAACCCACTTTTGGCCGCGATGAGGTTTATTTCTTTTTTTTTTTTCCTTTTTTTTCCTTTATTTCTTCCTAAATTTTGTACGCTCTTCTTCTCCTAAACCACAACACATTCAATTCTAATTTTTGTGTAAAGTTGTTGAGCTGCAAACGCAATTTTTTCTCCCGAAATTTTTTGGGGCACTCCACCGGTAACCCCCCCCAAAAAAACATTTTTTGAACGGCTCAAGCTAGGGTGCTAGTTCTTTTTGATATCAGTAGATATTCAACAGACAAATATTTTGACATAGTTTGGGGGTGCCACCCCCCCCGGGGACCCCCCCAAAAATCAATTTTTTGAACAGCTCAACTTAGGGTGCCAGTGTTTTTTGATATCAGCAGATATTTAACAGACAAATATTTTGACAGAGTTTGGGGGTGCCACCCCCCGGGCACCCCCCCAAATGGACCCCCCAAAAATCAATTTTTTGAATGGCTCAAGCTAGAGTTCTACTTTTTTTGATATCAGTAGATATTTAACAGACAAATATTTTGACATAGTTTGGGGGTGCCACTCCCCCCGGGGAACCCCCAAATGTACCCCCCAAAAATTAATTTTTTGAACGGCTTAACTTAGAGTGCCAGTGTTCTATGATATCAGCAGATATTTAACAGGCAAATATTTTGACATAGTTTGGGGGTGCCACCCCCACGGGGACCCCCCAAAAATCAATTTTTTGAATGGTTCAGCTTGGGTGCCAGTCTGTTTTGATATCAGCAGATATTTAACAAACAAATATTTTGACATAGTTTGGGGGTGCCACTCCCCCCAGGGACCCCCCAAATAGACCGCCAAAAATCAATTTTTGAACGGCTCAAGCTAGGGTGCCAGTGTTTTATGATAACTGGAGATATTTAACTGACAAATATTTTGACTCTACTTTTCTGGAGGTTCTTGTTATTTTTGAATAGTTTTTCAGATATTTTTGAATAATTGCTGATTTTACGGTAGACAAAAAGTACTTTTGAGCGTCACAGCATTAGCTCTGCGTCGGTCGTTCACTGGGTTTGCTAGCAAACTCCCATCTAGTTATTTATTATTATTATTGTGACAGCCTGGGACCCCGCGCTTGGATGGCAAGACCTTAATTTTTTGGTCTTTACCTATTTTTGGCGGTTAAATGCAGCAAATATCCCAAAAGTGCCAGAGCCCTGCGCAATGTAAATCCAGCCCTGATTACTGTGATCAGGGGTGTCTTATTTGAATAGAATTTATATTAGAGAGGTTGCAAATTTATATTTAATTTTGTAAAAAAAAAGAGCAACGCTACAGCAAATCCGAGAAACCCCGATCTACTTGGCGTAAAATAATAAGCAAACAAGCATACACTTGTTTCGTTTAAGCAAGAGTGGCATGTTCGCGAGGAGTGCCTCATTTTTGTTTGAAATTCACTTAGATGCGCTCACGATTTTACAGTCAGTCTAAATTTAACCTTGTGAGTGCAATGCGCATGTATTTAGAGCCATGACGATACACACTTACGCTCCGTAGAAAAATAAAAGTGCAGTATTAGTGTAATCGATAAAAAACTTAATTTTCGAAGTGTATAGTAGATATTCCTGGATCAGTACTGGTGGTTTAATCCCAGAGTAAAAAGTACCACATCAAATATCCAAGTAGCAACGTTAAAGCAGACTGCCAATACGAACAATTGTTGAAATAGAAATAAAAAGCCAACAAAACAAATGCAACAGCTACTACAAGAATAAAGAATTTTTTAAAGCTTGCAACCCAAATTGTCGTTTATATTCTTATAGAATGTGATCTATGCCGCTGACATTTTTCCATGGAAAAGTAGTTTTAGGAATTTCTTTGTCTAAAACATCGCAAAGCGGCCCCCATCCTTGTTTCAAATCCAATATCAATAACTTGTCATTCGGAGCATTCTGAAAGCAACATTTTGAATAGCTTGCAAAAAATAAATTAGCAGCTTTAAAACAAGAAACCACCCAAGCAGGCAAAATTCGCGTTACAGTATTGCTTTGTCAAAAAAAATGCAAATCTTAAAATAGGATATCTAGTCAACAACCAAATATTCCCGTCTCAAAGAGATAATGAAGTATTTTGTTTCAAGTTAGACAAACCAAAAAACGATCACGTATCCAAAAATTTTCGAAGAACTGCGCTAAAAACGTTACGACCCGGTTTACATTGGGCGTAAAATAGTGAGCGCACCAGCGTATTTGTTGCTTATTTTAACCAACTGGCAGCTTTGTGCCGGTAAAGCGATACGCCAGGGACGGGCGTACAGAATTTATGTTTACAGCAAATTAGGAATATGCTCTTACGCTCATGATTTACGTACATTGTAGACCTAGCCTAAAACTGTTTCAAGCGCAGGGGCGGATCCAGGATTCTCCGTTAGGGGGGGCGCAATTTTTAAAAAAATGTAAACTATTCTTGTTAGAGGCAGGAGTCGGGAGTCCGGGGGCGTAGCCCCCGGCCGCCGGAGGCAAAGGATAAATCTGGGCTCCGCCCCCAGCCGCCGGAGGCCCGGAGGTTTGGGGGCGGAGCCCCCAGAAGCTAGCGATTTTTTAATATTTTACTCAAAATAATTCATTTTGGTGAACTATTTATCGACTTTTGTACTCTAAAAAATGTAGAAATTCTTGTAAAATTGCACCTTCCCCCGATGCTAGTGGGTGGCTATTGACCGATGAGCGAATTGCGCTTGTTAGTGTTGAAAATTTCCTCGAAAGACAATACTTTTGCGTTGTTTTGTAAAAGTCTGACTGGCCAATGGGGGGCTATAGCCCCCCCCCTAGCTACGCTGCTGGTTAGAGGGGTTGCTGAAACGGAGTCCTAGCCAGCAAAAAGAGGGCGTCCCCTGGGTTTTGGGCGCCCCCTGCCCCCCATCTGCATTTACACTTAGATATCAAGAATAGGCTTACTAATGAACAAGAAGTCATGCAAGTGAAAACATTTCTGGTTGTTTTAAGTTTTTTTTTTAATAATTGACCTCTAAATGTGTTCTGCGCTTAGGGGGGGCGCGCGCCCCTCGCGCCCCCCCCCCCTGGATCCGCCTATGAAGCGGTTGCCAGCCAAAAGCTTCATTGATTCCTTTTTTTTTTGTCCTTGACCACTACAACAACAGCGAATATATAATGCAAAGATAGCATGCAGATTGAGAGTCAGGAAAGGGTCAGGTATTAATTAGTACGCTGCTGCTTTACTAACACTACTTACAAGACAACGACTAAAACAGCCAAAATGCGACTACCGACAATTAGTAACTAGTTTGTATGACGTCAGCTTTATGCATTCTAAACCGTTGCTAAGCAATTATCGGATCAGGATCGTGGATATGGAAAATCCATCCCCTTTTAATCGGTCGGCCAACACTAATCGCATCTAGGATATGAAGTTTAGCAAATACTTGAAAAACTTAAAGATTTCCTTCATTGGCTCGGCAAATAAGAGTGTCTGCAACTAAAACGGTGACTCGAGTCCGATTATCGTTCGGATCTAACCAAACACATTATGTTTCGGAGGGGATTTCCCGGCCTAAGGATACCACAAAAAGATCCTCACGATCCCGGAGTGCTACGGGCTCAGGTTCAAGTAACAAAAGGCTTGATTATTTTTTAGAGAGAGGCGTTGCCAACTGCAATGGTATAGGGGCACCTCTTGCATAGTTTTGTACGAAAAAAAACAAAAACGAAATATGATATTATACGTAGATGAACCTTAATATATTGATAGAGGTTTGTATCACACCAATGACATAATAATGGCATTGATGTAGGGTGCATGATAATTTCGAAATTATGCACCAAATGTATAAGGAATAGAAATAATTACTAAAAATGCAAGACTACAATGATAGTTGAAAAGCTCCAACTTTGCGGTAGCACTTTTGGACCATAAAACTCTGGTCAAAGTTCGTGCTGCGTAAACTGCTTCGTGACTAGCACTTACTCCAATATTCAAGGAATTTCTTAGATCTCCGAACGTAAGGCACGAACGAATGAGTATAAACTGAAACAAATTTAAAAGCTTCTTGGTCAAGCACTTCGCATTGCTTTAGGAAACTTTTATACCAAGATTCTTCATTTTTGGTTGTCAATAGGATCTAAATTAAAAAAAGAATCTCGTAAAATTAAAATCAAATCAGCCAGTTGGTCGAGCGGGAAACGCGTGGAGCGGGAGGTCTAAGGTTCAAATCTTGGCCTGGTCAAATCAGACACAGTGTTGCCAACGGTTCGCCACCGCTGCAACATTTCTTCGAAAGGAGCTGTGTTGCCCGGGCGCAATGACGCGGAAATAGGCCCCGCAAACTCGTTACCCGCTATGGCGGGATACAGCGAGAATAATGAAAGACTTGATTTGATCTCCAAAAATACAGCTAATAAGTATATTCGTTCTAGCCGGAAATTTTTCTTCTTCAAACATGCTACTTTTATCCAGAGTTGTAAACGGGCCGACTAGTTCAGGCCCAAACCCGACCCGAAAATATAAGCCCGAACCCGAAAACTAATTTGAAGCCCAAGTCATGCCCGAAAAAGCCCTAAAGTTAAGTTGGGTTTGAAAAATTTAGCAGTTGCAAAGTTATTCTGATTATATATTTGTGCACCCAAGACAAAAAGCAAGTCTCAGGCCCGAACTAAACCCGCAATTTTGTCAACTTTAGGCCCGAACCCGAAAAGCCCGGCCCGACTCACAACTCTGCTTTCATCAAACATACCAAAAACAAAACACTCAAATTTAAAGCTGTAGACTGTTTCACCTTCCACTCGATTTTCGTCAGGGTTGATAGAATAGCTTAGCGGTAGAAGGGAACCTATAGAATAACTTCATAATGAGCACACTCATTGAACTTCATGCAACATACGCACATTCGCTACAACCAAGTTCAAGCGCGCAACCAGGATCTTGCTAAGGGGAGTTGAACAGAAAATTAAAACTTTTCTGATTGACAAACGCCACAAGTGGATGGCATGTTGAGCAACTCAAGAGTATCGCAGAACGAAGGGTGGGGGCGTTCTCTAGGCCTAATACTCTTGTGTTGCACCATGTTGCTCAACGCGCCGCCCAATTGAGATATTTTGTGATTTTGGGGAAAAAATGGTTTTAGCGCCATTTGGATCACATTTTGCACGTTTTTATATTTGAAATATATTGCTAAGATTTGGAAGCCAGTTGAAAAATTGAAATTGTCCAGCCCCATCCCCTTTACATACTGGTCACGTTCATAACACGTTCAAACGCTTGTATTCTAGGCCTAGGGTTAAAGTTTCTAAGTGACTTGACTGAGGGCAAGGGATGGAACACCTTTAACCCTTCCTGGTCACGCCACTCCGCGAGTTCGGCGACGATAGCTCAAGTGGTAAGAGTATCGGCTTAATGATTGAAAGTTGAAAGATTGAATGATTGAAAGTTGCTGGCTTTTGATTCGATTCCCGAACTTATAATGCGTCGCTGTGGTCCTTGGAAAAGACACGTTACGCTTATTTCCCATCGGGGCCAAGCAGTTTTCCCATTGTGGTGGCCCAGCCTGACGAAAGATTTGTCAGCAGGGCCATGAAAAGAGTGCTGAACGTTGGTGTGGTTAGACACACGCAGAGTGCTTGATTTACACGTAATGTGCATAAATAAATGTAGATAAAAAATAATTTTGTGATGCCTTTTTTTTAATTCGTAATTACCACAAGCGCAATAAATTTTTAAAAAATTGACAAACACCTTCGCATCTGGAAAAGCTTCATGAATTTCTTTCCAGAAAAAACACGCTGGATAATCTGTTACAGCATCCACATCCGCAGGGGATCCTTTGCCATGCAACATCTTCATCCAGTCATCGTAATGGAACATAAAATGCTCGAGAGCATCATGTACCTGTGTACACTGTTGCCAAGATCTCTCAGCGCAGCGTTCATGGTTTTTGTTCCAGTTTTCCAATAACTAGCCACAATGAGTAGTAACGAGCCACAATTCCAATATCATGATGAGTAGCCTACTTATTTCTTCCGCCAGCTAAACTATATGTCTTTCAACTTGAACTTAAATATTAAAACATACAATGTTACACAAGTAAAACTAGCGTGCAGCCAAATATCAGCGTATTTGCCTACGGCTAACTTATAAGTCAAAGCTGATTGTAGTCATTTGGCTCATTAGAGAATTTTTAATAATGTCTAGTTAAACACCCAAGTTTTTCCTCTGATTTGTTGTCCCCAAGACAGCAAATTACTGTACGATCTGCCGAGTTAAGTTGCCACCTGTTTATTACATCTAACTAACATAAAAAACTTCAACAAACTCCTGCGTTACGGTGCTTTATACTGCCAAACAACGGCAATGGTTACAAGTCTTTGATTTGAATCAACCGAGAAACGAATGCAGACGACCGCTTCAGCAGATGAGTAAAACACGCTTAATCTCAGTAAACTGTCCAGTTTGAACCAAACTAGCCTTCGGTAGTTCAGAACGCGGTCAAATAGCTTCATACCGCATTGTGCGCTTTAATAACTCTGGCAGTTTGTTCCTGGCCGCGCTTCACCAGTTTCAAAAGGAAATGTTCACTCGACGTTGATATTGATGAACCATTTCGATTTACGATGCAGTTTAAGAGCTCGACTTATTTGACATTAGTAAACTTTGACGCAAATATTTAGAAAATTAAATTTAACATACTTTCAAACTCGACAATTATTTTTGTTGACAGATACGCTAGCATTATTTCACAATCGGTAATAAAATTGAATACCAACATATTCAAATTTACTGATGATATACAGCAGTTGGTTGCATAAGCTACAACTATACTATACCTGATGTGTCTTCCTGACAATTGCTTTCTTTTATTTCGAATTATATTTATTAAGAAAACTAAGCAGTCGATAATTGAAAATAGATCGAAAAACAAAAGAAAATAATTTAATTCCTTTTTTTGTATCAACAAAAACAATAATAAATTTAATACACAACTAAAAAAGCAGTTGTCCGCCAACAAGCGAGTCGTGAGCGGGTACAATTTCAATCAAATTATTTTGTTAAAACATTGATGATATGAGTTGAACCCCTCTCAGCCGGACGAAAATGATTGGCCCCGCTTTTTTCAAGATTTCTGGTGGCATTGCAAAAGTGGAGTGACTGGAGTACAAAATTTTTAGTCTTTGAGTGTCAAACAAGCTGTTTGTTGCACAGGTGAAGTCAAGCACGCTACTTTCAAGGCCAATCACAGGGTTGCCACAGAAACTGCAAAATCAAATTCCAGGACTTTCCAGGACTTTTTTAGGTCATTTTCCAGGACTTTTCCAGGACTGTTTACGAATTTTTTTACAGGACTTAAAATTTAATTTTGACTATTACTCTCATGCGCCTACTCCTTTGTACTAATGATTGTCGAAAAATTTTGATGTAACGCATTTGCATTCCTAGTACTGACCACTAGCCAAGTGCAAAGCCAAACATTTGCAACGGAGGGGTTGTGCTTTTCGGTATGGGGGCAACCCCCAGCCGCCAGAAGCCATTGGAGGTTTGGGGGTTAAGCCCACAGCATTCGAAGATTTTGCAATAACTTAATTTTAGGCCTAGTTTGGTAAAAATTATTGCTTTTAAAACGTGGCATAGAAATTAGCTCTGCAAAAACATAATTAAACTGGATGCATAAATGGGCTACAAGTATGTGGTTTAAAGATAGAGCTCGATCGATATGACTGTTTCAGACCGATACCAATATATCCCTCATAAACTACCAAATTTTGTCCATATTTTTCACATGACTTGACACAAAATGCTTCACTAATCCTCCTCCACAGAAAGACTATTGCAAACACAAGTCATACTACTCAAGTAGAACGCAAGAACACTTGTGCTTGCTCTAAAAAATAAACAGTTTAAGGTAATTGCGCTAAGCCGATATTTTATCGGCGGTAGATAGCTGATACGATATGCCGGCTTGGCCTTGATATTGGCCAAAATATATCAGCTGAGCGATAAGTCGAGCTTTAGTGATGTGAAATAGTAAAACAGTTCTAGCTTTATTTCCATACAGTGAACTGTTAAATCTTATCATTTGAAAAAAACAGAGCTTATTTGAACGCCAGGGTGCAAACAAAAAAATTTTACCCTAGCTCTAACCCCAACCTTAAACTAAACCCAAACTGTAACCCAACTCTAACGTTAATCCTAACCCAAACTCAAAATATAAACTCCAACTAACCACTAATGTTAATAATTTACAAAATAAAAGAGTATTTGAGCAAATGAGCACCCACTTTTGCTCTCTTTTCTCTATAGGGAGCTATCTCATTTGCACGCTACAGAGCAAATAGGCATCTCCTTTGAAAAACTCCTACGTACCATATCAATCCAAATCGTCTGCATTTTATAACGCTAGATAAAGATATCATTTGGGAGGAGGGGCTAATGAAACGAGATTTGAGAGAGTTGATTGGGAATTAACAGAATCAAATACTAAATCGACACCTTATAATTGTTTTACAAAGCCTACATTAAGCATTTTGCATCAAGCGATCGAATTGATTGTTTATTTTTAACCATTTTTAGTTAGTTAGTTGTAACTAGTTTTATTTTTGACCAACACTAGCCTTTCCCAAAATCATGTTCCAAAAGTGGCTTTAAATTACTTTACTATCCATTTTACTGCAAAAAAACTGCCTCAGAATTATTGTGCAATAAACGTCGTATTTTTCTTATTGCACATTTTGGTCTACAGGCCAATGAAGGGCAATAGCCCACTATGCTACTGCTACTACAGTATCGCACTGCAATAAATTACTGTCCATAAATTCACTCTTCCTAATAATATTCAATAATCTATACATACTGTATTGCAAAGTGCAAATTTTGGCTAATTGGAGAAAGAGCTTATTTGCACTCTAGCGTACTAGTAAGAACAGCATAAAAAGAACAAGAGAGCAAAAAGCAGAGAAATGAGTGCTTACATTAATATTAGGTTAGAGCTAGGATTGCAGTTTGAGTTAGATTTAGGGTTGGGTTAGACCTAGGATAGCAATTTTTTGTTTGTGCGCCAGAATACAAATAAATTTCGTCTTTAAACAATACAATAAAGCTTTTTAAACGAACTTCACAATGCAAATTATTTCAACAATGGCTATGTACAATCAAAAGGTACCGTACCAGTTATTATAAAAAAAAAACAACTTCACATTCTGTCCTGGTAAATTACGGGAAAACTCTATATAAACATTTTCCAGGACTTTCCAGGACTTACAAACAAAATTCAAGGGCTTTCAAGGACTTTCCAGGACAGCAAAAAAAATCCAGGACTTTCCAGGACTTTTCCAGGATGTGGCAACCCTGCAATCAGGTTACAATAAAAATTCGAGGCCAATGACCCTCTTTCCAAGTACAGGGATATTCAAGGTCAAAAACAATTTTAGAAAATCATTTGGATCCGTATTGTAAAATAAGGTTTTGTGAATGGAGTTGTAAAAACCCCATTTACAACTACTAGTATTTGGTGTCTCATACACAATTTCGTGAGGAATTTGGCGCAAATTTCAATTTTTACTTTTTTAGCTTTTATGGCGTCATTTAGAAAGAAATTAAACCAACTATATCACTCTTTATTCGTAAAAAACAGAAACAAAACAAAAACCGAATGACGGATACTCGGGCAGCTAAAATCTAACGGTTAAAAACTACACACTATGAGGAGAAATTGATTTCGTGAAAACATCCAAACTTCCGCAGTCTTATTCAATAGAATCGGCCAATCAGCAATTTATTGAGAATCTGGTTCTCGCGTTATTATATCAACATAAAAACAAAACAAAACCGAATAACATTTTCATGAAATTTCAGTTTAAATTTCAACACCAAAATCTTTCAAAAATTGTTCCAAAAATTCTTTCTCCATCTATGATTTGCTGCGAGCTTGTTATAGAAAAATTCCAGTGTTATATCATCTATCAAACAACGTAATTTATCTGACAAAGTGAATAAAAGTATCTCAGGCGCTATAACTACAAAAGTATGTTATTACGCCAGAAAGCTCATCATCTGCTATACACTTATACAGCACAGTATTGTTTAATCCCATAAAAAGAAAAACCAAAGCAAACACCCGAGTAAAAATGTTAAAGCTAATTTCCACAATGAAAAACTGTTAAAATAAAAAATAACGCAAATAAAATACATGCTAAAGCTACAACAAGAATAAAAAATTCTTTTAAGGCTTGGATTAAAAATTTTTGTTTGTATTCTTCAGGAACGTAATCCACGCCAGTTACATTTTTCCACGGAAAAGTTGATTCAGGAATTTCTTTGTCTAAAAATTTGCAAAGCGGCCCCCATCCTTGTTTCAAATCAAATATCAACAACTTGTCTTTTGGAGCATTCTAAGAGTAAAATTTTAAATGTTGTAAATCTATGGCAATTTCAATGTAATTTCTGTATTCATTTGCCTTCCAAAGCTAAATAAAAAAAACAAACATAAGAACCTTATAACTTAAAGTGTTGAGTTATTTAAAACGTTCTACTTAATTTGACTAGTGGAGGGTAACCACAGGCCGCCTTTTTTGATCCGCTGATGGCGGCTTTAATATCCTGCCCCATAAAAACGCGGGAAATCGAAAACAATTAGCCTATAACTCCTGACAACACCGATGCGGATAATTAGCTTTTATCCCAAACAGGATCAAACCAAAATTTTGAAATTAATAATCTAAGCAGCTCTGCTGTTCCTCTGCCACGTGTCGCAGATAAAGGGAAGTTTGACACGAAGAGGAATCACGTCGCTGACCCTATTCAAGTAACTAAGCAAATCAATAAGGCTATCCAACCAAGCTTAAAAAAATCAATAGACTGCAATAACTTTACTTATGCCCAGTAGCCATCGTGGTCCGTCATAACGGTATTATAGTGCACAGAGCTGGACAGCGCTGTTTCGAGCTTTTAGCTCTCATCGGCAGCCCTGAACTTCTCTAAACAAAGGTATTCCCCAGCTGGACAAACCTCTTGGCCGAACTGCACAAACCTTAATGGCTTGAACAGTGGCAGAGGCTATCTAGGGAATAAACGATTTTTCACTTAAGGACGTCAAACTTTTCGGTATTATTGTGTGTATTTAACAACTAAAATTTAGCAATCCCTCCTCCTTGGACACACACCACCAAACCATTTAAGTGGTTTCCACAGAAAGAACATGAAATCGGCGAAAACTGAGCCCTCTCCCCTACGCCGCTGCTTATGCCAAAACTCAACTAAACAGTTACACCGCATTCAATGCATTGCTCTAGAAGCAAACTTAGCAAAATAATGCAAGCAAAATACCAAAACTTGAGCGAACATTTTTACTGTACGTTTCAATGCATAACCTGTCTTTAACATCAGCAGTTAGTTGCTAATAATTATAATTAACATAAGGTTTACGAGGTATGTATAAACTATCCTTTGCCTTTCCAAAGTCTTGAACAATGGTCAAGCAATCTTTACAAGTTGGACAAAAATTCTAACCTGGATGACGTCAGACGTATGCCTTCTGAAGCGTTGCTTGGCTATCATCGGGTCGGGATCGTGTATGTATTTGAACCATCCTCTTTTCATTGGCCGTCCAGTTCCAATAATACCTACGGTATTAGCACATTAGAATGATTCAAGAGTAGACTAGCGTATAAATAGTTTCATACATAGAATTTCAGTGTAATCAAAGGTGCCAAAACCGGGGTAATGAAGAGGTTGAGTACAACTCTGACTACCTGATGATAATTAGAATTGAGCCAAGCCGGAGGTCTTGTTTTTTAATTTTAATTTTGTTGACTTCATTGCTATAACTTCTGTTATCGAGCACTCTGTAATGTAATTTAGGCAAAGAGGTCGATTTGCAATACCATATTAAAGCAATAAGCAGCAACTTTGCTGGATTCAACATTTTTTTATTAACAGTAAAACGTATCAAACGTTTTCGGCTTAAAACAATTAAGCCCTCATCAGGATATTAATAGTAATACATAAACAATTAAACATCTGCAAATGAAAATAAAAGGATTACGGTAACAAATTTTAAGTATTTCCTCACATAATGTAGATTATTTGTTAAGTATATGTAATTTATGTCACCGTAATTCTTCTATTTTCATTTGCAGATGTTTATGTATTATTATTAATATCTTGATGAGGGTTTGATTTTTTTAAGCCGAAAGCGTTTGATATGTTTTAGTGTTAATAAAAAAATGTTGAATCCAGCAAAATTGCTGTTTATTGATTAACAACTATCTTTGTCAAACCTAAACAAAAACAATAAGAAATTTCTCATATTAGGGGATGTGAACTTAAACACGACAGGATGCAGTCAGCACCATCTTACGAAACACCATTTGAACATATGGACGAGCAATGCAGCTTTTCCCCTTATCACTAAACTAAATCAATATACAAAATATATGCAAATAAATTAAAGCAAATCATTTGTTAGTCAAAAAAGTTATACTTTTCTGAGCAACTGCAATCCCATCAATATAACTCTCGCAAAACTTGGGAAGTTTTACGAGAATTACTTCCAAAAAAATTAATCAGCAGTATACCTCATGAAATTTATGATTCAAATGGAAACTAATCAGAAACCAGGAAGAAATAACGAACCAATTTAACAATTTTTTGCAGTAATTGTTTTAAAACTGCAAAAGCGTTACGTATTTTTAAGAAAGAAAATACAAAAAATATCTCGAATTATCGCCCGATTTCCTTCCTTCCTTCTATTTCAAAAATCTATGAACGTGCAATTTACAATCGAACTGTTTCGCTTTTTGACCGCAATAATATCCTTGCTCCCAATCAATTTGGTTTTAGAAAAAGTTATTCCACAAACAATATCATCCTTAACTTAATTACGAGGGTAAATCAAAAATTATCCGGACTTTTATTTTTATGGATTATTTTAAAAACACAAAACACGAAAACGATTTATCATTTTTCTACATAATCTCCACCCATTTCGATGCACTTGTTCCAGCGGTCTACAAGCTCATAAATGCCATCTGAGAAGAAAGTTTTTGGCTGGTCACACAACCATTGATGCACCGCTTTTTGCACTGATTCATCAGAAGAAAATTTACGACCCCGTAATGCATCTTTGAGTGGAGCAAAAAGATGATAGTCGGAAGGAGCAAGATCAGTAACGTTTGGCAGATCTCCATACGTCTACGCTTGTGCTCTTCTGTAAGCTGTCTTGACACCCACCTCGCAGAAACTTTATTGTACCCAAGGATTTCATGAATGATTTCTTGAGCAGAGCCAAAACTGATCTGCAAAGATTGTGCTACCTCATCAATGGTAATGCGCCGGTTAGCCAAAATCATTTGTTGAGCTTGCTCAATCTTCTCTTCACTGGTGGAGGTTGATGGACGTCCTGCTCCTTCTGCATGTTTTACACTGGTCCGGCCTGTTTTAAACTTCTCAATCCACTCATATACCGTTGTTTTCGATAGTGCATTGTCTCCATATTGTGCGAAGAGTCTTTGATGAATTTTTGTCCCCGATGAACCTTCTGACCACAAAAATCGGACCACAGCACGTTGTTCTTCTCTGGTGCATTGTGCAAGTGGAGCGTCCATTTTTATCAACAGAAAATAACACGTGTTAAAACTGAACGAACAATTAGATTAGCTGATCGTGATCACGTGACACAGTAGACAACACGTGCAAAAAAAATTTTGAAAAAGCTAAAGCAAGAGTGCGCTATAGAGCAATTCCGGATAATTTTTGATTTACCCTCGTACAAAGTGTTATGATATCATTTAAAATAAACTTTTTTTCTAATTTAATATTGCTCGATGTAAAAAAAGCTTTTGATTCTGTTTCGCATGGTATTCTTGTGGCTAAACTGCACCATTACGATTGAAGAGGAATGGCTAATAATTTGTTTGCCTCTTACCTAGCTAATCGGCAACTACACAGAAATATAAACAAGTATTCTTCGAATTTGGAAAGGGTTATTTTTGGGGTTCCTCAAGAATCAATACCAGGCCCTTTTCTAGTCTCTGTTTACGTTAATGATCTATGCTTTTTTTGTAAACTCTACTCCTCAGCTGTATGCTGGTGACACGGCAATACTTTTAGAGCACAAGAATATGGTAGATCTAAAAAAAACGTACTCACTGCTAGAATCAATATTTAATTGGATGAATGCAAATTTGTTTACTGCTAATCCTAATAAATCGACTTCAATTCCAATATCGCACAACTCGAAAAAACAAAACGAATTTCAGTGTAAATGAAGCTTACAACTAGATGGAAGCTTACCAGAAGCAAACACATTGAACGACCGACGCATGTTAAATATTGAGGGGGTTTCCGAAGGGGTGATACATCAAAGTTATGTCAAAATATGTTCCTCTCTAATATCTGCTGACATCAAAAAAGCTATCGCCCTAGCTCAAGCCACTTAAAAAACTTTTTTTGGGTGCATTTGAGGGAATCCCGATGGGGTGGTATCCCCAAACTATGTCAAAACATTTGTCTCTGAAATATCTACTGATATCAGTGACGATCGCCGACCAAACAGTTTGGGTATTCACCAGGCTAATCATTAGAATAATTTGTCATCACTCACCAGTCTATGCACACCAAAAATGCACATACGATCAGCGCATAAAACTAACTTACACCTTGTAGACGTATATTTTTGAAATTACGTCTAAGCCCTACATAACGTAAACCATGTTATTGTAAACCTTTTATTTATTTTTTTCTTTTTTGCGTGGGTGGGAATGTTTTTCGTTTTCTATTAGCGCTTTTGCGCTTGACGCTAATAAATAATTTGAATCGCTTCGAATGGACGTTAAAGGTTAACTTAGCCCATAGCAAACAGAAATGAAAAAAAGTACGATTTATATTTTAAACTGAAAAGAATGGAAGAACAATTAAATAAAACAAGCTAAAACAGTTTAGAAAGTTTGCTTATGATTAACGAACCTAGGCAATTATTACAATATTTCATTGCGAAGCTATTCGATTTGAGACTCTGCGGTAACAAATGCATTTTTTAAAAATGTTTTTTGATGAAGGAACGAACACCCTAATTAACTGTTGTGATAAACGGTTTGTCTGAATATGATTGGTTAATGCGTAGGCGGAGCCATACATTTCTTTCTTAATTCAAAAGCCAAATAATAGCAATGAACAGCAAGACTAAAGTCATTCTAATGATTTATTTGCAATCAAAAATACAAACGTTTTTGCTTTTCATTATGCCTCTCAAGGTATTAGTTAAATGAAACCCATGTTAACTTCACAACTGGAAAGATGAAATACAAAATCAAGCAATCTAGGTATCGAGTTACCGGGCGTAAAGCAATAAAGATCAACAGTCGCATTTAACAGGTCAACAGTTTATCTACTAATGGAAAATAAAGAAATTCGCGGGGAACAAACAGCACATTGATCAACTGGCGTTAATATCACTTGTAGACATTTAACAGAAAGGACGAACTATGAGCATATAATTGTTTGTTTAAACTAGGTTGATGTTTCTTTATTAATAAAGCTTCATACATTTTGGCCTGAAAATCTGATATGCATTGTTTCAGAACCTCGAAAGAATTTAAGTCATGTCGCATATTAGAGCAATTCTAATACTGTTTTTACTTGAACTTACCATATATTGGAAAAGAATCCAGGCGTTTTGTTAGTCCATTAGCAAAATTGTTTCATGTCAAATTTGATGCCAAGGTGTCCGCCATTTACAAAACCTTCAAAACGGGGACACATTTTCAGCTAAAGTCGAGCACATCTCTCTTGCTCTGCTCAAATGTCGTTTACAAATTTACGTGCTCGTGTGATTCGAACTTAACTTACATTGGTAAGTCAACTCGACATTTGAGTACCAGAGTGGGAGAGCACTTGAATGTGGCCAGTGTGCATAAATATAGAGCAATTAACGAACATATACTTTCGTGTACTGTTTGTTCTAATGTGCGACATGACTTAAATTCTTTCGAGGTTCTGAAACAATGTATATCAGATTTTCAGGCCAAAATTCAAGAAGCTTTAATATTAAAGAAACATCGACCTAGTTTAAACAAACAGTTATATGTTCATGGCTCGTCTTTACTGTTAAATGTCTACAAAGGCTAGTAACAACTGTTGATTAATGCGCTGTTTTTTCCTCACGAATTTCTTTATTTTTCATCAGCAGATAAACTGTTGTCCTGTTAAGTGCGATTGATGACTTTTATTGTTTTACGCCCGTAGACTCAAAACCTTGATATCGCTTGATTTTGTATTTCATTCATTCCAGCAAGTTTGACGTTAACATGGGTATAATCAAACTAATACCTGAAGAGGCCTGATGAAAGGCGAAAACGTTTGCAGAAGAGGCCTGATGAAAGGCGAAAACGTTTGCATGTTTGATTGTAAATAGAGCATTAGAGTGACTTTAGTCTTGCTGTTCATTGCTATTATTTGGCTAAATAAAATTTCCACCATATCGAAGATATATTTCGTAAAGCCATGTTGACTTACTTGATCTCTTGAGAAAAACGTCCACGCTAATTTCAGCGCATACACGTAACAAGCTAAACTTCTACGCCAAAATGCCGATAACTTGAATATTTCGCTGCCGTTAGCGAGCGCCTTATGACAAACGCATATAAAATGCTTCCCTTATAGCAATGAGGCAACAATAATAACAATGTAACCAATTTTTGAAAAAGTAAATAGCATTGAATTAAAACGGATGAGACGATTCCGTTTGGGTATTAAAAAAATACCGAGATGCCCCTCACCGATCATCACTAACTGATATCATAAAAAACTAGTGCCCTAGCTTAAACCGTTTAAAACATAGATTTTGGGGGTCCATTTAGGGGGTTCCCGAGGGGATGGTGACACCCCCAAACAATGTCAAAATATTTGTCTCATAAATATCTGCTGATATCAAAAAAAAAAGCGCCTTAGCTTGAGCCGTTAAAAAATTGATTTTTGTGGATCCATTCGGAGGGTTTCCGGAGGGTACCCCCAAACTATGTCAAAATAGTTGTCTCTCACACATCTACAAATATAAAAAAAATATTCCCCTAGCTTAAACCGTTCAAAAAATTGATTTTTGGGGTCCTTTCCAAAGGGGGAGTTCCTGGGAGGGTGGTACCCCCCAACTATGTCAAAATTAATTCGTCTCTAAAATATCAACCGATGTAAAAAAAAAAAATTCGCCCCAGCTTAAGTCGTTCAAAAAACTGATTTTCGGGGGTCCCATTTTGGGGAGTTCCGGGGAGAGTGGCCGCAAAAACTTTGGGTGACAAAATTTCCTTAGCAGCTCTTTACACGAAAATTACACAAAAATTAGACTCAACAACTTTACACAAAAATTAGATTTTGATGTTTTGTGGTTTAGAAGAAGAGCGTACAAGATCAGGAAAAAAAGGATAAAAAAAGAAAAAAAAGCAAAAACCTCTTTGCAACCTAAAGTGGGTTGGTTGGGATGAAAGGGAATTTTAAGACATATGACCGTGTGAAATAGTTTTTGCCGTTATTAAGCAGTTTTTAAATGAGAACGCTTTTTTATGCCAAACTTCCAAGACGGTTTTTAGGTCCTAAAACCGAAGTTACGTGACATATTGCCTCGAAATTTGGCATAATATACAACTCAATAATATCAAACAGCTGTCAAAACTTCATGAAGCTAGACAGCCTAAACCTAACCGTTCTCGAGTTATAAGCAAAAGTCTAAATCTTCGCACTCATTAGTTTGAAAATGGCCGACTAAAAGCAAAGAAACACGCGACGCGAGCGTCGGTCATTCCAAAAACGTACCGACAGAAAATGTTTCAAGCTCTAAATATCTCAGTTTAATACTCAACTAAAACTCAGCATTTGCAGACCAAATAACGTGATTGAAACAAAAGTATCCCAAGCAATTGAAATAATTTCAAAAATAAGACCATGTCTTCCTGAAAAGACTTTAACTTCTCTTTGTTACTCACTTTCGCATCCACCGTCCTTTACGGAATAGTGATTTGGGCTTCTACATTCGACTCTTATAAAGAAAGACTGCAAACTCTTCAAAACAGAGCCATCCCAATAACCACCAAGGCAAGATTTACTGATTCCTCAAATCCATCGCAGTTTAAACTTAATGACTTGTTTAACTACGAATGTGCAAAACTAATGTAATGGTCGCCTGCCTTCACATTCGAATCAGCAATTAAATTTTGAAAAAGTTTCAACTGTACACGACTATTCCACCCGTAACGCTAAAACAATACAAATTCCTAGATTCTCTAGAGCAAAATGTCAAAGATCATTTAAATATAAAGGAATGAATGAAATCTCTCAAGAATTAAATGTGGAATGAAAATCTCTCAAGAATTAAAAGATTATACCTATCCCTATTCAAAACAACTTATAAAAAATAATTTATTCAAAAAGATATCTCATTAATCATTATCAAGCTAGTAAAATAACTCAATAATTTGTGCATTCTTATTATTAATATTATTTTCTGCTTTATTTAGCTCTCAACTGCAGCTGTCGTGAATTATTGTTTATAATCAGATTTTAATTGGTAGGGTGGTTGCTTGACTCGGAGACCAAATTGGTCCCATCGCAGTCTTCCCGTGCAGCAAAGTACAGAAAAATTCTAAAGCAGCAGGCAGTAGGCCGATATTTGAAATCGTTTACTCGACAGTACAATGTACTCGTATTTATCTGGTTTGTTTTCACTTTTTTTTTCTCGTATGCATAAAATAAACTAATAAAGTCTAATGTCTACTATATATTTTGTTGCGGTAAACAAACTATTTTCCAAACAAAATGAAACAACAAAAACAAAATGACGTCTGAACATCAAAACCAATATTCTGCCGCTTTAAATTCAATGCACTGTAAACATGCACTTACTCCATCCAATATTGAAGAAACTTCTTTGATTTCCGGACGCAAGGTAATAATAGCTGAGCAAAAACTGAAGCAAATTTCCCAGCGTCCTTATCCAGAACGTCGCATTGCTTCTTCAAACTTTCGTACCAAAGGTCTTCATCTTTGATGTTCAATATGACCTAACAAATAATATTTCGTAGTGCAGTTTTTTCAATAAGAAAAATATCTAAGAACACGAGGCACATTTTCAAATGAAATGTAAGCAAAAATTAAAAACAATCACTGGTCTCGGCATGAACAAAATTATTGAGAACTTGGACCAAATTCAAAATTTAGTTTCAGCTAGACAGTACCGCATCGTAATGAAATAACCAGATTTTTTGCAATGATGGCCAGAAAACTGTGCTGCTTTGCTCTTGCGGATTTGACAATCGACAAAACTTTTACACAACACAACGTTTACCTAGCAAGAATGAATTTATTTCACTTCGTCCTTCCATAAAACGTACAAACAAATGAAGCTGAAATCCGCGAAAATTTAAACCAACCTTAATCTTAAATATCTGATTCT
The DNA here is from genome assembly GCA_963965965.1 of Trididemnum nubilum. Classification (NCBI taxonomy): domain Eukaryota; kingdom Metazoa; phylum Chordata; class Ascidiacea; order Aplousobranchia; family Didemnidae; genus Trididemnum; species Trididemnum nubilum. Next base: position 33,134,740 of record OZ014478.1, read on the forward strand.
TACAAGAAAAGTGTAAATACCTGTGGTGCATTATAAACCTTGAAACGATTTTATGTACGAGTGATTGTATCAGGAAGGATACAGCTTTTAATGCTTTTGGTTTGGAAAGTTGAGAATTGGAGCCACGTACACTATAGGCCGTCCGTCGAAAATAAGATACGTCGGCAGTCACGGTCACCAATACAAGTCGTACAGCTAAACGTCAAGGGGTAAACTGTTAGCAAACGTATACCCTTGACGTTTAAAAGCATATCCCTTGACGTTCAACTGTACGATTCGTATCTGCTAGCATTGATGATTGACTGGTTATTTAGCTTCATGTAACCAAATCTCATTAATCAAATCAAAACGCGCTTACCTTTGCATCTGGAAAAGCTTCATGAATTTCTTTCCAGAAAACACACGCTGGATAATCCGTTACAGCATCCACATCCGCATACATCCGTTTGAAATCCGCTGCGGATCCTTTTCCGTCCAATATCTTCATCCAGTCATCGTAATGGAACATATAGTGTTCGACATTGTCGTACACAATATAGCCAAGGTCCCTTAGCGCAGTTTTCATAGTTTTAGTTCCAGTTTTCCAATAACTAGCCACGATAACTTTCATGATGAATAGAATTGTAAAGTGCAGAAGAAAATAAAATGCAACGGAAATACGTCAAATATGATAATATTCACGTATTGCCCGAGGCTAGTTTAGGCAACAGATCAACAATAAAAATACTTTTGATGGTCACGTCAGATCTAATATCAATAGAGAATAAGCATGTAAGTGCAATGAAAAAACAGATTTTGAGTGGACGAGTTGTCGGCATTGCGGTATTCAACAACAATCTACCAATTATTACCTCACTTTTCACGAAATCTCAATATATACTGCAAAACGTGTAGCGTGCTAAATTAATTATACGTTCAACTTAACGTAAAAGTTTGTTGATGTTTAGTTATGTTAAAACTCAGAAAGAACACAAAACAATTTCTTAACATTTGCAACTATGTATTTACACGCGTTGCGAGTTTGAGTTCGATCCTTTACCGTAGTGTGATCTGCAAATGCGTTTAGTTATGATTAGGTTGAGCAATGAGTATTCTGTCTTTTCAACAACTAAAAATATGCATTGATACTTTGCAGGCAAACATGCACCACAAACAATTATAGTCAGTTTTTATCTTTAAGTAGCTGTAATGTGAAGTAAAAATTTTATGGAATCGCGACTTTTTTCTTAAGCAATATTACTCTGTCGTACAATAATTGGTAATGGAATATATCGTAATCTACACTGTAATTTTCATCAAGATAGATGGTAAGTAGAAAAACTTGCTGTCTATAAACTTACTCTGCAATCAGAGGTTGCCAGTAACTAATTGCAGTCCTCTTTACTTGCAATTATAATAACTAATAATAAGATCACGTCTTTAAAATCTTAACTCCCTTCAGGCCTTCACAGACTGTATCATCTTTCTTCTTATTCAAATCAAATGACAGAAAACTAATAAAATAACTTTAGTAACTACATAACTATTTACAAAAAAAAGTTAATCGTATTAAGACTGAAAAATACTATTTAACTGCTACTTCTACAGTTCTAGTTTTGCTTGGTGGGTTTTCGGTAGCAAAACAGATTTTTGCGAACGCATTAGTAGAAATGCAGCATGCTTGATCAGCCTTGCCTTACTCGTTCGTAATTGTCTATTTCTGACCTATGAATGAGAGCAATTAATTTTGATGGCAAGTTAATATTTTACTAGAATTGCCTTGGAAAATGACATCAAATCAAATCTTTCACTATACTCCATGTATTACGCCGAAACGTGTAATGAGCTTGCACGGACCTTCTCCGCGTTATCGCGCTTGCAGCCAACAGAGCGAAAAAATGTCGCAGCGGTGGCGAGCCGTTGGCAACCTGTGTCCGATTTGAACGTCAGACCTACCGCTCCAGTAACGAACGCGTTACAGCCCGACCAATCAAACGTATCGGTTTGAAGCATACGAGGGAGATTCACACAGTATCTTTTAAAGTAAAACGTTACGCAGGAAAAGTTCAAAAACTGATGTTTACCGTCTTTTAAATTTCTGAAAACTGACGATTCAAATTTTACGACTTTCTGTACACGCAAGTTTGCCTAGTGAGTAAATGCGTGAGATGTTACGAGTTTAAGAACATAAATAAATTGTTGAATTAAGCCGAATGCGCCAGTTTACTTCATCCGTTTTTGATCTAGAAGTGAACATTTGTTGAACTATACGTATTTAAAAGTGCCTTGACGAAGCCAGCTTGTTTGGGCTGACAAAATGTTGGTAATAGTCTACAAATCTACACCAGTTGTGGAAAATATTAGGGATTGAAAACTGCCTGCTGTTCGTATATCATATTTTGTTTAAACAAAGGGTTTAGTTCAGGGGTGCCTAAACCTTTTGAGGGACAGGCTACAGTGAATTTGGACGTGTCGCACAAATAGCGCCAGTCCCAACTGTAAAACGGTTTCTAGTGAGATTTGATGCAAAAACTGGCGAAAATTTAGTTGAAGACCAAAAAAAAGTTTTCACCATATTTACGTTTATCTGATTTTTATCGGAATTTTAGGTGTGACCGAAGGAAACAGAAGAATATCGCTTCGGTTTCTTGCAAACTTGGTTTCGACAATAGCAAATTTCATGTGATGTTCATTTGTCCTTACGAAATAACATCATCAATGCAATTTCTGAGAAATTGTTCGCCAGCGAAGGTTGCAACAAGCTGATAGAAAAATTTGCCCATTACCGTACTACACCAAATAAGCAACAATAACTTTTCAGGCGTATTACCGACCAACGTTTTTATATTTCAGCTACCAACTCACGCCATAAGTAATCATAATGCAAACAATGATACTTGTTAGTTCTTGCCGAATGATTTGCAGAACAGGAGAGTAAATTCCGCAATGTGGTAATATCTCGTCTAGGGATGAAAACGCTACAGCCACTCTAGACGTCGCCGAGGTAGTGGACGAAAAAGTGTCATTGCGGGTCTTCTCCAGTACAGACAAAAGATATGAAGTTGCTGGAAAACAATGAGTTAGAGTCATCAATTTAACAAGGTTTGCGGATTATATATCTTAAAACTAATAACTTCAAACTTTAAATGAGTGTAACTGCAGCTACTTTCTTGAAAATTACACCTATTATCACTATAAGCATCTGACGTACGATATATGGCTAATTTCATGCTCTATTGATTTCAGGGTATTCACATATTTGATCCTTTTTCGATGACATTAATTTCAAACAAATTTTGAATCTGGGGTTATATGTAGATGGTGTTGAACTCATGTTGGACATCAAATTTACCACAACTGACTTAGGCATTTATAGCTCAAAAATGGGGACCAAAATTACACAACAGTTTCATGAATATTGTTTATGAAATAGCGGCCAGTTGTTTGAGCAGTAACATAGTCGTTTCTGGAGCGAGAGGTCTGAGGTTCAAATCTTGGGCCTGCCAAACCGGACACAGTGTTGCCAACGGCTCGCCACCACTGCAACACTTCTTTAAAAGGAGCTGCATTACCCAGGTAAAATGATTCGAAGATGGGCCTCGCAAACTCGCTACACTCTTGGGCATAATACATCGAGTATAATAAAAGATGTAATTTGTTTGTAAAATTATCACACTAAATCTTGAAAAAATATAAAACTTTTTTTAATTTACAATCTGCTCATGAAGGCATTTTAATGATGAGTCACAATTTTCAACCATACATAGTGAGCACCACATTCTATAAGTGATCAAAAGCTAGTTATGGCTGATTGATAATTTAAACACCACCACACTAAAATCGTGGAGTTAAAAGTCAATTCGAGGGGTGGCATGGGTTGCTTTATGTTTTTGGATAAAATAGGGATCAAATACCCATAGAAACAGAATTAATTCCAAAATAATGTTTCACACCAGCAGCATTGAAATCAACCTCTTAATTAGATTAGATTTTGTTTTGCTTGAACGAGCATAAAAATGGCCAGCTTTGAATTGTCATAACGTTATAAATACTGATCTGATTTTCAAAAAACTTTTAGTTTTTCATGATTAGTACAAAAGTTGCATCAGTTAACTAAGTTTCATCAAAATCTGAATTAATGAGAGCTATTTTTTGATTTTTTTTCTGCGCAACTCACATGGAATGACCCAATAGTAACACAACAATAATAAATTGATGCATAGATAACAACAAATTAACTGGCGGTATTTGTGTTGCTTATTGTAAGCAACGTTGTTAGGTCGACTACACTTTACACTAAGCTTATTGTTTCAATTCGCAACAAAAACTTCTTTTTCAGAAAAATATTTTACTTCAAGTACCAACACTGCATCAATCTACTCAATATAATCTTGAAAGCTTAATGTTTTTTCTGCAATAATTTGAAAGATTCAATACATTGAAAATTAAGATAACATCATTTGGTGTATTCTACCTTAGTGAAAATTTTTGCATTTTTCTTCGAAATTGAATATAGTTGAAACTTTGTTATTTGAAATAAACTTGAAATAATTTCCTTTACATTATTGGCAAAAGTTTGTCTTCAAAGTTTTATTCAAATTTTTAAACATGCACGTATAATCATGTCTCTATTAATAAAATCAACAATATTTTTTGACTGTCCCTAGTACAGAGTAGAACAGTTATACTGGTACTACATAAAAAAGTACAATGAAAGGCTTTATTTCACTAGAAATTTTTATCTATTTTTTGATCTAAATCTGAAATCTAAATCTAAATTTTCATCTAAATCTGAAATCTAACCCAAATTCAAATTTTTACCTTAAAACTAACCTCAAATCTAACCCAAACCCTAATTGTAACCCTTAAAAAAGCAAACAAAAAATGTGCAGATGAATATTCCACACTTTCATCTTACTCATTTTTAATTAAAACTTTCAGTGAAATAGTCACTCCCAACAGGAATACAGTAATGACCATGGGCATATTCTCTGGGTGTTTAAGGTGTCCACTACACATCCTGCACTTGTTGAAAAAATTTGTGACTATTTATTAATAATATTGCTTTTTGGTTCAAAGCTTATTTAGTTTTTATTCACACCCATGCATGTTTGAAATAAATTTGTTAATTCCATTTTGGTTGAATAACTTTTCGGTTTCAATCACTTCATGAAGGGGTTCAACAAAGGTTTGTGATGTCCATTTTAAAATAAAGAGACTAAATGAAAATGCAAAGAGTGTGTAGAGAATCTCTTGTAATAGATGCAAGCAAGTAGTCCACCTCAATCATGGATGGGCAGTACGGTACAGTATGTTCAAAATTTGAACAAGACGTACCGGTACTTCAAAAAGTTACCATACTATACTAACATAACGTAATAAAAATAAATTTCGAATCCGTACCTACATACTTTTTATCGAATGGTATGCTCAAAACGTAGTCTACTAAAAGGTACGGCACATAGGTTAAAAAATTGCTAAGGTTTTTCCAAAATTTTCATTTTTTGCACTTCAAAAAAGGTTTAACTGCATATATATTCTAAAATAGAATTCATGAATATCAGTTTTGCCAAGTGTGGAGCTGTTCAACTTAAAGACGTTTTTTTACCTTAATTCTTGGGGAAAAAGAAGAGTGGAAAATAATTAGAACTCAGAACATGTGTCATAAATAATTTACAGATGCATGACTATCACAAGTACGATGGGCAGCGTCATTAGCAAGTTGTAAACGTTACGTGCTTGCATGGTACTGTATGCTAGTACACAAATTCAAACAGCGTACTTAAGTACTGTACCTTTGCAAAAACCGAGTATTATTGTGCTTTTTAGCAAAAATTGAGGCTCATTGTGCCGTACTGCCATGCTTGACCACATCAATCACAGATTGAACCACTTCAGCTTAATAACATTTGAGAAAATACTACATAACTATAGCTGTCCACTTGTCTAATAACAAGAGAAATTGCAAAGTACGCAGCTATATCCAATAAGATTGAAGCATGTACAACTGCACACGTTTGTTTATTTTCTAAAAATTTTATACTTTTAACACAACAAAATAGCATTGACTAATGGTTTGCGATTTTACTTTATTGTTTTGTAATGGTCGACTTTTTTTGAATTTTTTTCCAAGATATTTGTACTTAAAAAAAGGAATATTCTTTCATCGTCTGCGCTTTTGAAAAAACTAGATTTCATATTTTGTTGAAAAAATATTTTGAACTGTTTTACCAACAAAAATATACCGTAGCTTTCAGTCAGTAACATATAGCCAATAAGAGGGATCAGAAGTCACTTTTTAAACAACCCTGATTGCTTGATCTGGGTTCAACCCACACCCTGGATACATTGTTGTGCTATGAATAAGATGCTTTATGATGATTAACTGTGCTTGATGGCTTCACACAAGCAGCAAACTTACTTGGGAAAATGTCATAAGACCAGCAGAAAACTAAAAAAAAAAAAAAACGTTAACCAACTCAGTGGTTGCAGATTTGTCAAAAAATAGCACTATCATCGCTTTCTTACAAGAGAATAAATATCAAGCGAAAAATAGCTTTAATTAACAATAATTTTTGCATCATCACTTAGTTCATTATCGCCTTTGAGTAGGCTACTAAATGTATTGCTAACTATTTAAACTACAATATTTATTCTACTATAAGTTGCACTTCTATATTTGACATGAAAAACAGTGTTAATTTTTTAACATCATTTTTTCAAACTTTTTTAACATCTAAAACTTTTTTAACTTTTTAACATCTAAAACACCTAAACTTTTTTAACATCATTTTTTCATTACAGTCACATAATAAAAAAGTTAAAACATTAACTAAGGTGCAAAGTACCGTCTAATAACAAGTGCACAGCTGCATGAACGTGCATGTAAGCTACTACAAGTTCATTCATGCGCGCACATGATGGCACTGTGATGCAGCACATATAATGCAATTGCAACGTAATATGAATTACATGGATAGATGATAACAAACGTGATCAATTGTGAAAACGCAATGGCATAGAAAGCATAATGTGACTTGCATGGAAGGTGACAACTCATGTGATCATGTGAAATGCAATAGCGCGAAAACACCTCGAAAAAATTTTGCATCAAATAGGATGCACTCCATGCATTTGTGTACAAGTTGCACTTGACTTTTTAAACAATATTTTGGTTCAAAAAATGTGACTCACTGTATGTGCAAGTAAATACGATAATTACATTTGATTCATTAACTGAAAATTGCTAAGAAACGCCCAAAATAGCTTGATATCAACAAACAACTATTAACAGCAAGCACTAAACATCCTGAAAACATTTTACCGTAAGCCCTAGTACTGACAGTCTTATATTCTTACCAGGAGAATTATTGTGTTTTAAACAAATCTTGGTACTTTTTTTGTTGTTTGACATGTTGATTTAGTTTTTAACATATCAGATATCAGTACTTTGAACTTAATTATATACTTTTCATCTTTAAGACATAACTTAACTTCATTAACTGCAAAACAAACAAAAAAACTAATACATTATCAATCACTATCACAGCATTTTGACAATACAATATTTTGAGATCTATGGTATAGGCCTACTATAAAAAGTTAACATATATTATTTCTTAAAAAAATCAGTGATTATGGATGGCATACATTATGCCTACTACAACCTACCAATTTGTAATTGTAATTACGGTACATTTTATTCACCAAGTTGCCTTGGCCACGAGACAGCGAAGGGACCTTTCGGTCTTCGAGTCAAGCTGCCACCTGCCCACCTGTCTACCACACACGACAGAGGCTTCACACTGTCCCTTTGATTGCTGAACGTCAAGCAGGGAAGCTGTGAATACCAATTTTTATAGTCTTTGGTTTGACTCAATCGGGAATCGAACCCGGGTCTACCGCTTCAGTAGCAGACGCTCTATCCACTCGACCACTGTCCACTGATTGGTTGCAAACCTGCAATTACCAATTATTATCTAACAATTATCTGACCTGCTGACTGGTTGTTGCTCTGTACCCACCAGGCTAGCCAGCTTACACTTGGCTGGTGTTACAAAGTGTTACAGCAAGCTACGACATTACTAGTATTAAACGTAACATCATAGGCTACCAGTATTCTGTATTGTAATATTAGTAGCCTATCACACATATTGACATAAGCTCATAATATTAATTTATGCGTGGATTACAACAAATTATATCTTTATATCTGGCTGCTTTACAGCAAACTTAAATGACTTTGAAAAGATTAGCCTATCTCCACAACATTCCACAAAGGGCATAGTCACCATGCTACAGTTCGACCATAGACTCTTTTTAGTAGACTGAAAACTGATAGTTTTTTTTTTTTTTTTTCTTTACGGTCATTTGTTCTACAATATGCCGATTCGTCCAGCCAGCGTGACTTTTTTCTTTGCTGTTTACTTGTTCTAAATGTCCCATCAAATTAGTCCAATACGGTAATCGCAAAAAAAAGTCGCAACAAGAGCAAACATTTCTTCTTCAATGCTCTTCTTTTTGTCTCTGCACGTCTGTTTTTATTCTGTTAAACCATACTTAAACTAAATTACACATTTAGTGACTATGGCTACACAAAGAGTCAACGGTATGGTTTGGCAGTTGACCTAGCTTGCTTCTAGATTTCAAGCTTACAATATTTCTATAACTACACATGTTTCCACTATAAATTTTTATTTTTGATTATTACGTACTGATTACTCAAGGCGCACAGTACGCATGACCTAAGCACGAGATGTTCCTAGCCTAGTAAGTAAATCTCGAAAGCAAAAAACTTAAAAGGAAATTTGAAAAGTAGGTAAGAAGCTAAAAAAATTAGTTGCTAAGAAACAAAAAATTATGGTAAATATAGCAGTCATTACATTACGAAAATATCTGCCTTTTATTTTGATACTGGTACGTATCAGCGGCGGCCAGCGTTGTCAGTAACCACGGCGCACGTACGCTGCGATTAAAACAAGCTAAGAACGCAAGAAACTTGAAAATACTATGAACAATTGAACGTAAATATTTCAAGTATATACAATGCAGAATGTACAGTAGTGAGTAAGGACGAAATACTGTAGAAACAAAAAACTTGGTAGCATAGAAACTAAGAGAAATCAGTAGGCCTAGGCTAATAGAGTACCAGTACATAGAACTAGAAGTCATTAAAATAATAAAAAGTAATTAAGAACTTTACGTTTAGCGCAGTTCAATTCAGAATTGGTAGCTTAAGCCTATAGATATTTGCAAGTTGCTTGCTTTGATACCCAGCAAATTGTCAAAAAGGGGCAGTGGATATTTTGCCAACACAGATCATGCTATTTTGGCACAGGCAGTGGAGGCAAAATACTAATAGTAATAACCCTAACCCTAGCCCTTTCTCTAACTCCAATAGAGGCAAAATACAGTAGGCTACTAGCGGTATTTTAGAATAGCCTAGCTAGCCTACTTCCAAAAAAAGCTCTCAACCTAGACCAATACTAGATGTGCAGCAAGGTAAATAAACCTAAAAAGTTGGTAAACTGATAGAGTGAGCAGTGAGTTACCGGAAATAAATTTAAGATTGTGTAAAAATCTCTCTCATGTGATTGTACGGTAGTTTTTATCACCTAACCCAGAACCCCTCACGCCAACCTATTCCTGTAAAGTAGTTGTATATACTGTTTTAAGAAGAGTCACAATTTCATGTCAGTGTATCTTACCCTAGTCAGTAATGATTGGTTCCAGCATTGCCTAAAATTGAAGTTGTCAATGCTCATTGACTGATGGTGCAAAAGCACTAAGTGCTTAAACCATCTTTTTCATTTGTTATTATCATTATTATTATCATATACCTCTGAGAGTGAGAATTTTGATCTGCTATGTTCATAGATCTGAGATATATACCCACCAGCGCAGCCAGAAATAAAAAAAAGGGGGGACAATTTTTTGTTATGATTAAAGCATATGCAAATTGGAAAGTTTTCATTGAGGGAAATTGTGAGAAATCACAAAAGTTTTGCGATAACAGGCAGGTGTCCAGCCTTTGTTCATGCAGCAGACGCATAAAAAAATAAATAAATGTAAAAGAATAAAAGTGGTTTCACCTGGTTTTAGAATTTTATTTTATTTGAGGATGCAACAGCGGACGCGAAAAAAACATGTTCTCTTATCGCATGCCATGGGAGAAAGTCACAGATTGCCATTATTATGCAGGCAAGCTGGCATAATAATATTTTAAGTTTCAAATATAGTATCATATATTGTCACAAATTAAGAAGAAATGAGATGCACAATTCACAAAACCTTTGAACAACCCCCCCTACACCCGAAAATGATTGGTTTTTAAAAAAGATAAGTGCTTCCTATGATTATTTATGTTAATTGACACCACAAACTGCCTGCTATCTTCTAACAGAAAAAAATGCGCTGTATCTGGGTTAGCCAATACAAAGTTTTGTTGATTGATTACTGTACTATTATTATTATCATTGGTAGAAAATAGGAATCTATGCATTGAACAAGAATAATGCGATAGCGATCGACTATTCCTTGCGTGCAGGTAATTGTCTCAGTCAAATAATCCGAATCTGAATGTAGCGTTCATGAAAAAATGGTCATAACAAAGTGCAATGGGTTTATTTATGCAGCACGCCCACAAACAAAATTTGGTTTGCGCCGAAAACTGCTTACAATATTTTCAGAGAGAATTTTTACGCCCGGCTGGCAATGTGCGTAGTAAAGTCATGAATGTACGAACGTATGGTTAATTTGTTTGAAACAACTGACTGCTGCTACGCCGGTAAGGCAATACGCTGGGTGTAGCAAATTTCGGTTTAAAATAAATTAAAGACGAACTTTTGCGTTCACGATTTTATGCACAGTGAGATTGGGAATAGGCGACAGCTTCTGCGCGACTTTTTGCTCGCAACCAGCGCGCTCAGCCTAGACTTAGGCAAAATTTGAAAAACATCTCCGGACTCGCTGCTCTAATAGACAACGATAACACTGTTACAAATCAACACAGCTATACGGTGTAATATTCAGACATAGAAATTGATCAAAAAAGATTTCCTAATCCAAAATTAGCGTACTATTTACTGTAATAAACAATTGACATTGTGCAGTTTGAAGTTGTACGATTAATTCAAATCAGCCAATCCCTCATACCCCCAACCCCAACTGAAAATGAAATTAAAGGATCAAACTGACATTGTAGCTACAATTTTGCTAAACTACAAAAACTTTTTGAGCAAGATTATATTGATTCCGCCGGTTTTCAGGCAAACTGGTTCTCTAGGGCATGGGTTCTCAAAGTGCTCCGTACGTAGCTCCAGGGCTCCACTAGAGAAACCTAGGGGTCCTCAAGCTATTCGTTTTGTTTTTTTTGTTTCATCTTAGAAATTTTTTGAAGGGCTCTGTAAATAATGGTCTAGCTCTTCACAGGCTCCACAACAGCAAAAGTTTGAGATTCCCAGATCTAGGCTGTTAGTCTAAATCAGGGGTTTTTAACGTTTTTTGTCTCGTTTACCCCTTGCCAGATAAAAACAGTATAATTTAACCCTATGTTCTTGGATTTCCACAAACTTCTGGAAGTCTTACGGTGATCTCAAAAAAAAAAAGTTCTTCATGCCAGGGACTCGCTATTCTCTGCGAGTGTTGAGGTTTCTCTTCGGGTTACGTAGGGTCGATATTACATTTTCGGGGCTGTAGTCTTTTTGGGGATCAAAAATATGGCGCAAAGGCAATCCGGTGCAACACTACTACTCTTTTAATATTGAAAATTGTAGTTTACTTCAGTTTATAATTCAGTAAATGTACCCCCTGGAAACTATTCTAAATGTAGTACATATAGCAGTTTAGTCCAGTTACTTCTGATATCGTTTTCAGGGTAAAAGCAAAAAAAATGAAGAACAGACAAAATGTATGCAATCAAATGACATGCGTATATTAAATGCATAAATACCTGTGATTGGTAAAACGGACCCAATACAGTATTATAAAAAATCAATTTTCACATTATTGGCTCTACTTTTTGAAAATTGATAGATTTTGAAACAAAATGGATTGTGTTTTTTGGTGCAAAATTTCACTGCTTTCTGCCTCGTTCGCGTTCTCATGCAAAAGCAATGCGGTATGCTGACAAGACATTGTGATTCCAAGGCTGCGCAATAGGGGCTACGCAATGATCGAATATTTTCAATAAATATCAACACTGACTATACACGCATTCCATCTCTCCGGGTTTTGTTTCTACCCTGTTGCAAAAAGGCAACGTGGCTAAATTCCTGTTTCAATAAAATCAAGTTTTTATGCGCGATTGTTATATTAATGTGATGTAATAAAGAATTTTTCAATCATATTTACCAAAACTAATTTTTTGATAACTATGATTCACTTTGGGTTTTTGCTGCAAACGTTTTTTCTACCCAAATATCTCAAAAACAATATAAGCTAAACCGCTGAAGTTTTTTAAAGATAGAGAAGCTTGGAAAAAAGTTCAAAAAATGCAAAAGTTTTGACGTTGCTTATTTGCAACTCATAGTAGAATTACACTCTAGTTGAGCGTTTTTAAATTAGTTTTTTGGCATTTTATCTTTTTTATTAACTTTTGTGAAATTGTGCACTTTCAAAAGGGGGGGACTGGTCCCCCTAATCCCCCCCCCCTGGCGGCGCCGGTGTATATACTGGTACAATAGTTAAATCTAAAACTAGACTATCTATAAACATTGTGAAAAGGGATGAGAATCAGGCAATTCAAAAATTTTTGAATAGTTGAAATATCAGTTATCAGCCAAAATACAATTACAATTGAGGCAGGAGATAATGGCATAAAGGAACAGAGAAACTAATTACTAAATCATAGCAAATGTCAATCCAGCACATTGGCGTCACAGTAAGGTTAAATTGAATAGCACACTGCACATGGTATCTGTATATTGATAAGTGTTAAAGATGAAATGGCACTGTAGCATTGTTAGCAGGTTAGGGTTGCGTTAATCGTTACCAGTTTGTCATTTAGTTTCAGAAATAGGCATACTATAATCTCATAACATTGCCAAAACTGGTGACCACAAAATATATCCATATACAGGACAATCCAATCATCCGTTATTGCATTAGGTTAGGCTATGTTAATTAGTTGACAATAGTCAAAAAGGTAGATTGGAAATCATAAACTTGCTTGGCCTTGCACTGGTCACTACCCTATCTCTTTCCTTTTATCAATTATTTGAATAACTACGGTACTCCAGCTGTTAGATTTACTTAACTTCTTGCGTGCCTGCATTTGTATGTTGATAAATGTAATGATTAGGACTACATTGTGCATACTTCAATTGGCGTGACAGGCATAGCAACCTTGCAAATAAAACTTTTTTGTTTTCAATATCAAATATCCTCTACATGTTTTAATATCTAATGTTGTGTCACTACTTCCTTTTCTGGCTCTACAGTACATGTTAATACCATAGATGGGCAAGTTAATGCAAAACGTTAGCTTCGTTAACCACTAGTCCATTAACAAACTTCACACCTCCGTTAACGTTAATCCGTTATTTTCAGCTTTAATTAACGGAAGTTAATAAAGTCCGTTAATCCCTTAACATTTTGCGTGTAATTTACATTTCTTTTTATTCACTCGCTTCTAGAACACGCATTGACGCTGTTGAGCTGATTTTAAGGAAATATTTATTGCTGAGGTGGTCTTTTTGTGTTTTGAAAGTTACATTTTACAATCTAATCTAATTTCAAGATAAAAACAAGTTCAAATGCACAACAAAGCTGCAAGATATTAACGATAAAAACCTTAACGGAAGGTAGCAGAACTTAACGGAAGTTACTTTAGCCCGTTAACAGTACTTAACGGAAGTTAATTTAGTCCGTTAACATGAAAAAACTTTTTAACAAATTAACAAATTAGTGAAAAAGTTAGCTTCGTTATTAACGATTAACGGACTTGTGCCCACCTATGGTTAATACCATATTGTATTATATACATTCGCAATTGTTGTGGTGGTCAAGAAAAAAATGAATGAATTGTTCCATCATCGTTAGCAGGATTGTACAAACTATCGCTTTGCTCGGAGTTTTCATTTGCAGCACCAATAGAGCAGTTTTGTTATCATTACATCAGTATAAAGCAGCAATGTGTAAGTTAATCAATCACAAAATATGAAAAACAAAGTTTAAATACTGTAGCCATGTCTGCATGTTGAATACTGATTAAATTCTTACCAAGCATAATTAATAAAACATCTATATTGTATATAGCTTATTCACACAATATGAATTGTAATATGAAAAAGTAAAGTGAATTTTGGCAAACAAAATCTACAGAGTATGATATGAGAACCTGAAATAAGTCACTTGAGCTGTTTGAGTATATTACAGCCTACTGAATGCAGAAAATCGACGACAAACATAGATCTTTTTCAGTTAGTAAACATAGTCAGCATCAGTGTTCTCTCTTAGCTTTTCTACCACCCTGTCGAATAATTATATAACATAGTATTGATTTAATGTAAACTTTGAGAAAAGGCTTGGCAGTTGGCACACATTCTGTGTGTGCAAACACTTCATAATAAAATGTAAAAAACCTAATCTATAACTGTAATAAACAAAACAAAAATTTCTGAGAACAAGTGACATCATCAGAATCTTTTGCTTACTTAAGAAAAAGATAGCTCGTACTCGTTTTGTGCACCACAGGTCACGTTGTTTTTAATTTTTGTACATGACATAAAAAAATGATCTGAGCACTCTGAATTTTTACATAGACAACTAATGTAAACATAACTAAAAGTTTTGGGACAGAGTTCTTGGTTTCCAGCTATTGGACTGTGAAGGCAAAAGAAACCTGGTGTGAACCCCCGAAAGCTCAAAGTTTTTTGCTCTTTGGAAAAAACAGCTTTTCAGTATTTTTAAAATCTTTTTCTATTTTATTAAAATGATTGGATGTAAAATGTGTGCCACACATTAGCTACCATATTAAATTAGCCCACCAAAAAATGTTTAGATTGGCTGTGAAAACTGGGAAATGAGTTTCAGTACCGGTATGTGGCAAATCATAAAATCAGTTAAAAGTCATTATATCAAGTCCTCTTTTTCATGTCCTCTACTCTTCTAATAATTGTTTCAAAATTGAATTAAAACCGTATTACAGTAAAAGCGCAGGAGTGCTAAAAGCATGTTTTTTGTTTCACACTCAGTTGATTGCTTCATTTGTTATTAGCTGCAATACTGATTCCACATAAATTACAACAGCAGTCACATAAGCATCTCACCTAAGAGTTATCACGTGACGCATAGACTCAAGAAAAAGAGCAAAATGGTTTTAACGTCTCACACTGAATGAAATTAATTCTGTTATAGGTTAGCTATGGACTAATTTAACTGATCAGTGGTCGAGTGGATAGAGCGTTTGCTACTGAAGCGGCAGACTCTGGTTCGATTCCCGGTCGGGTCAAACCAAAGACTAAAAAAATTGGTATTCACAGCTTCCCTGCTTGACGTTCAGCAATCAAAGGGACAGTGTGAAGCCTTTGTCGTGTGTGGTAGACAGGTGGGCAGGTGGCAGCTTGACTCGAAGACCAAAAGGTCCCTTCGCTGTCTCGTGGCCAAGGCAACTTGGTGAATAAAATGTAATTACAATTATAATTGTTTGAAACTTCTGCCATTGCAATTCCACAACTAAAATAATGCAAAACCACAGTTTTGGAATTTGCAACTAAAATAGCAACTTTGCCTTTGCAAACCTACTTGTGGTTTTGCCCAGCTTTGCAGATGACCCGCTTGAATCAATATCGATTTTACCTTCTAACCAAGTTTTTACTACTCATATATAGAGGCTGGTTCCTTAGCCATTTTGGAATTGACTTAATAATACTAATAGGACAGCTGAACTATTGCTTCAATTTTATCATTGCTTTTATCTGTTTCTTGAAGTTGAGTGAATGAGTTGAGTTGAACTTTTTTGAAGCTTCTTGAACTTGAAGTTTTACACACTTGAAAAATGAGTAAAATGAGTTTTTTATTCATTTTTCATGCATAGATAATTAGAAAAGAATAACTTTAGATACCGTATACAGCCTAGCTTATTACTGATATCAGAATAGAATAGGGTATACTGTTGTTTTATCAGATTATAGAGTCCTTCAGATAAGTTCAGTGAAAAATTGGCCATTAACAGATTGTTTAATTCTGAAAGATAAAGTAAATTACTGATAGTATTTGTGATTTGTGATGATTTAAAGCTGGTAGGCATTTCAAACACTACCAATTTGCCAGTTATGTTATGCCTTGGTTTTCCTTGCAACTTGGAACTTGTTTGATGATGTTAAATGTGATACGCAGGTGGCAGCTTCCTCAAAGAACGAAAGGTCCCTTTGCTGCCTTCTGGCCGTTGCAACTTGGTGAATGAAATGCAATTACAATGTGTGTAGCTTATGTGCTGTGGGACTAAAAACAGGGCCTTGAGTAAAATTCTGTAAGAAAGCTATACTTCATTGAAAATTTCATTACAGTGTTCTCACTTAGCCAATTTTTGTCAGTAAATCAGTAATTTGTTAGATCAAAGGCACATAGTTCTTCGCAATATGACAAAGATAGCTTCAAAATAGTTAACAAAATTTTGGAAATGTGATTTTTGGTATTTTTAATACTGGATTGATACAAAACTAAGGGCACGTAAAGATATTTTTACAGCTTTGGGTGCATTTGTTTTGAGAAAATTTAAGTACTCGTCAATTGTCAAAAAAATTAAAAGGAACACTGAATTTCTATAGTTTTTTATTAATTTAGACTCAAATCTAACCCAAACTCAAATCCTTGGACTTTAAAATTAACTTTGAAACTAATGCAAACTCTGATCTTGACCCATAACAATGCAGTTTAAAAATTGGGGTTAGATATTACTCGTTTTAGCTTTACTCTCATTAACTTAGAACTTTCTGATGAAGTAGTTACTTTCAATGTATTAGTATCTTACATAACAAAGTTCATGGTAAATTTACTGACTAAATTTGAATTGCAAATATTTTAAAAAAAAGTACCAGTAGTACACGATAGTGAATACAATTTTGCACAGATCTAAAATGAAACATTAATGCTGTTCCAGAAATCCAACAACTATCAATTCAACTAGTCTGTTATGCATGCATTGCATAATTGATTGTGATATGTGGTGCTATTTGCACAAAATGTGGTTTGTTTTGTTTTCATTAGTGGTGATTGAGTGTTGTCGGAGCTTATCAAGTATTTACTCATTCTTTTTCTTGTTGTGGATAAGTTAGTGTTGCTTATAATTATGGTCTGTTGATATTTTTCGTGCTTTTCAACATTGGTGCTGTTATTGTAAATCGTCAAATAAAGAGGGTAAAAATTTGAGTTTTTTCTGACAGCTGTTGAGAGTATAACAGTGAAATTAGATCTCTAATAATGCCGTGGTCAATTGGAATAGAACAAAACGTTTTAAATGGGATAGAGGCTTGTAGTGTCTCTTGTCTCATATAAATGTAAATTCTTTTTGCTTGTCAAACTTTAGATTATAGTTCGTTTTTCTTGTCATCATTTTACAGCATGCTTTTTACCTTTGCAACATTTTTACTATAGCAATAGTATTGGTTGGCTGTGCTGGTATTTTATTTTGTGACCACTAGCCTAACTCCTAATTTTCAAACCAAATCCTAGTCACAAGCCTTGATTTCCGTCTTACTGCTGTAGTGGTGGTCTGATAAATGTTTGAATATTTTGCATTGATCTTGAAGTCGTTGAGCAGTCATACAATTGATCTTGAAATCGTTGAGCAGTCATACAATTTTCCTTATATCACTATAGATATAAAAGCGATTTTGCTTACCTTAGTATAATGACCATGATCACATGATCTGGGTCCAACTACACGTTAGTTATGTTGTACATCATTTGATACTGTATATAAGTTGTCTTGCAAAGATTGTTTTTGATTGGTGGCTTTAAACGCGCAGCAAATTCACAGAGAAAGAAGTCAACTGTCATTCAGAAAATTGCAAACTCTAGACCAGTTGCAGATTTGTTGAAAGAAATGTGCTACCATCAAAATATAGCTATCGGCACATCAACTGGCTTTTTTTGTCAAAATTTTAACTATTTAAAAAAGTTGGAAAGTTGCTATTTATTAGAAAAAGATATTGCACTTGCTAAGCATCAAAGTATTAACTTGATTTGCTCTCACAATAACTCAAAATTGATCATCGTTAGACCAACTGAAATTTGGTAACTCCAGTCAATATGCCAATTTTTTGTTATGCCACTCTGCATTGCAGATTGTGCTGGTGTTATCAACCTAAAAGTTTTTCTTTTAGAATGGAGTAGTCCAGTGGTTCTCAACCTTTTTTCAAAGCAATACAAATTCATTGAAAAATACAAATGTGTCCAATTTTGTGACCTAAGTATATGAACTTGAGGAATTTGAGGTGATGACAAAAAACAAAAAGGTCTTTGCTTCTGGAAGCGATATGCTTTTTTGGCATGTTTTTAGGTGTTGTCAAAAAAAAAAAAGGTCTGCGCTAGGAGGGTCCGCAGATTTACGCAGGACTGTTCAGTTTCAGGTGTAAATCACCAAGACAATCTCGTTGTCGTTTTGCGGGACATAATGGTTATGGGCCACAAGTTTTGACTTCGTATTTTAGTTTTCAAAAAATATGGAGCTATCCAAAAAAATTTTCAGGAAACCCAACTTTGCGTCGCGATCCATAGGTTGAGAACCATGGGAGTAACCGGTTGCTCTAAACCGGCATAGTAGGGTTAGGATTGATGTTGCCTTTTATGCCTGATTAGCACTACCCAGAACTGACAAGCTACACAGGTAACAATTTGAACAAAAAGATGTAAAAAGTGTAAAAAATTTTAAAACGTACCAGTATTGTCATTTGACCCTCGATTTAATAGACTAATGCAAAAGAAAAATTAATGTTTATCATGTTATGAGTTTACATTATATCAAGATGTCCGAATTTTGCACAATTAGCAATTTTCAATATGCTACGTTATGCAGTGCTGTAATTGGTATTAAGTAGCTGTTACGTCATCACACTGTATATTTTATGTCATTTCCTTGAAGAAACATTGTTTTTCTTACGTGTAAGGTTAAATTGATAAGTAAAATCTTGTTGTTCAGAAAAACATGGCCACTTGTCGAAATTTGTCTGCTGCAATTCTGCAAAAATACTTGATATGTGATGCACTAAACATTTTGTTTTAATCAGCTTTATTTTCACAATGATGTTTCCTAAATATGATTACAGAATTTTATTAAAGTATGTTAGCCAACAATTCTGTCAGTCATACTTAACATACTGCAGACATTTAAGTGTGATATTGCCTTCTAGTTCTAGTTTATTTATCATATTTTTTGCGACTAATATTCGTTATACGAGCCAGCTGCTTCAGACTTGGAACGTAGAGTACTCTGTTTGCATGAATGTCTTTTATAGGGGTATGAAGCAGAATCAAAGCGGTATGCATCTAGGACCAAAAATGCGAAATATATTGTACCTTACATTTGGTGAAATAAAGTCGAACATTTTTTAAGATCTCGTGCAGAATCCTTGGTTTTCTTTTTGTACGTTTGTCACTACAAAAGTCACCAGAGTACTAAAACATTAAAATTGTGAAACCCAATAGCTTGTTCCACCCCTGAAATATCAGGAATATCGTATTCAAATACTCTTATTCAAATATCTCAAGGTGTTTTGAAAATGCCGTGCGCTATTCGTAAAGTTTTAACCGCGGACGTTGAAGCACAGGACAATCAGGGGATGCCGATTAATCGCCGGGACTATTTGGGCACAGAGGTGAAAAACAATTGTTTTTCAAAATTATTTTTAGTCTATCTGTACCAAACAATATAGTACAAAATTGTTTTTCAAAAAAGTTTTAAATTTTAATTAAATTTTTTTCAAACAAAAAAATTTTTTTTTAAATATGTTTTCAAAAAAAAATTTTTTTCCAAAATCAAAGAAAAAATTTTACAATAAAATTGATTTCTTTCGTTGTATTTTTTTCATTTGAAAAAAAAAAAGTTTTCCACTACATATTCCTGAAAAAAAAATGTTTTCCACTACATATTACCAAACCGGATAAATTCAATCTCCAGCCCGCGGTCTCAAATTCTAAGGCGTATGGGCACGAGTTGCTTGTGTAAATGTGTAATCTTGGCACACGCTGCTATCCGCGTGACGTTTCATGGTTATTTTTAGTCTATCTGTACCAAACAATATATAGTAGTATAAAATTTTTCAGGAGCTAAGGATTCATTTCCCAGCAGATTCCTAGTTATGATGGTTGTTGTAAACATAGTAAAAACAATGTTTAAATGGATATTTTTAAAGGTTAATCGTTACATCTTGTTGTAAATAACTTGAACGTTACGATTATCTTGTGGTAAATTACGATTACCACCCTTTGTAACTGATTTCAGATTGCCGTTATTAGAAAATGGTGTAAACAATTACAACTTACGATTACAATGGAACCATCTCTGGCTGTACCACGTACAGAATACACTAAGTTAGAAAGAAGCTTAAAATTTTGGCGGCGGCACAAGAACGAATTTTTGGCCTGAAAGGGCTAATTTACAAACAAATTTGAACATAAAGAGCAAAGTTGTGAGCTTTGTTCGAAAATAATGGCAATGCTTACGTTTAAACCGGAGCATCAAGCACGTTCGTATTATCATTTTCATGTAGGAGATTTACGGTACTTTCGAACTGCTCTATGGTGCCTTAAAAATGTAGCAACCCTATGTTTGCGTTTTATATACAGTTTATTTAAAAGGAATGTCACATTTTATAACTTTTTCTTCATAAGATAAAAATTTTTGTCTTTAAAATTTTTTGTAGTAAACGGATTTTATTATTGTTGTTGTTGCGCATACTTATCTTCCTGTCATTGGACAGCGTCAGACGCTAAATGTTGGACGAATTGCGCACTTTTTATTGCAATGACTAGTTTGTGGTTGGAGGAATCCGAACCTGCTTTGGAGTTTCCTGCAATCCAATGTTCCTGTAGATTTCTTCGAATTCTTGTCCACTGAATTTGCTGCTTGTTCGAAGCCACCAAGCAGAGATAATCACCGTAAAGCTTCTTACTCAGGGACGCAACCATGTGACCAGGGTGCGGGTTGAACTCGGATCATGCGATCAGGATCGCCACAAAAACGACGCCTTTGCCGTCTCGCCCACGCTGCCGACTTGTTGTTTGTAGTAAAATTTGTATGTATGACAGCTAAAAATTAAAATCTGCCAACTAAGACAAGATAATAATAATTCATCTGTGAGAATCTACGAGAAGACCTCGAGCCCAGAGAAGTTTCTGTGCTCTTCGTTACGTGATGTCTGGTCGGTATTACTAAATGCGATTTAGTTTTTTGTATTTTGGTTCAAAGTCATTTGCTCTTGATTGAAGTAGAATATTCAAACTGCGGAATCAGATTTTAATTATGGCTAATCATTCGTAACAATCACGGAGTATCTCACAAAAAGAGATAACACACGAAGACACGATTAACTTTTGATAATATTAGATCCTAAAATATTAATCCACGAAGCAAAAATTTTAAATGAAGATTTGGTTTTCTTTCAGATGTTACATAATTCAAGTTAATATTGTTATCGTAACAGTAATTTTAAGTAATATTGTGTAGTGAGTTCTTGGGATCAAAGATCGAGTAAGTATGTATTATTGTTCATGTAAAGTTGTGAAGACTTGAATTAGTTTTGGTTTTGAAACGGTCATAGCATGCATCTTGTATTGTTTTTTTCTAGGTTCTGGTGACCTTTTCAGGGATGCCTTACGTACTATATAATACTGCATTATATATTAACCATTTAACCAAAGTTGTTTTGGACGTATTAATAAAGACTGGCGTACGGCACTGTATAAAATAGAAATAATTTTGGATTAAGATGTGCCCGGAAAAAACGAACAATTTTACTACTAGGCTAATTGTTACCACTAAACACAAAAATTTGCGGAATTCAAAGCGAGGCTTAAGGCAAGCTAAACTAATGCTATTTCGTAAAAATTGGTTTTGAACGTTTTACCTTAGTTGACTTACCAGTGTGATTTACTTAAACTGGCTTTTGACTCTTTAATTTTTTCTAGTTTTTGAGATGTTTGGAAATGCTAGGCCACAGTTTCAGCATGGGCGCAGACAACCGCCTCCCACTCCGCAATTCAACCCCGGTGGTAAGTGCGTCTGTCATAAAACGATGTAAAGTCACATGGTTTCGAAGGTTACGGAACTCCGTCGTTCCACTTACCTTTCTGTATAAGTGTATAGCGGGTTGCGGTAGTGTATAGCGTCATCCGGCATACATTGATTTCGACCAAGTTTACACTTAAAAACTTGTGGGCTGTGAAACTTGGTGATTAAGTTCTAAATCGATTAGTTGGAATTCGATTCCTCTGCCGTCGCGATTCCGTTGGTGCATGTAAATATCAGTGTTTATAATTGTGCTGCGTTTCACGAACTTTTTATGTTTGCCTTTTTTTTTGTATTCGACTGAGTTTAATAGCGCAGTGCAGTTAATGCTAAAGATTATCAATCATATTGTTACGTAGCATTGCTTAATAGGCACTGCCTGTACCCTGAAATTCTGAACCAAGATACAATATACTCGTTATTGGAATCTATTCTGTTAGGTCATGGCCATTTCCAGCCAACCCCTCCCTCGTCGTACAGAAATCAACAGCCCAGCTTTGACGACGACGACGATGATGAATGGGACGATTCAGACGAAGAAGTAAATATCTATTTGCAGTATTTTTTCTACGTTGTTTTTTGTGTTTCTGTGGATGCCATATATATGCATTTCTGGGACTCGACCTGCCTGCTGTCTACCACACTAGGTCGGTGGAAGCTTCCCCGTCGAAACATGTACACGTAATTTTTTGGCTATTTTCAACTTAAAACGCGATTGTAGCTCATTAAAATTTAGTCAATGTTTTTGGCCATTTTAACCGAATTGGCCAATATGTTTTCGGTCATTCACCTAAACTTAAGGTCAATGGCCGAAAAACCTCGCTTTCTTTTAAATGCTGAATTTGTTGAGCAAGGAAGCTGTGACTGCTGAAAGCCCTTGGTTTGAATGGAATGCAAGTCTGCGATTTAAAAGCGGACCGCTATTGTTTATTTCTGCTGTTTTGTCCTCAGCTCCTTTTTTTGGCTTCTTTTTGCTTATTTGATTGCATTTGCTTCGCGCGAACCGTTAAATCTTTCAATTTTTGTTTAATGTTTTTGCCCAGTAAAATAAATTAACTGAATGAAGTTTTTATGATCTGAATAGTTGAAAGACTGAAGCTTACTGAAAATGCTCAACCTTTTAATTTTCTTGTTTTTTTTTTTGTTTTTTTGTTATCTTGCACTAATCAAGTCGCCTGCTGCAGTAAATACTGATATTTTAGGTTTATGAAAATGAAGTACAACAGTCGAATCCCCCTCCTGTGGGAAGAAGAGGTACGTTTTCGACAGGCTAACCAATTTGATTATCTCTTGGGTTCATCTTTGTTGTTTTTTTACAAATGCAAAAGTCTCTTCTGCGATCTGAGCAATCGAAATACGATATTGCTATGATTCAAGCTGAGTTTGCGGCTCGTGTAGCGTTGAGGTGGTGGTGTTACCCGTCCCTTTCCGAGCGACGTAGACAATACGCGGAGACCCAACAGTCAAGCGACACCCCAAGGTGTGGACCAGCGTTTTAGGAAAGTGAGAAAAGAGCCAAAAATAGATTTGCTTGTAACCAAGAAGCCTTTGCGAGGTCGAGTTTGTTTGAATCGAAATATTGATAGTTTCTTGTTTTCCCGAAGTATCATTGCGTTTTAATTGTACTTGCTGAAAAGTTTGGGTCAGTACGATTTGGCGTCGTTGCATTTCTGCAAAGCATACTTTGATATTTGCAATTGAACCTTGTTCTCGCTTTTTCCTAGGAATTTGTGATTTAGTCGACAAGCGACCAAATGTGTGACTGCTCGTTAGGTCAGCTAGCTCACTACATGGCAACTACCACAAATTGATTTCAATTCGCGCAACGCTTAATCTTTTCATAGGGACTTTTTTGCTTTGGGATCAGATTTTATTTCGTTTGTCAAGGCCAAGTTGATTCTGGCCGGGTTCGAGCTTGAAGTTTGATTGAATTTCCGGTTTAATTCGGGTCTGATTCGTGCCTTGTGTTTTGGATGCTACAAAAGCGTAATTAAAATATCTTTGAAACACTAAATGAAACCTTCATGTAAGCATCAATTTAATTATTAGAACACAATAACTAGTAAATTAATCATCGCAACTTATCAATATATATACAGTTTTATTTGGTCACTGTAGATTAAAGTTATTTAAAATGTGCAATTAACCGTATGCGTTTTTTAGACCTTGTAACTTTACTTCCGGCTTTTTCGGGCCTGCTTTGTTCCTCAAATCATTTTTTTAGGCAGGCTTGTATTTTCGGGTTTGGGCTTAGACTACTCGGCTCGTTTACCACTCTGGTTAAGGCAGCATTGCTGTTTTAGAAGGTAGCACAGCGATATGATAAGAATGATGATGCACTTCGGAAATACATTTAGGACAGCTGGTGTAATGTAGTTGTGCGAGTTAGGGTAAAACACGCAATTCAAAAACAATAATTTTTGCTAATTTCCTAATGCATGGACATTTATACTGCTGAACATGCTACCTAAAAAATTAGATTGAAACGCTGCTGATGCGTGTTTTTTCTCAACAATGTTTTACAATCTTTGTTTCGGTATTGCAGGAGGGCAGAGGTGTCTCTAAGAATGGTGGCACCCGGGGCGGGATTTCGTGGTGGCACCCTTCATCGGCCAAATATAAGTGAAGACCAAAAAAAATAAAAAAAACGTCTTCGCTGCAAAACGAGTTGGTTTTCAGTCCGAAAGTATGTGATGACCAAAAAAAAAAAAAAAAAACGTCTTTGCCTACCAATCAGTGGGTTTTCGGTCTCAAAAGAACAAAAAAAAACAACAAATGGTGTCACCCCAAAATGGTGACACCCGGGGCGGGCCGCCCCCCCCTTAGCGACGCCACTGCAGAAGGGTATGTTTGATTTTCTTTCAAGTTTGATCAACAGTACACTAGAGTGTTATCTTGCTTAATGCTTAGTTGTGTATGAGTACATATCTTCATAATTTACTCCCTCGTGGAAGTAGATATGCTGTTTCATCCTCTGAAATTTAATCAGTATCTCACAATTTTTGTTACGCGTACTTGAGTGTTTCCAAATCATGCGTGATTGTCCCCAAATTATTTTACCAACAATTTTGATTTAGTTCCCTTTTTTTTTTGTTTGAACTCTTTTTTCTAACTCTTATGAACTTCAAGTCTGAACCACTGTATAATATGTTAACGTTCGTAGGGTTAAAAAATGGTATATGTACAAAAAATAATAATGAGAGAAAGTTTTTATTTTGTATTCTAATATTTTACGCATATGACTATTGAGTGAAACGTGGTTGTGAATGTATGGCGAATGTTCAGGCCCATTTCAGTAGTCAATTTTCATTAAAACAAACTCGGGACTGTGTATGAAGTAACAGAAATGAACATCTAAATTGTTGTGACCAGCATAATAAACTTGATTTAATTTGTAACAGAAAATAGTTTAAAATCGTCATTTATGATGTAGCAACACTCGCTTTATTAATATTTCAAATCAAATGGCTACCGGCAGCACTTTTGCTAAACTTAAATTGCATTTGAAAGGATTCCTAGATAAATATATTCCGATTGAACATAAAAAGTTTTTATTTGACTAACTAAGCGTGAATTCACCTGAGCTGGATCATCATCGCGTGCTTTTTTATGAAAGTTAGTGTAAACAGTATTTATTAGCAACTGCGTACCCTAACCTTTTTCAGTAAACATCGCTCAAAGAGCAAATCTGGATTTGATTAGACTGGCATGTCAGAAATAGTGATGGATACAAGAACAGTTGGGTAGTTTGTGAGCGAGAAAGGAGAATGTTTTGGTACTAATTTGTTAACTTAGGTCACGTTAATTGCGATCCGATAGAACATATAAAAATTTCGAAATGGTTTACAAAATTGGTCAGAAATACCTGTGCATTTCTGGCGGATAAGCGCCTGGTGCTGTGAAATGATTCAGTCAAACTCAGCGACGTGCTGATTGCTGAACAACCCAGAAACAAAATGGACATTTTTCCTTTGAAGACTTTCATTTTAGGCAAAGGTGCCCAACTCGCGGGCCGCTTGTGGCCCGCGAAACCCTCCGAAGGGGCTCGGGAATAAATATTAAAATTAGTTGTGTTCTAACCCGGGTTCCTCTCACACTCTGACTTACTGTCCCTTTTTTTCCATTTTCAATCGTACTCCAGGGGTTTGGTCCAACACTCTTTTCGTTCTAAATGAAATATCAAGCCAAACGGCGCTTTATAACTTAGAAGTTTTTTAACACCAATCCCACTGGTTTGATTCGAAAAATTACCAAAAATTAACGAAAGGCTGGAGGTGAAGCCTCCTGACCCCCACAATTCCGTTCGTGCTACGCTTGAGAAGAGTACTTTGCTCAACATGCCGTCTGCTGGATAAACATTTTCCGAACAGGAAACATTTTTAGCTTTTGGTTCAAGCCCCCAACCCCATTCGCAAAATCGTGATTGTGCGCCTAAATATGGTAGTGTTGCTTCGCTTTGTTGTGTAGCTAAAAATTGAAGTCACTCAAGACTAGCTGTTAATGTTATTTTTTTGCATTGAATTATAATTTAGCAAGACTCAGACATAAAATTGCCTTATCAACAGAAATTTTTTTTTTCCTTTGAAGAACAGCGTAATTTTAGATTGTTGGACAGAAAATGCACTGTAATGATATTTTCTGGAAAGGAGAAATTTAGCGCCTCTTTGAGGATTAATAAAGTCAGTGTAATTTCACTAAAATAAAAACGAGACTTGAAACTTTTCCTTTCAAACCTTACAGCACAGAACCCCAGCTGAACTGGAGAACTCGGAAAGAAAGGTGGCTATTTCCACACCTCTCAAAACGTGGGCGCCTCATCACCACACGCGTGGTCACTGCTGATGGGTTTCCATTGGTCGCTTTTTACGACCGACTGGGTGAACAAATGCCCCAGTGGTTGTTTTCTAGGAAGTGCGGTGATTGGTGAGGTTTGCAATGTGGTCGCTTTTCAAGTGGTAGCGTGATATTTCGTCTTCTCAACCTCTAACGAAAAAGTCATTAATTTCGTTGATATTTATTTTAATAAATTATAATGTCCGCTAACTACACAACATTCTTTATTAAATTGTCTACTAAAGCGAATCAATAAAAGTGAAAATGAAACCACCTTGTTAACTTGAGGTAAACGAGAACGAACTTGTCGCATAATCTATCATCAATATTAATGCGTGCTTTGAATAAATTATGGACTTCACTGATTATTTAGTGTTGTGTACATAAAACTGATATCATTAATCTGCTTATTGACTTCACGCGCCTATACTTGTATCAATTTCCTTTTATTTAACACTTTAATGGAATTTATGGAAAAAATTTACATAAAATCCGATATTAATCAAAAACAAAATTTGCAATGAAAGTTTTATTTGTTTGCTGTATCGGCGATTGGTTGGCAATAAATAATTTAATATTACACTGTTTCAAATAGCTCTTCAATGCACTGCTTTCTGTTTGGCGATGCTGTCACGTAGATTTATTATATATGGGCCTTTTTTGATAAAGCTGTTTGCCTCTATCGTATTTTTATTTGCCAATAACGCAAATTTTCGTCTTGTGTCAAGAGCATAAAGCTCAACTAAGTCCACAAGTTATTTATGTTAATATTCTAATTTAATAGCACGCCCATTGAGCAAAGTTATATCTTCTTTCAGAGCGTCAGTAGCGAAAAGTTCAAGGTTGAAGTTAATTATTGCAAAGTTTGGTAGTGAATAGCCACCCATGCATTGTTGGCTGATCAAGAGGACAGTTTTTGTAGGGATTTTGTTTGAAATATGGTCTGATGCTCACTGCTCTACTACTATGTGTTGTGCGTTTCAAAAACAAATTAAAGGTTCGACCCAAAGTGAATAAAAAGATGCATGTAATTGTAATTACATTTTAAAAAGAAAGTAACTGAGCAAAATGAGGTGAATGATCGTAAAGTAGAATAGGAAGAAAAATGCCAAAAACTAGATAGGATTTGCAAGCAAGCTTAAGAAACGACTGACGTAAGATGAATACTTAAAGTTGAGAAGTCTGCTATCAAATTCTAAATTAAATTCAAACATCCAGATTAAGATGATCGAGTGCTATGTTTGGTCATTATTCAGGTATGGCTCTGAAGTACGGACAAGCAAGAAAGAGGGCATCAAAAGAATAAGGTCATTTGAAATGTGATGTTACGGAAGTATGCTGATAATAACTTGGCAGCAGAAAAAGACGAATGAACGGGCAGTAAGAAATTAAAAAGAAAGTTTTTATTTGGTGAATAGGATGGGAAAAGGAAAATACAAACTTTTGCATACTTGATAAGAAGAAATAAAAATCTGGCTAGAATGCTAATGGGCCAAATTGAAGGAACCAAATCAAAAGAAAGACAAAGAATAATGTCGTTACAAAACATCAAAGATTGAAGTAGAATGAGACTAGAGAAAATGATGATTACAGCAAGAAATGAAGAAAAATGGAAAAGGATAGTGTGCTATTTGCAGACAGCAAACTGGAAATTTCTGCTACTGCAAAAATTAGGAGCCAAGCAAACTGACCGCGAACCAACTGACCGCCAACGTTACGGCTAGGGTTGGTTCGCTGTCAGTTTGTGGTTATCAGTTGTAGTAGACCCTATCTATCAGTTGTAGTACTTTTTGTCCCTTCGTTAAGAGAGCAATAGAACACCAGGCTTAAGCGATTTGAGAATATATATTTTTAGAGGAATCTCAAAGGGATAGGACTCCCAAACAGTGCCAAAATATTTTACGAATGCATAGCTAACTACTTATGTTACCCTATCAAATACCACCCCAATAAGTGATTATAAGGTATTTAGCCATTCAGAAATTCAATTTTGTTTGTCCCTTTGGAGAGGTTTTTGAGACGGTTGGTTATCAAAATTATGTCAAGATATTTTTATCCAAAAATCTAGTCATATCCTAGCAATAATTTTTCCCCATCTTTAAGCTGGTAAAAAATCAATGTTGGAGGGGTCAGTTTGGGCAGTTCCTTCAGGGTGAAACCCCCAGCCCCAACCAATTTTAGAATATTTATTATCCAAGTGTCTACTGGTTTTTCTACCTAAAGCTGTCCCACTAGCTTGAGCAGTTCAAAATAATCGATTTTTGAGTGGTCATCATGGGTGGAAGTCGCAGCACTTCTTCAACACATTAAATCTTCAGCATTTCAGCGGCGTTAGAGTATCCTCCCTCCATAGCTCACTCATACAAACATTCGAATGACGTCTGCATTTTTCAGCGTCTGGGACTCTAGGTTCAAACGTGCTTCATCCGTTAAGTAGATTGTTGATTGTTTTTCATTTATTTTTTATTAAAATTTTAAATATTGTCTTGTCTTGCTCAATGTCCATCATAGATAATTTGGAAATTGCATTGCAACGATTGCAGTTTGGGTGATTTGATAGTAGGATTCTGTATGTTTGTTTTTGTTGATCAATCAGCATGGTTATGCAAAGTGGTAGTTTCGTAGTAGCCTATACACAGAACATTGGCTGGAGTTTTACAGTCAGAATAAACAAAGCTGCAAGACCATCTAATAAAGTTTATTACTTGCTGAGAGTGGAGATAAAATCTTTTTTTGCGAATAATTGATTTCCTTGCGCTCTATGAGCAGTGACTGTGCAGTTTGTTGTTAGAAAGCATAAACTTGATGAGAATAGTTCTAGAAAGCATTTGCTTTAAAACAACAAAAGTGGTCTCAATACAGCCGATGCGTGTTCTTGTAGCAGCGACGCCACCATAGTTGGTATAGTGTTAGCAAAACGAGCAACGATAATTCAGTTTATGAGAAATGAAGCAAACTTTGTTTTAGAACAAAGCAGGCATGTTTATCTGCAGACTAGGCTGAGATAAATTTTTGAACTTCATAAGATATGTGTTTGCATTGAAACTTTGAAAAAGCAGTAAGATGGCGGAAGAAGACACATATCTACCTATGGATAATTTTGAGAAGTTTTCTTCTAACCCTGGTAACCGAGGAAGGCGAATGAGCGATATAACTTGGGCAATCAACAAATTCGAAACAGCTCAGCCAAACAGAGGTGTAAATAAGCATCCTGCTAAAGTATTGACCAAGTCTACATCACAGGCTGATCTTCATTGGAACAAATCGCAATTTCATGTTGGGCGGTTTACTCCAGCTGCGTTTGGTAAGTTTCCAACTGACTGCCGAAACTCGGTTAAGGTTTTACACGCGTTAGTTGATTGATGCATGTGATTGATAACAAGTTAAATGGAACATGAAAAATTCAGTCCTAATATTTGTGTCTTTTCTCTTTGTAAATTCAATTATTTTGTGGAATTAAATACTTAAATTTTATAATTACTGCGTATTCATATATTCATCTTTAGTGAGTTGTTTTTCATCGAATCATGTGATTCTGTTATAGCTCTCGCTAAAGATAAATACAAAAGAACACTAGTACGTCATTTATTTTAGTTTTTAATGTTGGTATTGATTCGCGTTTAGTTTCGTTTCGCATTTGATTGTATGAAAAACCAAACTTAGATGAAACGAATAGCACGAGCGTATTTCCAAATATTGCTTTAGCTAACGTTTAATCCTAGTTTTTTAACATACATAAGTTATTTTCAAAAGCAGTATTATGTTATTTTTGAATGGCCAGTGAGTGATCTCAGTAATTGTAGATTGAACTGGCATCATAGGATATCTTTTTATCGGTTCCAGTATTATGCCAACCTACGGTCGATCCCTTTCCCTTTTCCGGGACAAAATAGTGAAGCCATCAATTCCGTGGATCGACCAGTGACTACACCCTCCAGCAAATGACCAACTCTCCGGGGTTCTCCGGCATTACTTTGGTTCTATTTGCAGAAAGATCAGAGTAGTCCTATGCTACCTTCCACGTTTTAAATTGTAGCCACGCTTTTGCATAATAATGTATTGTTTGTGTGACGAGGAGCGTCTCGACTAGAAAACCTTAGGGTTGTTCGATGCTTCTTGTCTTTCAAATGTGACTTAACTTCAGTGTCTTAAACTTGTGACAATATACGATATACTTCTAATGTAGAGCCAGTGTGGCAAAAATAAATGATCAGCCTTTTTTCTACGAATGTTTGAGAAGTATAAGAAGCGAATGAAATGTATAGTCGATATCAGGGTTGGATCCATTCATTTTTTTGTAATTTTTAAATTCAAATTCATTGACTTTAAAAAAAACTGAATTCAAATTCATTGACTTTGAAAAAGCTAAACTCAAATTCAAATTTACTGACTTTGAAAAAACTAAATTCAAATTCATTGACTTTGCAAAATTCAAATTCATCAATAACTCGTGAGCGGATTCAAATTCAAAATTCAAATCAATCCAACCCCACTTTTCACACCAAAGATTCAAAGAGGATTTTGCAGTTTGCACCTAGCAAGTCGCAGTCTCGTAGTCGCAGATGTGTAGTAGCGCATCACAGGTGCGTAATAAACCAACAACTCAAGTCGCTTGAATCCAGAATTTGATACAGTGCCCTTGCCAGAGCAAACGAAGTGAGGGGGCACCAGCCAAAAGTGGGGGGGGCACTAAAATTTACATATAAAAACTGATCTTCGGATCTTGTACGGCTACAATTATGTGCAATTTTAAAATAAGGCCGGCAGCGTTTCTTAGCCCGTTTCTTCAATGGCCAATAATCGCTTGAAAAATCTGTCTACAGCAGTGAATGCTACCAGACGTTCGACCAGAATTTTGCCAAGAGTAAACCAAAAGTAAATTTGTTTTACACAAAAACTGCCTGATTTAGCCCCCGTGCTGAACAAACTGATGCAACTCAAGCGTGTCACAGACAGACATAGATACTAAATATTAAGTGAATGTGGATAGGGCCTGAGGGCGGATCCCCCAGCCGCTGGGCGATTTTGAAGCAAAAAAAATAGCGATTTTAACGCCATTTTAATCATACTTCGCACTTTTAGAAGCCATATGAAAAACTAAATTACTAAAATTCAAAAGTCATTTTAAAGAATTGAATTGCTTTTCACCTTTGGCCCCCCTCACTTTCGGTCAAGTTAAAAATACGTTTAAACGCTTGTATTTTGTGATTAAATTTTAGAAATGACTTTGCAGGCGCCACTGACTGTGACCTCAAAATCTTGAGTGTGCTCTCAAAATCAAAACAGCCGGTCCTTGAAAAAAAAGTTTTCACGCATTGTTTCATTTCATAATCACTAACGAAGTACTGGTTACAATTCTGCAAGTTTACATGTCTCTTCCGCGACACGTCTGTAAGGGCGTGTCAATAAGACGGAATATTGCTTCAGATTAAAGTACAGCAGTTGGTTGCCAGCAATTTCACGAAGAGTCGAAAACACATCGAAGAAGAATTATCTTTAAACGTAATTATTTCTTTTTTCATCATTGTCTGTTGTCTTGTTGTTGCGTGATGTTACAAAAGCAGTATTTTTAGTAAACCAAAATGGGGGCACAAGCGGCCGTTAGGGCGGTACGCCTCCCCACCTTAAGCGACGGCACTGGTTGGATCCATTCATTTTGTTTTTATTTTAAAATTCAAATTCATTGATTTTGCAAAAGTCGAATTCAAATTCATCAGTAACTCGTGAGCGGATTCAAAATTTAAATTCAATCCAACCCCAGTCGATATTAGCTGACGATTGCTTTGTGCTTTCTGGCTTACCATAGCGATGGCCTTGGAAAGGGCAGCATCACACGCCCGCAAAAATAAGCATTGCAAAAAAGTTAAGAACCCGTAGCATAGAATTAAAGTAAATTAAAATTAGTTATTGAAAATAGTATGAAAAGTAATAAAATGCGTAAAAAATATAACCAAAAAAAAATTAAAAAGTTTTTGGCTAGGATTTTCTATAAAGCTTTTTGAAATCAACTATAAAAAATACACTAGTCGACATAAAAACGTCAGTGTATTAATTGTAAAACATACTAGGACAATATATACAGGGTGAGCCAAAAGTAGGTGGACGGCATATGGAATAGATTTATGCCTCAGTTACATTAATCCAATTGTTCATTTTAACATTGTTACAACTATGTTATTGGAACGACCGACGCTCGCGTCGCGTGTTCCTTTGTTTTTACTCGGCCATTTTCTAACTAATGAGTGCGAATTTCAGACTTTTGCTTATAACTCGAGAACCGTTTGGTCTAACTACATGAAATTTTGACAGCAGTTTGAGATTAATGAGTTGTATGTTTGTACCAAATTTCGAGGCAATCGGTCACGTGACTTCGGGTTTATGACCCGAAAACCGCCCCGAAAGTTTGGCGTAAAAAGCGGTCTAAGTCAAAAACGGCTTAAGTACGGCAAAAAATATTTATCATGGTTATATGTCTTAAGATATCCTTTCATCCCTACCAACCCACTTTCGGCCGCGATGAGGTTTTTTTCTTATTTTTTTCCTTTTTTTTTCCTTTTTTTTCCTTTTTTTTCTTCCTAAATCTTGTACGCTCGAGTTCTCCTAAACCACAAAACATAGAAATCTAATTTTTGTGTGAAGTTGTTGAGGTACATACGCAATTGTGTCTCCTGAAATTTTTTTGGGGCAACTCCCCCGGGAACCCCCCCAAAATGGGGCCCCAAAAAATCAATTTTTTGAACGGCTCAAGCTAGGGTGCCAGTTTTTTTGGATATCAGTAGATATTTGAGAGACAAATATTTTGACATAATTTGGGGGTACCACCCCCCCGGGGACCCCCCCAAATGGACCCCCCAAAAACAAATTTTTTTAACCATATAACCTAGGGTGCCATTTTTTTTTGATATTAGTAGATATTTAAGAGAGAAATATTTAGACATGATTTGGGGGTACCACCCCCCCGGGAACCCCCCCAAAATGGGGCCCCAAAAAATCAAATTTTTGAACGGCTCAAGCTAGGGTGCCAGTTTTTTTTGATATCAGTAGATATTTGAGAGACAAATATTTTGACATAATTTGGGGGTACCACCCCCCGGGGACCCCCCCAAATGGACCCCCCCAAAAGCAAGTTTTTTAACCATTTAACCTAGGGTGCCATTTTTCTTTGATATCAGTAGATATTTAAGAGAGAAATATTTTGACATGGTTTGGGGGTACCACCCCCCCGGGAACCCCCCCAAAAAATCAAATTTTTGAACGGCTCAACCTAGGGTGCCAGTTTTTTTTGTTATCAGTAGATATTTGAGAGACAAATATTTTAACATAATTTGGGGGTACCACCCCTTCGGGGACCCCCATCCAAATGGACCCCCCCAAAAATAAATTTTTTAACGATTTAACCTAGGGTGCCATTTTTCTTTGATATCAGTAGATATTTAAGAGACAAATATTTTGACATGATTTGGGGGTACCACCCCCCCGGGGACCCCCCCAAATGGACCCCCCCAAAAGCAAGTTTTTTAACCATTTAACCTAGGGTGCCAGTTTTTTTTGATATCAGTAGATATTTAAGAGAAAAATATTTTGACATGATTTGGGGGTACCACCCCCCCGGGACCCCCCCAAAATGGGGCCCCAAAAAATCAAATTTTTGAACGGCTCAAGCTAGGGTGCCAGTTTTTTCTGTTATCAGTAGATATTTAAGAGACAAATATTTTAACATAATTTGGGGGTACCACCCCTTCGGGGACCCCCCAAAAATAAATTTTTTTAACGATTTAACCTAGGGCGCCAGTTTTTTTTGATATCAGTAGATATTTAAGAGATAAATATTTTGACATGTTTGGGGTACCACCCCCCCGGGGACCCCCCAAATGGACCCCCAAAAATGAATTTTTTAATGGGTTAACCTAGGGTGCCAGTTTTTTTTTGATACTACGCGTCGGTCGTTCACTGGGTTTGCTGGCAAACTCCCATCTAGTTTGTGGTGTGTAATTGCAATTTTATAACTAAAATTTATTTTAATTTTACCTGTTTTCTATTACTATGTTACACCTAAGTTTTTTTTACTGTCCACCTACTTTTGGCTCACCCTGTATATGCGGTTTAAGCTACTCTGTGAGGAAGTAAATTGTTCAATTTGTGACTAAAATGCAAACTATGGCGTTGGCGGTTTTGAGTCATGTACAGTGGAAAGCATGTGCTATGCAGCCTCTTGCATTAAATCTAATTACTAGCTGTGTTCTATAGTGTTTGAACAGGAAATGAGTTGTTAATTGACTTGAAAACGTGATAGAAATTTTAGCTCTTAACTGTTTTGTAGACGGACCAGAAACTCGAATCTCATTTGACTGTCTCGGCTGGTTCTTGACCCAACTCCGCATTATCATAAAATTGCTAATTCTACTGCATTGCTGCCAAAACCTTCCAGTACACAAACCCATCAGTTCAATTTTTGCGAACAATATTGAGCAAAATGTGCATCTCATGGATGTTACTAGCACATGTGGTCAGTAACGAAGTAGTTCTACTTAAGTAGTATTTGCATAAAGAGCTACTTAAGTACTTTTTATTTCTGCTACTTCTACTTCACTTCAAGTGCTATTCTCTCAGAGTAACGCTACTTGCATAGAAATGACTTTTATTGGCTAAGAAGTTGACATCTTGGCCAAGCTTAATTAGTGATTTTACCAATATTTGACGAAAACAATTTTTTTTCTCGTTTTATCTGGCAACTCTACTAATCGAAGACATGTTCGTACGGTAAATATTCTTGCATATTTTTCACCGGTTGCAATCACATCTGACGTCACCGGCCGAACATCAAGTGGGTTAAATTTAGGTTAGGGATGTTCAAGGTTGGTTTTTGAGATAGGGTTAATCCTACTCCAACCCTAACCCCAAGCCAAACTAACATCACAACAGCAAATCCTTGAAGAATAGAGAAACACGTTGAATTCGAAACTACTATCTACTTTCAATACTTGAAGTAGAATTAATTTTGACTACTTTCCTGCTTTTCTTAAGTGGAAATACTTCGTCCTACTTCTACTTTTACTTCAAGTAGATTTTTGAGTAAGCAGCAATACTTTACTTAATTAGGTGTTTCGGCTACTTTGACCACCTTTGGTTACAAGCTGCAAGGTTTATCTACCAGTTAAACGCATATGTGTCGAACCATTCAAAATTGATTTTTTCCAGATTCAGACAATCGTGACTGTAGAATAAAACAAGAGGTACTGAAGGACAGTGTAGTGCATGGTTATTCAACTATCTGAACGCGGTCCGAATCCGGACCTCCGGAGCGGTAGTTCGGACCGCGGCCTATCACCAGACTAAATTCGGACCTTCACTCTCCTTTGGGCGGGAACTAACTATTTGCCTTCGCTCAGTACGTGGAGCGCAAAAACCTTTTCAAGTCACGGAGATGACCTTTTTTTTCAATCGCTTTTTGGTCAGCAAATTGGGGTGGAGACGTTTTTTTTGGTCTTCAATCGCTTTTTGGTCAGCAAATTACGGTCAAGACCTTTTCTGGACCAAACGACTTTTCATTTGCCTTATCAGGACCTTTGCTAACATTAGTTGAGTATCCCTGGTGTAGTGTGTGTCTGGCGCGTCCAATCACCTTAAATTGAGGCATTTGTCGTTGGCTCCCATCGGTCGTTTTGTGTGGGTGTTTTAGCTATTATCTACCCAATACGGTAGCGGATCGTTACGCTATTCCTTTCTTTTTTGAAGTGAGTTCTTTGATTTGATAAACTGTACTTTTTTCAGTTAGAGCTCCAAAGCGTATTCATTACTCATGGTAAGCTTTCACATTGCTAGCTTACAAAATGTTGCTTTTGCATTGTTTTCATAACTTGTGACGGGTCAAACCATAGAGTTTTAATTGTCCCCATATAAGGTTTGCATTCTTCCAGCATTGCATGCAACGCACCAGCATGAAATTATGCAGTTTTTGATCAACCCTCATTCGTGTGACTCATAGCTTTCTGACTCCATGTATGTTTTAGTATTACGTGTTAGAACTGAAATTGTTTTTTAATTCAAGTAGATATAGCTATTAGCAATTACTACGCAGTACATTTTATTTTGTAAATTGTCGTATTGTTTTCGGTCAGGTTTCTTCCAAGTTGGAAATTTTTTCGGTCATTTCGGAATATACATGCTTTGGTCATTTTCGCTATTTCACGTATGGCTCTGTCATTGGTCAGACCAAAAATTTGTATCCACAACTTTGGTGCTCTACAAATATGCGCTGCTTCGTCTTACAGTAACTTGCAGATTATGGCCTGGTGTTTTTTGCTGTCAAACATGTCGGAAGTAATGTTGCTTGGAGAAACGTCATGTTATGATGTAGTAAAGTTTTGAATGCCGAAACCGCGCGTTTCGACTTCTTTGTTTACACATTTACAAGGAGGAATACTTAAATGGTAGGAGACGTTTGCACACAAACTTGTAAATGGTACGAGACGTTTGCACACAAACTTGCACACAAACACACAGAGGTTTGCACACAAACTTGTAAAGTTGTCGAAGCTTTTTAAAATCTTTCAAAATCCAGTCATTTTCTATCATTTTTCACAATGTGAATATTTTTAGCATGTTTGGTCAATCAATTGCAATTTCAAGAATGTAAGCAGTAGTCGATTTGCTGCTACTTAACTACCGACTTCTTGAGTCATTCGTTGTATTTAGTTAATCATTTGCTCGATTTTCCCATCCTTGGAAAAAACAAGTTTTTCTCATGAAGTGTAGTGATGTTTGATCTCGGCAAAATTATGTGTAGATCATTACTTTTTCGCGATTTTCTCCTGTAATTTACTAGTGTATAGTTGTACTATAAAGGTGAATTTACACAGTATCCGTTTTTGGTCCGTTTTCGTCCGTTTTTTTACGTTTTTGCTTCTTCTTGAAAAAGAATGCACTTTTTCATGCCCATTTTTGTAAGTCCATATCTGCACTTACCAGACAGTCACATACTGGACAGAAGTTTTCCGAAAAAAATTTTTTGTAAAGGGGTACAGCTCTATTTTGAAATATCGCTCTTATCGTTCATCCGCAAAATTTTTGAACAAAATTTTTATCTTTATATAACAGTCTACTTAGTGCTGATATGGACTTATGAAAATGCGGATAAAAAAGGGCAAACTTTTTCAAGAAGCAAAAACGGACGAAAAACGGATACTGTGTAAATTCACCTTAATTGCTAACGTTTTGTCAACTCGTATTTTCTAGCTGCGATGGGGCCTAAAAGTTTTTACTGTTGTTTTTGGTTTGATGTTTTCGGTTGGACTCTTTGTTTATCATTTTCGTTTCAGAGGTTGGGTCAAGAATTTGTTGTTTTTTTTTGTTATTGGATTTCTGGTTTGGTCAATCCACAAAACTTGAAAATTCACAGTTTTCTTGCTTGACGTTCCGTATCGAAAAATTTTGTGTAGCGTTCACCGCGGATAAACTGGCTGGCGGAAATTTGGCTTGTGCCTTCAATGTCTCCTGGCCAAAGCAATCATCATCATCTCATTTTGGATTCGGTGTTATCCCCGTCGACGGAGTTGGCCGGATTTCGTATGGTCATTGCCTTTTTCACGCCTCGCCATTTCGTTCGATCACATGCATAGTTGCATACTCTTTCACCACTCCCTTTTTCTTCATTTTCTACTTGTTTTTTCCACGCTTGTTTCGATTTTCATCTTCCTCTACTACCTCGCAATTTAAATTTCAAAGCCTTCATTATCACATTTTGATCTTTCCTCAAAACATGATTGTACCACCGCATACTACTTGCTTTAGTCTTCCTATCCAAAAACTTCTCAATACCCAGCAAGTCCGTCACTGTTTCTTCGATCTAACAGCTTTAAACCACACATCAATCGCTCGAATCGTCGCTCTTTCTTTTCTTCTCAAAATTGCCATCTTTTTTTCTCTCATGCACCACGTTTCACTTCCATACAACATAGCGGATCTTACACAACGTTTGTAAACCTTCCCTTTCATCTTTAATGAAAGCCTTTTGCCTTTGAGTATTTTACTACATTCTCTGAACTTCAAATCAAATCAAATTTTTCATTTATACTCGCTGTAGTACGCCGAAGCGTGTAACGAGTTTGCGGGGCCCATCTCCGCGTCATTGCATCCGGGCAACACAGCTCTTTTCGAAGATATGTTGCAGGGGTGGCGAGCCGTTGGTAACACTGTGTCCGATTTGACCGGCCCGACATTTGAACCTCAGACCTCCCGCTCCAGAGACAAACGCGTTACTGCTCGACCAACTGGCCGGTTCTCTGAACTTCATCCAACCAATTCGTGTTCTTGCTGTTACCACTGTTTCCTCTTCCTCCAGTTGCAACTTCGTAGATATAGATTTAATAATAATTATTTATTGTTGCAGATCGTCAGCCCCTTCCTCCTGGAAGACCCATGCACAATCCGCCAGACCATCCTCCTATGAGGCCTCCACATACGAACTACCCGCAGCATCGACCTCCAGCTCTTCAACCACGCGACAATCATATTTCTGCCCAACCTGGTTAGTTTACGCTTTCTGGCCAGAGTTTCCTTGAATATTTGTTGTGCCTGTTAGCAGCCAAAAAACTTGGTGACTTGTCACATAATTATTTACTTTTGTTTTTTGTAAAACTATGTCTGTTTAGTCATCTTTAGGATTGTTTGTCTCGGTCCGCGCAAAATACTCAGCATATGCCAACGCATCTTTCATTTCAAACCAGCTGCAGCTTACCCCTGGTGCGTTGCGACAAGTTTCTTGCAATTTTACGTCAGGTGTTGGGAGGTTGTGTATCGTATATCTTTTTTCCCCATTGTACGTTTGAACAATTCACCACAAATTTCTAAATTATGTTTGGACTAAGGTTTTAGAAATAGTGCAACTTCAGTGGCATAAAGTTTGCGAGGCATCGTAAATGCGGTAATTCTCCGCTGTTAAATGTCTCGTGGTCCCGAGTCTTCAACAGGCTGGTTGGTAGTTTTCAGAATCGCTTGTTGGTAATTACTAGCCATGCACTTGATAATATACGTCAGTTTAATTTGTTTTGCAGAGGAAGGTGATGATTTTTATATGCCTATAGATCCTTCGCAAGGTAAGGCCGCTCAATTTTTTGTTGTAATCAAATCGATGAAATGTACGATGTAGACTAGTCTATATAATAAAGAATTTGTAGCATTTGTTCATTCCGCATTTGTTAGTTAGTAAATATATAGATATTACGTTCTTAGGCCCGCTTTACCAGCGCGTAAAATCGTGAGCGTACGAGCGTATCGCTAATTTATCTTAACCAACTAGCAACTTGTACGCTGGTAAGATGATACACCAGGCCTGCTGAATTTCTATTTAATATAGACTAAGGATACGCTCATATGCTCACGGTTGTACGCGCAGTGTAGATCTGGTTTTACGAGCATAAGCACCACCGCTGGAATTTAGCGAACACGACAAGAATCTTGTATTTGCAAATGTTGAAATGCTGCATTTAAAATGAAGTCTGGAGTGATCTTGTTCTTGTTTCTCGGCACGTTGGTCGTATAAGTTTGTGTTTTAGAGACGAATCGGCCGATGCCAAGACCAGGATTTAATTCGTCGCATGCACCGGTAAGTTTCGATTTACGTAGGTTTTATTTTACGCACGGTCTGATTGAGCCGATCTT
The DNA here is from genome assembly GCA_963965965.1 of Trididemnum nubilum. Taxonomy (NCBI): domain Eukaryota; kingdom Metazoa; phylum Chordata; class Ascidiacea; order Aplousobranchia; family Didemnidae; genus Trididemnum; species Trididemnum nubilum. The sequence continues at coordinate 33,175,439 of OZ014478.1, forward strand.
GATTTTACTTTAAAATGAGATTGCTAACGTTAATTCGTGATGGATTGTTGGCATAAAAAGAAAAAATTAAATCTGTATGCATGAGTAATCCATCGTTAATGTTTCGAACCAAAGCAAGTGACTGCGGATTAACTAACGGCTGACATTAGGATTAAGATTAGTCGCCGGTCAGTTGGTTCCCTAACAGTTTCTTTTGTTTTCAGTTGTTCAAATCTTGCGATTTTTACCTTCCCTGCCAATCTTCATCTTTTTCTTAGTTTTTTTTTTTTCTGTGTATGCACAGGCTGGCTAAATATAACATTTATGTAACGTCCAATTATCAGCCAAAAACAAAATTACAGTAATTGAAAAGAAATCGATTTTGTCTCCAAATAGGGACATTGTCTGTCTCAAAATTTCGTAAGGCTGGTTTGATAATGCCATAATATTTTTAGACTGGTGATGGCTCTATTTGGAGCTGAAATCGATTTTTATTTAATTTTTTTTTAACTGATTATTATTGGTAGTTAAATATATCTTATTTTGAATCTGAATTGATCGCCTGTCATCACCCAAGAAAGTTTGCGTGTAGGAGAGATTCTCCAAAGAACTTGAGATTATTGACTGGCTCAATATAGAAATGCATCTATTCCGCTGCATCAGTCGTAAATCTCTTCACACAGCAATACAAGTTTTCTCCTCACCTAACAATGCTAGAAAAAGTAACCACACAAGTCCGTTATTCAATTTGTTTGGCAAATTGAAAGAAGTTTTTCAATAGGGGATCAGCCAAAATACAATTGCGATTGAGGCAGGCGATAACGGCATAAAAGAAAGTACAAACTAAAGTCAAGTTAAAAGCCATATCAGTCTGTCCAGCTAAAATTTTTAAAAATTTGTATTTCACCCAATAGGGCATCATTTCATCCAACGGTAATTTGTAATTGCATGTTGTTCACCAAGTTTGCTTGGCTAAGATACAGCAAAGTGACCTTTCGGTCTTGATACCCCCCCATTAGATGAAGCATATTTGTTTTTAAAATGTTAAACTGGACAGTGGGCAGGCTGATATGGCTTTCAATTTTGATTTTACTTTTTGCAAAGTGATCAATAATTTCTTTTCGGCAGATATCAAATATTAATTGGAATTAAACCGCTGGAAGGATTAAAATTATTGCTCCGGGGAGGTGCCACAGTAGGCACGTACTTCATGTTGTGGCGTACATGGAGTGTTTTTTCTAGATTTGGAAGAGATTACAACTGGTGTCTCGTAGTTCAGGCACGTGCCTTAGATTTTCGGGCATTGGCAAACTGGCATGCAGTTAATCATTAATGGTCAACGATAACTACGTTTACTCTTGGTTCGCTGAACTAACGTTTATGTAATTGAATTACTGGTCAGATCTTCAACCTTCTCTGTAAATATAGTTAGCGATACAATCTTGAAGAAACGGTAACTTACCCCTCGCTCTGTACTTGAGTATTTTGTGATAGTTTGGAAAGCACATATATTTTTTTATACCAAACTGTATTTATGTTTGAGCATTGAATAATCGTTTCCTTGTTGAAAGTTATCCGTACAGTTTGCTTCTTTTGACTTTTTTTTTTTTTTTGCACATTTTAGGCGCTTCAGTGTATGCATTAGTATAAACTGATTTTTTGGAAATAGGAAAAGCTATGTTAGATACAATAAAGCTTGCTATCAATACCCAATGTAATAATTTTTTTTCTTCCGCGACAACAGATTGACGTGCAACACGTTTTGAGTTTGAAAGTGAATCATATGTCAGTCTGATCATCAGATACGTCGCGTAACAATTATTATGCGCAGACAAGCTTTTTTTTGTTAAGCAACTACCTCATCATTCTATCAGTATCGAAACCGAAAATTAATAAACAATAGCTTTTTAGTAATAACTAATATGCCAAATGCTCAGATGCCTGGTTTCAGTTGCGCAAATGAAATCAAAATGCCGTTGTTTGGATTAATTTTTACTCTGTTCGTAGGAGGAGAGTTATCGCTTACTTAAACACAAGTCCAGTTTTCAGGTTGAAGGCTATGTTGGTTTCCACTTTAGGGCACTCATAGATGGCAGTAGCCTTGTTGGTTGGTGCTACCGGACCTTTTCGTGAGAATGAGGGATTGAGGGCGGAAGCGGCTCGGAATCTAGGACGACTAAATGATTTGAAGGTTGTTTTGACTCAACTCCTCTGATCAGGAATAAGGACCGCACCACCACGTTGAGGTAGCAAGATGGTGGTGCAATGATGAGTTTGTCATTGTTGGGTTTTCCAAAATTGCAGCTACTTTCATTTAATTCTGTGGTACATTTCTGAAGGGGATTACGTGTGCTTAGCAGTGCTCCCTTCCTGATAGAGTATGTTAATCTTGGGGTCTTTGTACGCACTTGAATATTTGATTATATCAATCAATACTTGAATTTGCAACCAACAATTTTTGTTTATCGTAATATTGCATATATTTTTAGCTTTGGCACTTCACACATTGACCTGCTTTTTGCTTGGTAATATGCTTATCCTTTTGAGCTGAGCAACTGTAGTTCAGTGTTAGGGCGCTTATTTGAGATAATACGATCAGATTATGTTCGAGAAACCGAGTAACTTGTAAATCATTTCGCAAAAAAATATAAAAACTGTGTAAAAAAAAAGATAACAAAAGAAGAGATAGTCAAGCCCGGCGTGACGTGTACTGCAAGAAGGATGTACTATATAGTATACTAGTTACATAGAAAAGTTGAATAGATGAGTCATTTTCCACTTAGCTGTGTATTATGATGTAATACTACTTAGTGATAGAATGAACTGTTATCGGCAACCTGGTGCTTCCCACTGTGCACTTACTCAGTCATTACAGAAACTGCACAAGTTTTATGATATTAATGCGAACGTAAAACCGTAACGAAACTAAACGGGAGTTAGCCAGCAAACCCAGGCTAATGCTGTGACGCTCAAAAGTACTTTTTGTCTACCGTAAAATCAGCAATTATTCAAAAATATCTGATTTTGGAACCTCCAGAAAAGTAGAGTCAAAATAATTGTCTGTTAAATATCTGCTGATATCATAACAGACTGGCACCCTAAGTTGAGCCTTTCAAAAACTTGATTTTTGGTGGGGTCCCCGGGGGGGGGTGCCACCCCCAAATTATGTCAAAATATTTGTCTGTTAAACATCTGTTAATATCATAAAACACTGGCACTCTTAGTTGAGCCGTTCAAAACATTGATTTTTGGGGGGTGGCACTCCCCGGGGGAGTGGCATCCCCAAACTATGTCGAAATATTTGTCTGTTAAATATCTACTGATAGCAAAAAAAAGTAGCACTCTAGCTTAAGCCGTTCAAAAAATGGATTTTTTGGGGCCTAATTTTGGGGGGTTCCCGGTGGAGTTGCCCCAAAAAATTTTCGGGAGAAAAAATTGCGTTTGCAGCTCAACAACTTGACGCAAAAATTAGATTTCAATGGTTTGTGGTTTAGGAGAAGAAGAGCGTACAAAAATTAGGAAGAAAAAAAAAAGAAATAAACCTCATCGCGGCCAATAGTGGGTTGGTTGGGATGAAAGGGTATCTTAAGACATACAACCACATGAAATATTTTTTGCCATACTTAAGCCGTTTTTGACTGAGACTGCTTTTTACGCCAAACTTGCGGGGCGGTTTTTGGGTTCTAAAACGAAAATCACGTCACCTATTGCCTCGAAATTTGGTACAAACATACAACTCATTAATCTCCAACTACTGTCAAAATTTCATGTTGCTAGTTTCATGTTCTACTGTCTAAATTTCATGTAACTACTGTCAAAATTTCATTTCGAGTTATTAGCAAAAGTCTGAAATTTCGCATTCGTTAGTTGGAAAATGGCGGAGTGAACACAAAGAAGCACGCGACGCGAGCGTCGGTCGTTCCAATTAAATTTTTAATACCGTAGTTTGTTCTGCCGGTACCTTTGCTTCTGAGAGAAACGTTTACCGGGCAGGTCGTACCGCATTTTGGGGTTTAAAATTTTTGTAGGTGGAAAACTGATTAATGCAGGCAGATTTTGGTGAAGCTTACTGGACTCGAGTTGTGTCGTTAGAATTGTTCCTAGCCCACACAGTTGCGTTTCCAACACCAAACTGTGTCTGTTTCCGAATTTCATACGAACTCTTTTCACCAAGGACGTGTTAATGTTGCTGAAGAAAAATTACACCGTTAAAATGATACGATATGTGACTGAATGCTTTTTTTTTTACCTGATGGCAGTGCTGTAAATACTGCATATCTGTCCGAATAAACTTGGCAATAATGGTTTCTTCGAAATTTATCAGGTATAAAGTCTTTTGTCAGGCTGGCAATTTGAAGTTTACTTTTGCTTTTCCAATTCTGTTCGAGTTTTCAACTGGTGTTAAAAGGACATTCAAGTGGAAATTTTTTTTCTCGATTTTTTCTCAAAAAATTTTGGCTGAGCAGAAGATCAACTGAACCAAATTTTGAGCTTTCTACGACCTTCCGTTCCTGTGATATAACAGAATAGATTTCCCCTTAGAAAGGCTTTTTTCCCTCAGAAATTTTGCCCGAGTTGCCTGCCTATTAGAAACAAAATTTCAAAAAGTCCCTGCATGTTCTTAAATCTTCATATATATATTGCGGCAGACTTATTATAAACAAAATAAAGGTTTAGAATCGTAAAACTAGCAACTTTTCAAGTAAATTCAAGCCAACTTTCCCAAACTTAATCTTCTGTCACAATAGTGACGAAATGGTAGCACTAAAGTAAGTGGAAAACGGCTAATTTTGAACTGCAGCATCTTGAAAACAAGAAGGCGTAGAAACTTCAAATTTGGTGAGAACGAATTTTTGGCTTATCCCAACATTTTGGTCAAGAGCATGGCGACCTAGAAAAACCGGCCATGTCAACAAAAAGCGAGCGCTTCGACTGAAGGCCGACAATTGCAGTCTTCGCGCAATAGAGACAGCTGCTGCGCGAGGTATTAGTAGTGCACTTTACGCAATATATTCAGGCATTGTCGACATTTTAACGCTAAACATTCTAAAGTAAAAAGACTAAACACTAAAACATTCTAAGGTAAACAAAAGTATCTTGTATTAAATACTGAAAAAAGTGTTAGCATACGTTGTCAAAAATTTGGCCAAATACGACACTATACGCTCATATTAGTCATCGAAAGTAACAGTGCTACGGTATTTCATTATCTACATTACAGTGTACTAACAATGTTATATCAAACATGCTGATACCGGTATGTATATCAAGTACTATTGCATATTAGCCAGAAAATAGTTAGTCGTTGGGATATCGTAAATTTAAGAAAGTTTCAAAATCTTTAAGCCAGACTCTTTACTACTACGTGGAATGCAAAACACGAAGTAGTTCTTAATATATAGCACAAAATAGCGCTGTGTTTTTTTGAAACACAGAAGTCGTACCATATTGAAATTTAAAAAATCATGTCAACAAAGTATTTTCGACATCCCGCATCTAAAACTCGCAGAAAGAAAATCACACAAAATATATATACACCACTGCACGAGATAGTCTTGTGGAAGAGTAAGACAGTGACCCTCTCTTAAAGAGTTTTACTGTATGCTACGTTTTACTGTATACTGTATTTTACTCTTAAACCCTCTCTTACAAAGAGTTACACAACACGTAAGAACCATTCACGTTTATGCAGTAGCCTTTTCTCTGCGAAAATAAAGTATTGTTAGCAATGCAGCTTTAGGTACTTTTGTACAGTATACTGCAATTACCGTATGCTACGTGAGGCGCAGCCATGCTATACCAGCATCTATAATATACTGTATATTGTAGCTTTCAATAATTTCTAAAGATTTTGTTGCTTTGGGATATCGTCATTCTAGCTTGCTCATCCGGATTCGCAATCCGTACTATAAGTTATGCTTTGAAAAATTCAAACTAAGTTAGAAATATTGAAACTATAAGTAATTGAAACCTTAGTTTTGTATCGAGCTTGCAATCCTCAGATCCTGTTGCCTATTGCCATCACTATTGCTATCTAAGCACATTATAATCATAAAAGCTTCCTTACCTTCTCATACTGTTACTGTCTGTCTACCGAAATTACTGAAGTTGTTTAACTGTTTGATTGAACAAACGCAATTAATGGCTTCGCAGATAAAACATCATAAATACTGTAGCAACTGTATATCCGATAATTATACTATAGTTTTATACATTAATGTGCACTATAAGCACTGTATCTTATATCGCTGCTGCTTAACTGTAAAGTTACCTGTACTACAAGTTAGTTGTTGCTGTCACTAGTAATCGTCTCAAATGCCGACGTTTTCTATAGCAACAACTAAGTCTTGTGACTGACCTAATTAGATTTGTCTCCCACAGAGAATTTCTTTCGGCCTTCAGTCGAAGCGCTCGCTTTTTGTTGGCACAAAAACTTAACGTGAATACCCTTTTATGTTGTCGTGCGTAGGACTAGTGTTTTTGTTTTTTCCATTCCGCATTTGCGGTTTAATTTCACGCTGTGTTTCTTTGATATATTTGAGTAAATTATTTATATTTTCCAGGGCCCCGTATCACCATCTAGGCCATCATACCCCCCTCCCTCATCAACCACCAGCAGGCCCCCAATGCCGACACCTGCATCGAATTCCATGCATGACATCGGAGGACCTGCCGATAGGTAAAGGTTGTTTTTTTTTACCATCAATAGTGGCGTGGAAAAGCTGTGTTCGAAAGAAGTATTTGGCTAGCGTTTTTGATAAGCATCCGTTTTTGTCTAATTATTAATCCATTTTCTCTTTCAGCTATAATCCGTATACTTTACGCTTTTGATTAATTTTGTTATTTCTTAAACGTATCGATCAATTTTGTTTGCATTGTTCCTAGCAAATCTGTTGTTGAATTCACCGTAACCGCGGTTGCGAACGTAGCTGCAGGTGAGGCAGCATGTTCAACAAACGCTCAACGGCACATAATCATTAGACTTTTAGAGCATCATCAGTTCCCCACACTTTAAATTCTTAATGTTCTTTTTTTTCTTACGTTTCGAATGTCTTGATTCGGCCAAGTCTTCGAGTCATGTTTATCTAAACTTTTGTGTACCTATTAATTGCTATGTTCTTGGATTGCTCGATCTATTTTTGTCCTACACTCACGAGAGCGACACTGGTGCTTTTAGAACAAATCCGCACCTGCTTAGCTAAGACATCCACGGCTTCCAGTTAATTCGCTAGTTGTTAAAAGCCACCAAACAAAGATCTTGATTGCCATAAAACGCCCTATCCAAGGAGGCTGCAACGCGATCCAAGCGAGAGTTGAACCAAGATCATTCTATCATGGTTGTTGTCAGCACGCTTTAACCCGTCATTTTAGCATTTTTGCGTTTGCAACAAGCACATTGGTTTCTACGATACACACCTGGTGCCACTAAAACGCAACCGAGTGTCATTTTGTTGACTTTGCTAAACTGAAACTAAATTCGCTTTATTTACTCTCACTATTTGTTGCAGATTTGGGAGAGCTGAAAGAAGTAAGTACAACAAATTCCTTTTTACGATTTTTACATTCGTAATTAACGAAAGACGCTCCATAAATTCTTTAGATTCTTTTAGCGTTATCACTATGTTTATATTGTTATGATCTGAAATTGTTTGAAAAATATTTAACCGAAATCCTTTGAAAAATAGCTGGACCTCGACATTTTCTTCGTGATTTATATAGCAGCCTCTGTGGTGTAGTGGCTAGGTGATTGTAGTTCAAATCTTAGTTAAAGAGACTGGGTTCGATTCCTGCCGATACCACTTTTTACAATCGTGAGGAACTGCTTTCGAATTTAGAGTACTGAGGTGCAGCAAAGTCCAGTACTTCATTGTCGATGTGTGATTGATCTGGTCGACATTTTGTGCTGCTTGCAACATCCAATCTCTGTTCCAACCTCAGCTAAGGGAAAGCGTGGTTGAGATGAACTCAACAGAAAGAAAATGTGAAACAGAGTTATCTTCTAGATGTTCCATCGTCTCGCCCAGGTAGAAATAGAACAAGTCCTGGGACGTCCCCTGGTCCTCCGTCGCGGGAAAGCAGCGGGAGGTCCTCTGGCGGGTCCGTTCCTCATAGAGGAGGAAGCGGGGGAAGTAGAAGCAGCCAAGGTAGGTCACTTTGTAGTCGAAAAGCCAGACTGACAAAATACCGTTTTAGAAGCTAATTTAGACTCTTTGACTGTCCGTTAGACGCTTTGACGCAGCCATTTTTGAGAGACGCAGCCATTTTTGATAAATGTACATCGAAATTTAATTTGATTTGCTTGGAACTCAAAAAGTGGAAAATTTAGAAAGTTGCATTTTGGACACAACATGGGGATCAATAAAAGCGCCATGATACTAATTTTTAGGGGTTCTAGTCACTTACGGGTCACGTGATCGTGATTTAGTAAACTAAAAAACTGGTAAAAATAACCATTTTTGTATCAAAAATTTATTGATTCGCTCATAAGTTGAAAATGACTAGACGTGGTAAGCTGCAATTTAGACACAAGTTGGGCACAGATGGAGGCTTTATGCATACCAATTTTTGTGCGCCTGGTCACGTGGTCGTAACTTTAGAGGCTGAAAGCCGGAAGAAAGTATACAGCTTTGAATCGGTATCTCCTTAAGTACCGATAATGACAAAAAAAGGTTTCTAAATGAACTACCCCATGAGTTACATTACGAGTCTGTCATGATAGCCTACCCACAAAAATAGAGGCTTTAAATCTGTCCATTGAATGGAAAATTTTATGCGTTATAGTCATAGTTCAACGGAAATGTTGTAATCATAACCTTGTCGATTTTGTAGCTTGCCATATTGTGGCTTGATTATATCCAGGGGAACCTTTATGTGGAGTCGCTAGTTACATTATATTACGCATTAGTCCAACCGCATTCGCTGTATGGATGGTCAATTTGGAGTTTCACATTTCCTTGTAATCGCACTTGGAAAATAACGCTATAAGGATCGTAAAATAACGCTATAAGGATCGTAAAATAACGCTATAAGGATCGTAGTTGAAAGTAGAAAATGTGAGCATGTTACCTCCTTATACGAAAAATTTAATATCCTAGAAATCTACGTTTATGTAAATTAGAGATTGCAACTTTGATGCATAAATACGATAATTCAAAACTTCCTTGAGCACTCGACGGCCAATTATAAAACCATCAATTATTCATCGTTATTCAACCAGGAGTAATCAAAATCACACAAACTGTATTCCCAAATTTAGATTGCTCAGGCTTCGAAAATCATTTAGATATGCAGGTGTCAAAATTTGGAACAACATTGAAAAAGAAATAAAACTATAAACGATTACAAAATTATATAAAAATCATAAAAACTATTTGATTCAGGATTACTAAATTAAAAACTCTTGATGTCTGTGCTCGTACCGCTATAAAAATAAATTGATTAATTTCTAATTCAAAATAGTTGATTCGATTTATAAATTAGGCACTGTTAGACTCGGAAGTCCTCCACGGTCACTTCACAGCTCCATTGTTGACCAACATTGAACAATTCGCAATTAAATATCGCGTATTTTTCATTTTCTTATTTTCTGATTATGCAGCATTGTATTTGTTTAGTTTTTTATTTATTATTAATTTTTTTAGTTAGCAATATAGCCTCTATCGGTCAACTTGTTTTGTCAGTTTGCTCGGTTCCACTGATTGTTGTAAGTTACAAAAATGTGGCACAACAGTCACTTGAGGGTTGGTAAGCCTATCCAGCTGACCGAGCTGACGAGAAGTGATAATCCTTGAAACAGCAGCTGTACTAGGCTGGTATATTTTGTGGGTAGGTTATCGTGACAAACATGTGGTGTAACTCGTGGAGTGGTTCATGTATTTCTTTGACTTTTTTTCGAGAACTAATCTCTCAACAATTGGCAGCGGCCTGTGATCTTGAAAAAAAAAAAGAGATTTTGTTTAGATCTTGTCCAAATAATTTGAATGCAGTAAATAGTACTTAATTCTTCTTCATTGCCCGCTATTCTGTCAGGACTGAGGAAGTCACCTGAAGATTGAGCAGTTTAGAAATAATAAAAATTCAAATTCCACAGTTATTTGGCGAAATTGCGAAATCGTATTGTTCCTAGTGAGATGAATTATAAGATAGTAACTTTTTTTTTGATGAACTCCAAAAATTGCGAGATGTTTGCCGCCTATGATTGGATTCTTGTGCGCGACTGAGACCAGCAGCGCTACACTGATTTGGCTCAGTTCATATCTAACCAGCTGTATGCACTTTGTTATATTGTTAGCGTGGGACAGAAGTTATTATAGCGCGTAATGTAGGTTTCGTTCCTGCTCACATATTTCCGGGTGAGTTGTCAGTTATGCTTCGGTGACATATTGCATAGCCTTCCTCCTACCTAAGTTGAAGCAAGTCCGCTATCATGTGTATTGTTTCTTGTCATTAGGCTTCGTTTAAATGTTACAACCTTAAATTTTGAATTCAGTAAGCGTCTTGTGGTTTAACTAAAGAATGAGTGATAGGAAATCATTCTTTGTTTTTTACACATATGATTGAGAAATGCGTGCAAATTAGTTTACTCAAATGGAAAATTGTTTCCCACTTTTTAGCTTTGCATTAAGCAATTAGGTGTATGTAAGTTGGTTTTCTTTTTAATGAAAATATTTTTTATCCTTTGGTTATATGTGTTCTTCGTTTTAAGTGCTTTTTGTAAAGGTTGACGGCTTTGGTAACTTTTTCTCTCTCCGAAGCTAACGTTTTGCCTCTTGAATATAAAAACTTTTTCTCTTACTTTTTTCGTTTTCTTTGACCTGCTCTTCTTCCTCGACTAGAATTTTTTTAAGCGCTATCAAACCTCAATGTTTGGGTTGTTTTTTCGGTTTGGTAACTTTGCGAATTATTACTCTGTTCAGCGATAGAATATTTCCGTTGGTTACATTTGTGTTGTCATAATAAATACAGTAATTTGCTTCACATTTTGAGAATTTAAACGAATTAATTAAAAACTATTTATCTAGCAATACTGTATACTGATTAACATTGCTTGAATTTGTGTGAGCTGAAAGCTAAGCAATTTATTAAAATAATGTCCGTGTAAAATAGACTGTTAAGCCAAATGTTAATTTCCTCTGAAAAATTACAGATGACATGACGGTTGCAAATTAAGATTGAAACTACAGTACGTGTTGCAAAGTTGCTTTTAAAACTCTTTTGCAACGTTGATGAGGTACTGCTGGGCTTAACACGACTAAGCGTTACAAGCTTCACACGACTAAGCGTTATAATATAAGCTAATTAATTAACTTTTTGAATTTGCGTTATGAAGCGGTATTTATAAATGTGCACTAAATTAACGTAGAATATTAGTGACGTCGTCAAAAGAATTTAGTAAACACTTAGCGAGGTGCTGTATTGTACACGTATTCTTTTTTTGTATGTTTGAATATCTGTTAATGATTTGTGAAGCCAAAGATTGTGACTAAATTCTGTTTATATTTGTATGCTGCTATGATAATATTAACTTAGGTTTATATTTAGATAGCACGGGGTCTGGCGATCGTCCAAATGGCGGCCGGCCTCTTTTTTTGCCCCCCAATCAGTCAGAAACCCCGCCAAAGAGTGGGACGTTCGAGTCTTTCAAACACGGATTTAAGCCTGGATTTGATAAACAAATGAAGTAAGTTTTTGTGGCTTACAGAATTCTGTTCGATTTCTCTAAAATTCCACGTCAATAATCCGAAAAGATACGATTTGCTTTTCTAAAACACCGAAAAATTAGGATGAATTTTTTACAGTTAACTTCGGAAAACGGGAGTTGAAAAATAAAAGCTTTGACCTAAAAAAAAAACAAACCTAGTCTGCGTTGGCTTCTCTTATTCTGTAGTTTAGATTTGGTTTCTTTTTTTTTTAATTGTTTTTTACCTTAACCTGTTGTATTTTGTAATTCAAACCGAATCTACATCGTTCTTTTTGATGCCATTAATCGTATAAGCTCATCAATTTGTATGCTTCCCTCTAAATCTGAATGACGATTTTGTTTATATCGACCGCTGCGAATTTATTTATTGGCAATAGGCGATGCGTCTCGATACCACTTGAAACTGCAATCTTTGTTGAATGTTACGAAATGGAAAGTTGTGTATGATACTTCCATTCAACAATTGAGATGAAGTGTAATGTTTTTTGGAAGATTTCGTTTCAAAGTTGCTAGCTGCGTATATTGTTTGTGTTTTAAGGAAAGTTTAAGGAAAGACACGTTGTAGGCGAAGCAGCAATCCAAAGAAAATAACATTAAAGCAAATAAAGGAAACAACAACAAAACGATATACGTTGAGGCATGCACTCAGTAATAAATAATAGTGAAAATAGATTTGAAATAATGGCATGGTTACTGTGCTTAAGCACACAGACACACAGTACTCTACTTATTTTCCAGTTAGTTTAAATAGGTCGCTTTCAAATGTGAATGTCGACTTGCGAGCATATTTGAGTGGTCTTTGTTTGGCGTGGTTGGAGAAGTATTGGGTATTTGGGATCACCAATGCTGAATGAATTTCATTGATAGTTTTTTTTACAGCTAGTAATTAACGACTCAAGAATACCGCTAAATGGCTTGAAAGCTGCTGCTTTATCCGTTCTCTTTCGTTTGTTCTAGTTTGTTTGTTGTTTTTTTGTTTTTTTTCGTTTCTTCAAGTTAGGATTACTATAACACTACTTTTCTCGCTAAAGTTTTGAGATTTATTTTTCGTTTTTGTTGATCAATCCCGGTTTCTCGCTGTTAAATTTCGAAGAGAGGTTAGGTGTTGGTGGCAGCTTGTTATGTCGAACCACTCCGCCGCATACCGCGAGACATGTTGCAGATCGCTGCTGTGCTTCAATTTGCAAATTAATATTCTTCCACACAAATAGGGCGGGGCTGCATGCTTCAACGTAGATTAACTTTACTCAGTTTTCAATTTTCTACCCCGATTAATTTTTTAGAATAAATTTATACTAAATTCGCAAGTTCAGGGAAGAATTCCTTGAATTGGTTTGTACTTAAAACAATTTGTCCAAACTTTTCCCCAAAGTCATATTAATGCATGGATGCTGGTCCATTTTAGTGCTTTCGGTAAAGATCGAACCCGGTCTCAATTAGTAAGAATGAAGGTCAAATCATCGCTCTATTATGACACCACTTATGAAAAGTTATCGTGTAATTAATTGATTAAGTTTTTCATGTTTATATCTTTACTGTTGCAGTCCGCCGGATATCTCTAATAAGCCAGCAGCATTGCCACAGTTCTCTCACAAACGTCCTGGTAAGAATTTCAACTATGTCATCATAAATGTGCTTGTGATTTGTGTAACGGTGTGTGTTGTGAAATAATTGCTTGTTTATCGTGTTATGAAATGCATGTACTTAACTACTAACGTGATCAGAAAGCGGTTGCAAATTTTGCATGTTTGATCATCTTCGTTTAGATAAGCCTGCCAAACCTTCTTCTGGATTTAATCTTTTCGATCGTAAACCTAATCCTGCCCCAAAACCAGGAAGAGAGAAACCAGCGCCTCCTTTTAAGGAAAAAGCAACGTCGGCGGTGAATGCGAAGTTAGCTGGAATGTTCAGCAAAAAAACGCCGCGTCCATCCGAAGTCTCTTCGGACCACACAACTTCCTCCCTCAGTCCTCCTTCTCGACTACCTAATTTTCAAAGTGTGTAATTTGTCGTCAATATTCTTATTGCATGCTATTCCAGTAAATGTATATTGATTCAAGTTCGGGATCAATTCTGAGCATGGGTACTGTCAAGAAGAAGCCTTTCGTTGTACTAACACTATTAACAAATTATTCTTTATTTCTTGAAACAGCAGCTCTACTAGGCTGCCATGTATTGCATGTTGGCTATCGTGACAGACATGTGGTGGAACTCATGGGTGGTTCATTTATTTTCAGCCTGTTAGCAAACTTTCAGTGTTGCACTATTACAGCATAAAATCGAGTCCAATTCAAGTTTCAGCATAAAATCCAGTCTTATTCAAGTTTCAATTCAATTCCGATTCAAGCTGCACTATTAGCAGCATAAAATCGAGTCTAACTGCAAATTTCAACGATTTTTTCCAGTCCTAGCAAACCAGTATTGTAATGAGGAGTTGGTGTTTTTTAGTGACTAGAAATAGCGACTTGTTTTATTTTTAATACAAATACATGGTCAACTATGGTTGAAATTTGCTTTTTTATAAAAACTGTTGTCAAAGTTCTTTTTTGGACTCAAGTAAAGAACTTCGCAAAATGCAATGAAACTAGGCAAATGCCTGCAGAAAAGACTGTTTGTTTACTACCGTAACCAAGTCGAGCTCATCTTATAGACGTGGGGGGTGGTGATTGTCTGTTTAAAAGTGAGCAATTTTATGTTTGGGGAACGGCCTTGTAAAAGCAATCCCTGGTTCCCTTAACCCATCTTTGTCCAAATGCGACTGTAGATTATTAGCGCTTGCTTTTGGTAGATTTTTGACACCATATTTTTAGCGAAACAACTTCGTGATTTCAGTGAATTAGTTCACAATACTACAGAAGAATTTGGAATTTCGCGCTCTTTGAAATGCCTGTTGTCGAACTTCATTGTACAATCATTTTTTTGCGTTTGAATATTGATGATAGTAGCGAAATCGCAAATTTTGATATGATAATTGCCCATTTTTGCTATTGAGCTTAAAAAGCACCGTATCAAATTATCCTAGAACAAAAATACTGTGTTTTATCATTTTTGCCAATTTCGATTTGTTTCCTTATCATCTTCGCTTAAAGCCCACAGACGGAATGAACTGTCGGCAAAATCTAATGAACTTGCATGTTGTTAGCTCGGCCCGTTGAAGTGGAACAACAGGTTTGGTTTCGGGACGTGCGTAGAAACGAAGCTCAAAGTATGATCGAAAGAAGTCGACCCATGGTAAGTGGCCATCATGCAGGCTTCAGTGTTGGGGTGTCCAAAGGCTGAAGTCCTGTTTGTAATTCACAAAATAACACGCTTCCCTTGCGGAGTCATTAATGCTTTATCGCGGTAAAGCTTAAATTATATCAAAGCTTTACCGCAGCAAAGCATTAGTGACTCTGCAAAGGCAGCGTGTTATTTTGTGAATTACAAACAGTACTTCAGCCTTTAGACATTAGCATTTTATTTCCGTGCATATTTTTATTTTGTGAAGATAAAATAAAGCGTTCATGTCTAAAATGCAAAATTTAAATGAATAACTTTCATGCAATTAGAGCATATCTAAGAAATAAATGCAGGCTGTCCAGTGTCCACTA
The DNA here is from genome assembly GCA_963965965.1 of Trididemnum nubilum. Classification (NCBI taxonomy): domain Eukaryota; kingdom Metazoa; phylum Chordata; class Ascidiacea; order Aplousobranchia; family Didemnidae; genus Trididemnum; species Trididemnum nubilum. The sequence goes on from OZ014478.1 coordinate 33,190,709, forward strand.
TCATTTTTATTCTTTTTTTCAACTTCTGTCATTTTTTTTTAACTAGTTTCATTTTTTTCGAGCCAATATTTACTTTTTTTTAACTTTTTGTAAAAATGTTATTTCTAATTGTGGAATTTTTCTCAATTGCAACTGTGAATGATTACTTGTTAATATTTTGGGAAGGATTAAACTATAGCCTTGGTTTGTGTGAAGAAAATGAAGAAAGCTAAGCAGCGATATCGGTAACTTTTTTAAATTTTTATGATTATGTTTCGACAAAGGCAACACCTCCAAAATTACCATTTTTTAAAGCAGACGAATTTGGTCAAAACTTGTGATTTTTTTTATTTTATAATTTACCGGCTTGGAACAATATGTCTGAAATTTTACCATTAGCCACCGACCTATTAGCCTATTTACGCAGCCAGTTTAATCATGTTTTTGCACTGTTAAAAGCATTAATGTGGCGTTTTAAAAGCATTAATTTTTAATAAAATATGCCTAAAATTAGTTATTTTAATAAAATTTGCCTAAAATGAAATATGCCTATTTTGGAATAGCGCTTGGTGACTGGTTGCACCTAAAGTTATTAAACTGAAAGGAAAAAACGTTTGCAAAAGTATTATCTTATTTCTTGAGCGGACCTCTCTCCTGCAAAAATTTCTGGATCCGGCCCTGAACTATCTTTTTACAGTGTCGATTTTCAATCTAAGGTATGGTAAGTTACCAGAACGTTTTCGTCTTAATTTTTACGCTAAAATTTCGCTTTGACGGCATTCATCTCACGTAAATCTTTGTACAAGTTTAAACTTTTAACTAGCAAAAAGATAACTAAACACTGGTCAGCCAAATGGTTCTATTAAGTGGAGTTATTTCGACTAAAATCACGATAGAGTTAGTAATATATGAAATTCTTTGTTTGGTCAAATGCACAAAAAATACTGCAGGCTGCAGAACTACGTTACCTGCCTTATGCTACAAAAAGCAACTTGAGTTACTTCTGCCAAGTTGCATGAATAATAAGCTTTTGTGCATAATGGTTGTATGAATATGACATAGTGGATAACTTTTTCAATCATGCAACAGGTAAAACTTTAGTTTTTTGATTGCAGTCATTTCATTCCGTAACAAGCATTAACGTGTCTTCTTTGCGGCATATTATGCATTTTCCACCGCAATTATCTGTTAAATTACTCCAGCTGAAATCATAGGCATCTACGGGGGGCAGGATGTGCCTCCCCCCAATTGAAATGCAAATAATGATTAAAATGTGACAAAAAAGCTTATTGTTTTTACAGTTTCAGTTTATTTTAGCATTTTTCGCGCACGACAGTAATTAACAATAATATTGACGCCCAGGAAGCCCAATTTTTGCTAACTAATTTAAATGTATAACATAGGTGAAATTAAGGGCTTTTTTCCTTAAAGTTGCTACCCCAGGCCCTCGTCGAACTCCCTGGTACAGTGCCAGGGGCCCCGTGCTCTGGTGGTAAGAGTTTTTATGGTCTTCACATATATTTGGCAGGAAGATGTTGCGAAAATTCCCAAAGTGCCAGGGTCCTCCGCACAAAGTAAATTCAGCCCGAGCAATAACATGATTAGTAGGCGTAACCTTCTATTGTACTATTGTTCATTAACTGTTGACTTCCAGTTTTTCCCTGATAAAATACTTTTGAAAAAAAAATTAGCAAGGAGAAATGCTCATTGAACTAATTAATGAATTTAAGTAAAAGGGGTCTTGGCCTCTTGGCAGTACATGTACTCCTACAACTGGTTATTTTCATGACAAAACATAAATCTCGTAACGAAAATCTTCGTGTGGATTATTATGTATTGCTAAAATATTGCAGGAGGCAATATACCTTCCCTCTACCTGGGCCAAATCACTTACAAAATTTAACCCAAAATGTAGGATTTTAAACGTGTTTTGGACTTTAATTGTAAGTAAAAAGGAATTAAACAATTTAATTATTTTAATCGCCTTTCAAATGTGAAAAATCTAGTTTTTTTAAATGGCTTTGAACACTTTAGAAATGTGTTCCAATGGCATTGAAACAGCTATTTTTCAACAACTCGACCAGCAGCTGGGGGCTTCGCCTTCAAACTCCGTTTGTGACACGTTTTAGTTGCACTAGTTTACTCAACACGTCTCTCAGTTTAGACATTTGCTTTTTTTAACTTTCAGTTTACGTCTTCTCCCTTTAGCAAAATTCTGGTTTTGTGCCAAACACAGGCCTCGGCTTCTGATCTTCCATTCTACGATATCTTTGTCCCACAAAAAGTTCCTCTTTCGAAAATTTTTGATGATTTCATTGCGTGTGACTTGTGGTTTTCCACTCCCCCCCAATCAAAACTCCTGGCTACGATGGCTGGAATGGTAAAATTTTTTAAAAAAGATAAAAATGAGTGAAAATTGTTAAAAAATGAAATCGACAAAAATTGCAAAATTTTCCACATTGTTTTCTCGCATCACAGGGTACAAGTAACAGGACCAGTAAAGAAAAGCCGTATAAATGCTGGCGAAGAGGCGCGGATTGGTCACCACTGCTCATATACGTCGGTAAAATGCGTGCTGGGAGGTCGAAGCCCCCAGACGTTGATATGCGTTTTTCAAAATCCTTACAGATTTGTTATAAGCAGTTTGAATTCTTGGCTTTAAATTGGTTTGGAATGTTGTGTTCGTTTGTTAGACAGTGTTTGTGCGATTAACGTTGGTACAAGGCACTCTGTTTAAGTTGCATGGTTGCAAAATCTTCAAATAATTGCCAGAATTATTAAAAAGTTCTGTCTTTTTTAAAATTTTTTTCACAATTTTGTTCTTTTTCACTTTTTTTCTGTTAGTTGCTATCATTTTTTTTCTTTTTTTGTTCGAAGGTGAGTGGACACTGGACAGCCTGCAAATGATTGCAATGTTATTCAAAAAAAGCAACGCGGATGTTATCTTTATCCGTTATCCTGTATTTCGCTTTAGATACCGTTGCACTGAGGTTCAAGTTTAATATTAGACGGTATCAAAGATACCCGTAACCAAAACGTAATACTGTGCTAATTAGTATTCGACGTTACAATGGGTCTTTGAAAGAAATGAAGTCATAATTTGTCTTTGCTCGTCAAAACAAATGGTTTCAAGTGAGATTCGGATCCCATATGGAGACTTTTATTTCTCATTGAAACGCTGCAGTTTATCCAGTAGGATAGGTTTTAAACCACTTGGCCATCCTAGCTTTGCTAATACAGCTAATGTACATTTATGAGTAATTGAGTACATCCAAATGTGTTGTCATGTAATTATGACGTTACAGGACGGTTGTTTCATTGTTCGCCCCGGTAGAACTCCGAATCCGTATTCACTGACCGTATTCTCCGGTGGCCTGTGCAACCTGGTGATTCGGCGCCGAAGCGACAACAACTACGCGCTTGGCACTGAGAAGGTTGGTGCTATCTGGTGTTATTATTCTGCAGCAGTAGATCAACGATGAAGTGTGTTTTTGCACCGTTTCTGAGAGTCAGTGCGTGAATGCACAGCCTACTCATAGCACGAAGGATAGGGCTGTTCAAAAATACACTTTTGCTATAAAATCAAGAGGGGCCCCCCTAGAATTATTCTAATTCATGAAAAAACTGCAAAAAAATTTTCAGCTCGATTGGTTAAGAATTGGCGTGTGAATCCCTTTTTTTGTTTTCGGGGTATCCCGGGGGTGCCAAATCACAAAAACAGGCATAACTTATGAATTAGACATTCTACAAGCTTACATCCCTTCAAAATTTACAGAACACTGGTAGTTATTCATGTGAAACACATAAAATGGCTTTTGCTCTTACTTGCAGACACATTTTCAGAAAAATGTGAAAATTTTCCTAAAAACGCTTAATTTTTGATAATTTTGGTTACCAATACTGCAAAATTTAAGAAAAATTAGCGCAATATCTTCACTTAGATTTATAAACTGCACAAAATCATTGAACTACAAAGACATGAAAATTTGTATAAAGTTCAACAAGTGCAAAAATGGAAACTACAAAACCGTTGTTCTGCTACGATTAAAAATGATCGAAGAGAAACATTACAAAAAGTTATCTTGCCGACGATGTACTTGCTGAGGTGGACTTTTTGAAGTCATGTCGCTCTTGGCGACTTTTCTCCACGCAATACTGCATCATTTTCCTGTGTTTGGAGTCTTTAGTTAAGATATCTTTGTAGTCTTAGAAGACTTTGATGCCCTTTTCTGCTAAACCATTGGTAACATGTAGGGTTGAAACTAATCGTTTCAATTTACGAAAACTTTCAAAATCGTTCCACCTTTTGCGCGAATACCGAAGAAATTGAACATCAACCGAAAATTTGAAACGTTGAAAAACAATAACAGATCTTTTACCAACCATGCTTTCGAGTTTTGTATCTTCTGATATTACTGGAAAAACTTGCTTTTGCGGAGACATGGTTTCTTTGAAAACCTGCTGGTACACACGAAATATCTTGGCAGCTAGGTTTTGCTTTATGTGATCCTGTAAGTCACCAGAGCACAAAGCGAATGGAATAAGTTCCTCGGTTAAGTACCGGAAATGTCTTTGTGATGCAGAGATTGCAGCAATGCATGCATCTCTGAACAATTTATTTTTGCGGAGAGAGAGTAACCTCTTGTACAGTTCCAGATCGATAACAGCTGCTTCTGTAGCTACTGGAGTTCTAAATCAGCTTGGCGCATAACCAAACAGTCCTAAAGGTTTGAGAATCTCTGGATCTATATCAAGTTGTGTTTGTAGCAGCAGCATTTTCAATGTATATGTCGCTGAAGAGATCCAGCGGGCCCTATGCTGGGCTCCAGGCCGTCTTAAGCGGAAAGTACCTAATGAATCTTTTTTTAAATAAAAAATAACAAGGTCCAAGAACTCAGCATAGTCATCTCGAGGAACGCACGATGCATTATCATACTTTATTTTATGAAGTGTTTTCTCAGCACTGCTCATATCTTCAGAATCCATCTGAAAAAACGATGTGTTGATATGAGTTGTGTCTGCTGCAAAGTCTAAACTTGGCCACTTCCTCTTTAAAAGTTCAAAAATTGTTCTTTGTGGACTGCTAGAATTACCAAAAAGACGTTTAAAAACATGGGCTAAAATGACTTCATGTACATGATGACGACATGCGGTCCACAAAAGTGGATGATCAAGGAGTGCTTCCAAAAGAATGCTGGCGCCAGTAAATTTTCCTGTATTTGATGCTGTGGTGTCAAAGCACATTGCGACAGACTGTTCTTCAACATTCCAAGCATTTAGTATGTGTTTGATTGCTTCGGCTTGATCGCTACCAGTGTTTCTTTCTAAAGAAGTAGGTCCCAGCAATTTCGTTCTGCTACGATGACGTGATAGAACTGCAGTGTGTTCCGTTAGAGTAAAGTCACCTCTTTCTGCAAAAGTTTTTCATTCCAATGAATCGAAACGAATACATGTTGTATTGCTTTTTTAAAATCTTGTGTTGCTTTTTCAAACATTGGTGTACGGACGTTTTTTGCAGCTCTGTTGGTTGTGCTAGTGCTAATCACAAAATTATTGAAGTCCGCGCCGCTTCTCTTACGATAGCAGCAAAAACGCCACTAAAAGCATTGGGAGATAATTTATGGCGATCTGAAGCAGCAGCAACTTCGGGCGAGTTAGCAATTTTTCTGGGAACTTTGAGTTTAACAAAGTCCGGTGCTAGTTGATATCTAGAGGAGAGCAGTTGATCCTCGTAATTAAAAGAACTAGTGCTCGACGGTGATAAAGAACTTTGGCTTCTAGCACTTGAAAAATATTGTGAAGAACTTTCTACTACTCTGCTTAACATTTCTCGCTCAGAGTCTGAGGCTTTTGCTCGTTTTTAAGTAGACTCTTCTCTGCATGGACGTCTTTTGATTCGTTTGTCTTAACTTCATGTCTGTACCACCAAAAGTAGCTTGACGCGGTCCTTTCTGATTTTGTATGAATTTGAAGTCTTCGCAAAGATGGTCTTTAATATCATTTTTTGATATGTCGAAGAGCTTGTCTACGCATAAATGCCATGTTTCACGATGGCTTCTAGCAGACGTTGGGTCTTCAGTTCTTTTCAACATTTCTTAAAGATCATTCAGCCTTTTTAAAACAGTCTTTCGACTCATGTAGCAGGTGTAGCCTTATGTTGCTCCATCTGCAACTTTTTTCGAAACAGCAATAACTTCATTGTAGCTTTTACTCATTGCTTGCTTCTCGGTATACTTTTCAACTTTTAGATAGTAGAAAAAGCGTCCAATAACCTCCTTATTTGTTGGAAGTTTATTTCCAGAAAAAGGTTTGTCACTTACTATCCCTATGCCGCTCCACTGTTTAATGTCCTTTCTTAACTCCATTTTACCAGCTTGATTTAGGTTATTGTATGGGATATCACATATCAAAGTAAGTTTTAACTAATCTGCTGCAAGAAAAAATAAATTTACCTTTATCAGAAATTTGATTAACACAAGATCTCATACAGCTCAGGTTGCCTAAAATTGTCATCATAGAACTAATTAACACCTATTTTTTCCTGTACCGCGGTAATTAAACTGTACTGCAAAAGCTAATAAGTCTGGTGGAACTGGACCTATCATTAGGTATATAGAAAAAGGCTGTTGAGCTATTTTGTGCTTGCTTAGGGGTACCATAAAATTAACTTCTATCGAACAAGCAACACTGAAATGAACTTATCTCAGCGGTGTTGTACGAAGTCCAATTGGCCCAGCATGAAAAACACTTTCAAAAAACCGCTACAGCTACTCCAGCACTTATCTACATTTAATCATTAAGTGCTTGTAGTTTAATGTTTAGCGCAATGTACGCCCAGGTCTATATCATCTTGAATTGAAATTTTGTGGTTTCTGCTTATTAAGTTTTGCATAATGCTAATCAAATTTGTCAAAAACTCAATTTAAAAATTTTTTTTTTACATTTTTCTAAAAATGTGTCCGCAAGTAAGTCTGCAAAAATTCAATTTAAAATTTTTTTTTTACATTTTTCTAAAAATGTGTCTGCAAGTAAGAGCAAAAGCCATTTTATGTGTTTCAGATGAATAACTACCAGTATTCTGTAAATTTTGGGGGGTGATGTAAGCTTGTAGAATGTCTAATTCATAAGTTATGCCTGTTTTTGTGATTTAGCACCCCGCGATACCCCCCAAAATAAAAAAGTGGATTCCACGGCCAATTCTAAACCAATCCAGCTGAAAATTTTTTTGCACAGTTTTTTCATGAATTGGAATAATTCTAGGGGGTCCCCTCTTGATTTTACAGCAAAAGTGTATATTCAAACAGCCCTAATGTAGGAATATCACATGATAATCGGTCATGATAATCGTCGGCAGCGTGGCCGAATGGGTAAAGGCGTCGTTTTTACGACGACTCTGATCGCAGGTTCATGAGTTCAACCCGCACCCTGGTCACGTTGTTGCGTCCTTGGATAAGACGCTTTACGATAATTATCTCTGCTTGGTGGCTTCGAACAGGCAGCAAATTTACGTGGGAAGAAGTCAAAACGTCAACAGGAAAGCTTGGAAAATAGTCAACTCCTAAGCGGGTGCGGATTCGTCCAAAGCATAGCGCACCGTCGCTTTCTCGTGATAGGAGGATAAAGATGCACCAATCAATCAATCAATCTTTACAACTGTTGTGGTGAAGCGGTTGGCTGTGATTTCATTTTCAGTCTTGATAAACGTAACGCCCGGTCCGATTCTCGTTTTGAAACATATTTGTCGGTAGGGACGTCTAAATGCGCTGTGTTGCTCCGGAATGCGCTTAGTAGTGAGGTGTTTTTCAGCTATATTGGATATTGCTCACTACTATCCAAAATTAAATTTAAGTTTTCAATATCTTAGTCGGAAAAGCTTTTGATCGGGTGTTGGCTTAAGAAATTTTTTGATTATCATGCTTTTTTTTTTCATGAGCACTTGTAGTTGTTCGGGGTCAACCGCACATTTCAAACAAAATGATAAATTGGAAAATCAGCCTGTCAATTTCAGTTTACACTTGCCAAGAAACTTAGTTTAAATTCTTGATTTACAAGATCTCAAAAAAATCTTTAGCTATGCACAGCTTTTAACAGGAGTAAATATCTTTAGGGCAATAAAATAAAATCGAGTTAAATCGAATATACTAACTAATACTAAGCTAAGATAGCAAACATTTGTTCATTGATTTTCAGCTCAACGAAAAGTCTTTTACTACGGTTGTTGAATTAATTGAATATCATATGGAAAACCCTCTCGTTCTCGCCGAGGGAAAAGGTGAAGTGCGGTTAACCGGACCACCCCAGGTCTAACCCGGCTGGCAAACCAACCAAACGTTTACAAGTTGAACTAGAAATGTCTGTTCTGTAACTAGAATTTATAAATTTCTTGGCGACACGTTTTTGTGCCAGTAAAACTCCTCTCTAGTGAGGTTCATCGGGCCAAAATGGTAGACAAGTGACAACTAACAATCGTATGTATTTTTGTGTAGAGTATCTTTTTGAGTTGCGTGAATATTGTTTTTTTTTTTTAAGGTCGGGTTATTGCAAAAGTGCTCAATGTTTTTGCAATCATTAGAACTTCTAATCTTGTCTTAAAAAATCTGATTCGTGAAAAAGTGAATATCTAATGATTGTAATATTTTGGCCATATTTTCTCAGTTGCAAGCTTTCCTTCCTTAACCACTGCTATGACGGCGCGTACTTCGCTGCATTTATTGGTTCGTGCCGTGGCAACCAAATCGGTAAACGAGGATTTCATTAAAAAAAAATCGTAGTAGTTGCCCGCAAGAAAAAGCAACTTAAGGGACTGAATGGTTGAGCATTTTGTATGCAGTTTGACAAGGTTCCACATAAAGTTCGTTGGCGGTGTAAATTGAGTGGTTAGACTATCTGTGCTGCTAACAACACCCAATCTCTCATCTGAAACTTAGTTATAGGAAAACTGTGCTTTAAGTTAAGATCACAAAAAAAGCCAATATGAATGCAAGCTACGAGCTTTTGCACTTCTTGCTTAACCTGGCTTTAATCTTTTTTACAATCGCATTAAGCATTTTTTATGAAATTTTTTTTATACCGGTGGCCATTTTCATCTTTCATTTAACTGAATGCGTGTGGAAAATGATCTCTATATTATTTTTGAAATTTGATTTTGAGGTGTTATGCAATACTAAAAGTTTTGTTATAGTCAATCTGTCTTTTTTGTTTGAAATAGTCGTTTTTAAGTGATTTGTTTTGATATTGTTTCGTGAAATGTATAAAATGCAGTTTTTGTGTCGTACGATAATTGTACAGGTCTAAACATGCATTTTTTTTATTATACCGAATCACATTTCTAGGCACTATTGGCCCATTCCGCGCGAGAGCCAACGTAAGCTAATCTTAAGCTTGACCGGAATATTTATTTATGTTTTATTGCTACTGTAGTTTCCACAGATTTTTTACTGATTTAATTTTAACTTGCTCTGACCAAACTTCATCTAGCTCTTTTATCTGGTTCGCGCCAAAACACTTCGGTTTCAGTTTATATTTTTGTAGCAGAAGGTGGGCTAGCTGCATCAGATGTGTGGAATTACAAAGTTCGCCATATTTTTTACTTTTTTTTTTTGAGGTTTCAATATTTGTTGACCTGCAAGCTACTTTCTATGCATTACAAAATTCTCTCAAAAATTGTTGTATTTAGCTTCGTTTAGCCTTTCGATTTGGTGTTTTGTAAATAAGATTTAACTGAAAATTCCATTTTTCTCGTCGTTTCTTCATTGTATTGCTTTAAAATTATGAATTATTGAAGATGTAATTTTTTTGAACATAATAATTGCACTTATTTTTGCCACTGTTTTGGCCTGAATAAATCAATTTTGATGTCATAACGATCATTTTTAAGGTTAATTGTCTGAGGCATTTTAAAGAAGTGGCAGTATTTTAGTTCGCAAATGAGCTTCGTGGTTTGAGAAGAGCAAAACATGATGAAAATTGATGTTCGGAAATATTCCTCTCGGAACGATGGACTGAATAATCGAGCGTTTTTAAGTTTTTCCGAAGAGTGGAGTCGAAGAATTTAACTCAGGGAGAAAAGATTCCTTGGTAGGCTAAATCCTTAAACATTAATCATTACAAACGGTCCCCACTTACAAAGAGTTTTAAGCAACGAAAATAAGGTTGAAGCAAATCTTAACGTCTATATTTTCTAAAAAGCTAACAAATGAAGCCAAGCAACACAAGTTTGTATTGACATTTACTTATTATCACGTTGAAACTACGTTAGAAGATGTTTACTGAAATGAGATTGCACCCGTTCCTAAACGTTCGGCCGAAGAATAAACAAAATAAATTAACATCATATGACATTTCAGAGAGAGAGGATCCACCGTTATTAATGAGAAACGCAATTGACTAAAAAAAAACCATCATTGAGATGAGTTAATCCAAAAGAAATCCTTTCCATCCAAAAGCTGGCCATGCATCGAAAGGGAATCGGTTAAATCAGAATAATAAAATACTGGTCAGAAGGAAGAGGTGTTGAAATTTGTCCTAGAAAGTCATACGATAGTTGAAATGTCCCTTAGACTTAACAGTAGCTATCCCACAGCGCTTGTAATCACTTGTGCGGCGTCTGCGTTGGTACTGCGCACAGTCAGCTGCATTGTGACGCAGTCTCGCAGTACAAGTTTGGCTCTCGCTAGCACATCGTGGCCACCTCTATAAACTCCAGCAAGATACAATGTATGAGATGACTTCCCTTCCGGCACTTTGTCCGAGCGGTCGCAGGCTTGCATGCCGAGATACTTTACAATGTTCTTCACCGAATCTGAAGCAAATCAACAATATGTCATTGAATTCATAAAGCATTAGGTCACAGAATTGGGATTTTTCCGCAAGAACACCTCAGCATATTTTTTAACAACTTTTTTCTGCAAGTAACCTTACCAAGAGCATTGCTAAGTTATTTAAAACGTTGGCATTCAATATTGTGCGCAAAAGTTTTCGCATAAAACGTGTAATCTGAGTTTATTAGTCTAATGCTCATCTTTTGTCAAGCGAGCATTGAAACCACAACGCCACAGTGTAGATCCGGTATTCGACTACTCAGACTAACCACGCAACCAGTTAAACGTTTCAAAAAGATTACATTTCTACGTCATGCAAGCGTTATCAGGTAATAACGAATAGAATACGATACTCCAAGCTACAATACAGTCCTACTCCAATTAGACTCCGTTTGATTTTATCTTCCCCAGTAATATTACCTACCCTGTAGTACAGTATCGGAGAGCGCATACGTGTCTTCAATCTCGTTCTCTCCCCCGACCTCCTCCCAAGCCGCACCGAAGTTTGATTTGAGAACTTTCTGCACGTGGTCGGACACAGCGACTTCAACATCCTCGATCTAAAACAATGTAGGTTCACTAAAATCAGTTAAAACCCTAAAATTACCATTACGGAACTTGCCAGATTGTAGCCATTCCGAGTTTTTGTTAACTTGATGCTAATATTGTAATTACATTTTATTCACCAAGCTGCCCTGACTTGGATACAGCGAAGGGACCTTTCGGCCTTCGAGTCAAACTCAATTTCCTACGCAACAACCATTACTTCTCAATTTCCGAAATTCAATTCAATGACAACTCCACGCTACATAATATACGGCTCGAAAACTTTTGTGTGGTAAACTTTTTGAAGATCTAAATTGCATTTTATTCATCAACAAGGAACTTTTATCACTACTCGACAGACAACTCGCCTGACCCAAGCTCGCCACAAGACCCCTCAAACCGGAAAAACGCGCTTTTCTACAAAAAAGCCGCCATACTATCTTGCTCACCGCATATTCGTCGTCGTAACCCTGGTCATCAGCCTCTCCAGTGTTCGGGTCGCAATCCTTTACTGTGAACTTCATTGTGCACGAAAACGTGCCTGTGACGTCAGTTGGATCATCCGGGAGTGCCACGCAAGCGTATGTCACACCTATACCATAAAATGAAGCTAAATGTCACGGCTTACGGAATAAGTCGAATACCAGCCACGTGGACTGTGGACACAGCCTCTATTATGTGAGAGCAAATATTCAACAAGCACCGCGAAACCCAAGCAATGTGCCGCTCCACTCATGGGGTAAGCAAAGCCGTTTCATCAAACTGCTGGTTAATGCCCAACCATTCAACGGTTATCGCTTAAAACCCGCTGAATGGACGCTGCGTTATTCCGCCTCCTATGAACAAGAATGTCTACAATGAGCGACCATTCACTCTACCGAGACCACTTGGGGTACCCACTCGTTTAAGTAAGGAGAAATTACACTCGTTGAATTATGAATCTTTCTCACGTGTACAATGTACAGTTGTACACTGTACACAGTGCAGAAAAGAAATCATAGACATAAATTGACTCTTGAGAGAACTGAGGAAAATCCTCATTCGCAAAAACCTGCCGGATTCGGATTTTCGCGACCTTGCCAGAGCCTTTTCGAGACGGATGGTTACATATCAACAAATACGCACCTGGCTGGTCGCATGGCAGCGAAGGACAGGGAACGTACGCGATCACTGCAAAGTCGTCATCGGTCTCCATCTGCACGGTCGCATCCTCCAAGATCTGGTCGTTTAACGTGTTCGTCACGTCGAACTGAAATGCAGGGTTGGATTTCACGTCTTATGCGAGGTCATCATTGTACGGCTAGCATTTTTACTACGTGTACCCTTGTAGTAACAACCTATCGTATTTTTTCAATACGCTGTTCCTCTTATCTCTTAATGTCTGTTGCAGAGTAGTTACCGCACGTGCAAGATAATTACGTCTCACGTTCTAGTTCCATTTGCATTGCATTCTAATTACAGTTGAGGTTTGAGCAGCATCGCCAGTCAGAGATAAGGTAAATCGATGTGGCATAAGCTACACGGAGGAAAAATGCAAACGTCTCAGTGCCACTCGCTAGAAGTACACTATGTGCATTGTGCAACCGAACTCTAAAAACGGAACACGTTAACAATCATACGTGTTCGACAATAAGCGATTGATGAAAATCAACTAAATGGTGGAAACTTTCTCTTACAAGGCTGTTCAGTGAATAACGATACGGTACAAAATCGTTTCCTTTCAGAACGAGTTTACAAATTCTCGTACTTCCATCTTTATTCCTGTAAGTTCTGAAAGACATGCACAAATTAGGAAAGTAATCCTATTTTCAAAACATTGGCTCACTGTGCAGCCGACACCCACCTGCATAACAATATGCTTGGCAAACGTATGCTTGATGCAGGTCACCACGTACTCCGTCTCCTTCTCCGTCAACTCAACGGGATCGGACGACTTGAACAGAGGACCGAGTACAGAGAACTCCGGCACCCGGGAAAGTTGCTCTGCGGAAGAGTTGATTGCAATAATGGCTTGTGCTTTTGATAACATTATAAGCAATTTTAGCAGATTTCCCTGTCTCGTTGCGAGGATTTCCTTTCACTGCATATCGAAGCTGATTCTCAGATAGATGTTCTACTTCTAATTTGAACTGATAGTCCATAGACTGCACACCAATCAGCGAGAATAAAAATGACATATTATATATTTTCGCAATATATTTATATTATGTATTTTGGCAAAGATGGCGACTAGGCTACAAAAACCGGCTGACCCCTGCGTGCGGGGAACATCTGCTGGGCTCCAAGAATAGAAGGAAACACATTCCTGGAGCATAATGATGATGATATTATATTTTTTTGCCTATAAGTCATCTTCTGTGTCTTATTCAAATAGAATTCAGACATTGAAGATGCCTTTATAGATAAAATGGGTCGTTTTTATTCTCGCCGATTGCTGTGCGGTCTTTGGATTATCAATTTAAGCATATTAATACTAGTAGCATTGTAACTTGTCCCCTATTCAGTCCCCGTTCTTGGCTCAGAGACTGCAATGCTTAACTATTCAACGCCGAAAAAAGTGTAAAATTACATAAACATCGTGCCAATCAAACAATGTCGCAAAAGAACATAGCAAACATAAAATCTTTGATTGCTGCGATTCTATAGTAACTTGGCACTTTTTGGGCACGATTCAGCAATGAGCTGGCACTGGAACCAAAAACCGGCTGCAAAAAGTAAACTTGTGAAACCACTCATAGTAGGACGTTACTGCAATCAATGAAATAGCGTTTCCTGCTATGTTTTGGCCACCTAGTCAAATCAGCACCCCAATAATTAAAAAACTATGAAAAATCAAACCTGAATAAATCTCTTGCTTCGACACAACCACTTTTTCCCGCTGCTTGCTCGTTACTACAGCTGAAAATAAATCAAGCAATTAAAACCGCTGAAGAAAATGGTATGTCCTGTAGACGGAACGTCCTACAAATAAAAACACTTATCTGTAACTAAAAGGAAAAAGATGAAATATTTAAAAATGGATGAACACTACACAGAGTAGAAATGAAAGTTGCCACTGACCGACATCTGACTTTGATTCGCCGACAGGTATCGATACAAGAGGAACAGACTTCATGTTGAACGGCTCGTCCGTTCCTTCCATGAGGTACTGCTGTAACCGCTTCTCCAGGGCGGGAATTGAAACAGTCAATCCTAAAAGGTAGTAAATCTCATCTTCATTCTCAAAGTTGCCTTGATACGGAGACAACAAGACTTTTCGGTGTTTGAGTCAACCAGGCAAGCTGTAAATACCAATTTTATAGCCTTTGGTAGGTGCCAACAAGGGATCGAACCCGAGACTACCGCTTCAGTAGCAGATGCTCTATCCACAGAGCTGGACAGCGCTGTTTCGAGCTTCTAGCTCTCATCGGCAGCCCTCAGCTATCTTATAGACAGATAGCTGAGGGCTGCCGATGAGAGCTAAAAGCTCGAAACAGCGCTGTCCAGCTCTGTGCATACTTGACTTGAGCTACAATGTGAAATATCATTGGAGCTGCAGGATTGGTGGTTGTTATGGTCACCTAACTGCCAGTGGAAGTTGACATGGCTTCCCAGGAGTCGACCATGAAGGACGTCAAGATATTGTAGATGCTCTATCCATTGGGCCACGGATCGGCAAAAACTTTTGCTTTAAATAAACTTGACTTTTTCAAACTAACATGCTCTTCAAGTATCCGTCTTTAGGCTAAATTTTGCACTGAAGGTCGATTGTTGGTAGAACTATTTCGCTCTTTGCTGCGAATGAATATTGATTGATTTATCCTCCACTCACGAGGAAGCGATAGTGGCGCTTTTGTTCTGGACAGTGTCCTCACCCGCTTCGGAGTTGACCGTATTCCAAGCTTTTAAATTGACGTAACTTGACTTCCTGCCACACAAATTTGCTGCTTATTCGAAACCACTAAGCAGAGATAATATTACAGGCCATTGCATATGGTGCAAGATTGCGGTATATTTTGGACGTTCTAAATGATGAATTTCTAAAGTTGCTCAGAAGACATTACTGTTATCACCATAATGAACTTTTGGCAACACTAAACAAAGAGAAAATCTTTGACAGGCCTATAAAAAAATTGAAAACCTCATACCGTATGAGTATAGAATTTATTCTGTGGTTGATATCAGGGTTCAAAAAGTACTCGATAACCAAGAGTTTAAAGGGCATTGAGATCTAACTTTAACTCATTTATTGCCAAACAAAACAAAATTGTACTTTTTTAATTTTTGAGGCTGATTTTAGAATTCTTCGACTTCTACATCGAAAGATATTTGCAATTCTTTTTTCCGCTATTTGTACCAATCCTGCCATTTTTAATAATTTTTGAAACAACCATTAGGTGTCGCTTGTGCGGACGCAGCGAAAATTACAGGAAAGCATAATTTCTATGGTTACAACTTAAAGATATGGTTACAACTTACTATGGTAACAACAAAAAAAACGCACAAACTATTCCGTAACAAACTTAAATCTAAACCCTCAAAAAGTAAATAATGAAAAATACAGAATGAATGTTCTGTATTTTCGTTTCATTCTTTTCAACTTAAAGTTTTTGGTGAATAGGCTAGTCTCTACCAATCTCCCATAGGCCTGCCACAAAGCCTAGCTCCTACGCCTACCATTAGCTAAGTAGCCTTCCAGTTGATTCTAAAAAGATGTAAAAACTAATCTAGCCTCTGCGTTTTCATACCGAGCTTTACGCTAATATAATCACAAGAACAATTATGTAGGCCCATATGACATAGGTCAAAATTATCAATGTTCTTCGATCAGCCTAGGCCTATTTTTCAAATCTCTTTCTAAGTGAACCAAATCGAATATCTTTGAGTAAAAGAAAATTTAAACTTAATAAGCCTAATTTTACTTCAAAAAAAAACACACCTTTTACTCCAAAGCCACAGCAGAAACCTGGCAAAAACACATCCTAATTCCAGGACCTACCAGACGACTACGTCGGTTTGAACAACGTATTTTAATTTGATGCTGCCATGTTGCCACAGCCGAATTTTTTTCCGTAAAGTCAAAATGTTTCCCATTTAAGCTACTTTGACGTTAAACATTGAAAAAATGGGACAAAAACGTTGGTAATCAATTATTTTTTACATAAAATTAGAGTTAAAATTCAAAAATTCGGGTGTAATGCCCATTCCGGAGCAAATATCACAACGGACTACCACTATAGCAAGAAATTAATAACCTGTGAAATGTTATACGTTTTTGATTTTTAAATGTCTTAACATTGTGATACCCTGCTGTGAAGATAAGAGTTTACATATTTGCATCGTCACAGTAGATCAAGTAAAAACAGGCTGTGGTATCTTTCTAACTCAATTTTCAACATCTCGTGCTTCAACTCGGTGAAATCAAAACCATATCAAAACTAGCTCACCATTGAGTATGTAGGCGGAGTTGAGGGCTTTCTGCTTGTGGGCGAGTGTGTGGTAATAGAAGGTCGCTCGGTCCCGCACTTCATCGTCCTCGTCCAGCATCGAATGCGTGAGAAGAGAGAGGATGCTGGGGAGGAGGTCGTCACATTCCGCCCCGAAACGCGCCAGGGAAGAAACAGCAGCTGGAAAGCAACCGTTTTACATTACTTTCGCGGCCCAAGGTACATCACAATTAATGAAAAACAGTACCAGGAAAAAACTTTCAAATTTTAGCATGATTCAGGACTCAATAGTCGTTTATCGTTTTCATGGTTTCGGGCTTTCAGGGGCTGAAAAAACCAAAATATTGTTCTCATAAAATTCTGGTCAGAAAATGTTTTGTTGAGTGTCGAAGGGATTTCATATGCGTGCTTCTCACTCTGGGGAGTTGATTGTGATTGGCTGGTAGCATCTACTTATCGTTTGGATCAAACGACCTCAGCATCGAATGAATCCACAATTCCACACATTAGTTCCTCCACATAATAATTAAAGAACTGCGTGATGGTGTGAGGATTTTCAACAAAACTTTGTTGTTGGAGCTCACCTGCGCGCACTGCTTCGTCTTCCAGGATGACTCGGTTGTAGATGAACCTGATGTACTTGGATGGGTTTTGCGTCTTCGGCCCTTCCCGCCCCAACAGGTGGATGATTTTCGTGGCAAGCACTGTGTGCTCACAATCCTGGAATAAATTCGGCTTTGTTTTAAAAAATCTATCTTACTACCAAACAACATCTAAATTGTTCCGTTACGCCATAGCAGTTAAACTCAACGATCTTAATTTTAAACAACACATTAAAATGTTAGAGGGAAAGGTAGCTCGTTCAGTTGGAATATTAACCAAATTAAAGTACATTTTTCCTCAAAAAGTTATGCTACAACTCTATCATGCATTAGTGTATCCATTCCTATCTTACGGTTTAATAATCTGGGGATCCACATATCCTACATACATCAAAAGATTGAAATCCTTACAGAATCAAGCTGTAAGGGCGGTCGCCAGATGTCATTACCGAGATGACGTCAAACCGTACTATTTTAAATTTAATATCTTGCAACTTGATGATTTATTTAAGCATGAAATTGCCAAATTTGTTTATTGCTATTTAACTAACAAAACTCCTAATTCGTTCCGTAATTATTTTTGTAAAACCCTTGAACATTCAAGCCGAGTTACGAGACAATCTAGTGATAATTCTAATTTACATATACCACGCTACCGGACTAATAGATTACAAAGATGCATTAAATATCAGGGAGTCAAAGTATGGAATTCCATTCCCCAAAAAATAAGGGTATTATCATACAAGAAATTTAATGTTGAGTATAAAAATGTTCTGCTCAATGGATCTAGTCATTAGATTCGCCTGCAAGTCTTGAATATATTATCTATCTTGTATTTACATCTTCTTGGAAGCTTGACAATACGGCTGATCAAGCAAACAAAATAACATAAAATCGGTGCACTTCACTTAAAAATTGAAATTTCAATATCATTGACTAACTCAGTCTCCTCGACATAGAGGGTGGTTGTTTGACTCGATGACCGCGAGGTCTTTTCGCAACTTCCCTGTCGCAATTCTATCCTAAATTCTATATTACTGTCTTTATATTGTTCCTGAGCGACTAAAATAAACTATCTTGTCTATCTTGTCTTGTCCGCACATTTTTGAAGAATGCAATGAGACTTTGCGAAGGTGCCCCCGGCAACATATCCGGACAAGACCATTGGCCAATTAAAAAGACCATTAAAAAGATGAATCAACAAGACCATTAAAAAAATGAAGAGAAAAAAGACTTTCGCCAATTTGTGGGATAATTTGGGGCTTAAAAAGGTGAAGACCGAAAAAAACCTCCAGCTTGTTTCTTGGCCAGTATAATCGGGTAAATTGATGTAGTGTACTGTACAAGTATTTTCAAAAAAGGTTTATACTTTGTCAATTTACTCGGCAGCTTGCCCAATATTTGCGCTAATTTACAGACTCAAGTTAATTCGAGTTAGCACATTCGACACTGAGTTGGTGAAACAACATGCTTAGAGCAGTGCATAGGTACCTCAATGAACTCGCACAGGTGGCCTAACCCGGATTCCTTCGACTCGGCAGATTCTTCTATGATGGCGATGATGCATTCCACAATCGACTTCTTGTACTCAAATCCACCCTAGCAAAAAAGTTACAATGAGTATATAAAAAAACTTGACGCTGGACAGCTAAGTTTTCAGAACTTCCAGTCGAGTTGGTCATTGTAATTACAACTTTTTGCCAAGTTGCCTTGGCCAGAGAACAGCAAAAGAACCTTTTGGTCTCCAAGTCAAACTGCCACCTGCCCACCTGTCTACCCACACGGTGGAGGCTTTACAGTGTTCCTTTTAATGTTGAACGTCAATCAGGGAAGCTGAGAATACCAATTTTTATAGTTTTTGGTTTGACCCGGCCTGAAATCGAACCCGAGTCTGCCGTTTCAGCAGCAAACACTTTATCCAGTCGGACCAACTGATCGGTTAATTTATTGGATCGTTCAACAGGATACATGTTTTGTAAGAGACCATTACCGAAGTGTTTTATCCGACGAGATTCTCTCGATAAAGCTAATGAAGTTGACTGTAAACATAACGTAAAATAAAAAGATGAACTTCAACTGACTAGAAGCCTACCTCATCACGCAGCATCGAGGAAAGGTAGTTCATCATGACAGCATGTTTGCGTGGATATTTCTGGCAGAGGGCAGCGATCGCTCCAACTACAACCACTTTGAATTCATCAGATATCTCGGACATGAATGATGTAATCTGCTTCATCAATCGATCGACGCTGCTTTCACTGCCAGTCTGAAAAGAAAATACTTAAAATTACCAAACATTATAATACTAAAATGGCGACTACAGACATCGTTGTAATCGTATATTCAATCATTTTTCCACCTATCACCGGACAGTGTCAAATGCGAATTATTGAATGATCCGCAAACTTTTCATTGCAATAAGTATTTCCTGTTCAAAGGAATTCGCACAACCGCAGGAGTTTTGTTGAGTCCCAGATGAAGAAATGTTTGGTAACGGCCTTTTGTAGACAGGACCTAAAACTCGGTCTATACTGAGCGTAAAATCGTGAAGGTAAGAACGTACCTTTGGTTATTTTAAACAACTGGCAGGTGTACGCTAGCGAGAGAGCACGCCAAGAGTACCAAATTTTTGCTAAAATAAACTAAGGATACGCTCGTACGCTTAAAACTAAGAGCTCAAAACTTTGGCAGGCTACAGAGTATAAGTCTTGACATTAAGCAGTTGGATAATGGGATTAACAATGAAGGGCCCCGGATGAAAATGATGAGAAAGTGATACCTTGAGCAGTGTGGTGATGGCTAGAGTGGCGATGCTTCTGTTGACGTCGGTGATCAAATTCTCCAAGTCCAGGTTGCAAGCGGTCACCGCCGAAGGATGCTTCATTGCAACCTTCAAAATATGTTCAAATTTTAGCAACAAATCAATAACACACCATCGTTATGCAATGTTTTGTAAAACGCACAAGTTTGTAAAAACAATTAAAAAACAAACTCGTAGTTTATTAAGAACAATGTACTGAGAAACTTAATAATAAGCTATAGACAGTATACAGAGTCTTATAGGCACAATCAAACCTTTGATTAACAGCCTAAGACATACTGTTTCGAAATCGACATTCGTCTTTTTTTCCTCGTCAGTATAGCTAGGACTACAGGTATGAACATGAGCGTAGAAAGGTAGGGAATCGCAAATTAACCAGATCATGAAACAATTTTTTTTTCTCTAAAGTTATAAAGTAATCACAATACTACAAGAGATAATTCTAATAGTTTAATTCAAATGCTATTGGAAATTATTTTGAATTAAACTATTAGAATTATCTCTTGTAATATTGTGATTACTTTATAACTTTGGAAAAAAAATTGTGTCATGATCTGGTTAATTTGCGATTCCCTGCCTTTCTACGCTCATGTTCATACCTGTAGTCCTAGCTATACTGACGAGGAATAAAAGACGAATGTCGATTCCGAAACAGTATGTCTTAGGCTGTTAATCAAAGGTTTGATTGTGCCTATAAGACTCTGTATACTGTCTATAGCTTATTATTAATAAACTCGTAGTTGAATACCAAATAGTTGCTGAACTACTGTGAAGCTACCATCTAAAAACCTCAGATGAAAAAGCTTTTTTTCAAATTTTTGGTGGCCATATCGCAGATTTGCACCATAAATCAATTAACCGAAAAACCATACACTTGCAAAATAGACGTTTATTGCACAGATTTTATGAAAAAAAACTAGTTGTTACGACAATACAACGTTCCAGCAACTGACTACCATGCGAGTTAAAATACTCTAAATTTTTAGATAAAGACTAACAGAAAAATGGACGTTTCACAATTTCACATGCAACACCCTTAAACCTGCCGTAAACAATTTAAGTCGATTTCCAGCTTCACCTCCAATCAATTTTCCTCAGTTAACTAATTATTAGTACAAGCATGCACAACCGTACCTTGTTTAATGTCCGAACACCAGCGTATCTGAATGATGGTTTGGGCGAACTGAGAAATAATTGCAACACTGAAAACACAAATGATTCAACCAAAATTTACAAAACCATGCAAGTGAGGCAAATCAGTACAATTAAACACCTTTATAAACTGAAACCGTTTTGCATTCACTAATCTAACCACTGCGAAAATAGCTGAAGGTACCTTATTGAGTGTTTTCGCACCAGCGTATCGCTGCGACGGCTTTGCAGATGTTAGAAAAGTGTGCAGAACTGTGCAGGTGAAAATAATAATCAAGGTTTTAAAATTTAAACGAAGATTATAAAGGAAAAATCAATGCGAGATATTTAAAGTTATGCGAATTGTTTTAGACTAGATTGGCATCGACTCCATCCTTTTTGACCCACCCGTTCCAAAGATATTCTACTTCAACACGATGTAGGGACCTCTAAAGTTATAATTTTTTTTATTGGCAACCCTGATGTTGATAGCTTTAGGGTCGTTAGCGACGCCATCCCAGTTCTAACATAAAGCAACGCCGCTATTAGGATACCACATTGAGTCATTTGGCTGCGCACTAATCAGCTTGATCTAGTAGCACAACAAATCCGAGCCGGTAAAAAGGTTAAACGGTTTAGTAGTATAGCGATCTCAGTAAAAATTTAAATCTCAGATACATTTCGGTCTAAACCATAGTCTAGCCTACCAATAGGGCTTTTTTTACTAGGCTACGAAGCACAAACTCATTCCTGATAATACGACTATTAGTACCGGAGTAGGCCTATTGTAGTTGCTTACAGTATTTTGTGACTCTCGCACAAACTTTTCCAACTAAGTTGCAAACAATGGCCTACTACCCTTACTTTCGCTCGTTCTTAGAAGTTTGTTACCTAGGCTACTCTACAGTCTACTCTTTTTTCCAGCTCGGATATGTTGTGCTGACAAGATAAAACTGATCACTGCGCAGTGAAACGACTCAATGCAGTGTCTAAATAGCGACGTTGCTTTGGGTTAGAAGTGGGATAGCGTTGATAACGACACTAAGGCTATCAACGTCAGGATTTCCAGTAAAAATTATAACATTAGAGGCTTCTACGTCGTGCTTGAAGAATATCTCTGGAAAGACTGGGTCATGAAATATGGAATCAACGCCACTCTAGTCCTATGAGACTAGCCTAACTTTAAATATCCCCATTGATTTTGCTTTTAGTTTAAGTATTTGCAAGCTTTCCGGCCTATAGGCTATCAGCGTCGTAAGCCCAGGGAAGAGTCATCAAAACGGCGACTACCAGTACTTAAAAAACGCAATGTGAAAAGTTTTTCTCCTATACGCTTCCGCGTTGGTAGCCTAAATCAATTAACTACAAAAGGACGCAAATGCTTCAAACATAAAAGGCCAGAAACCACGCAAACCCTTGAAATAATACTCTGGCACGCACAGGCCAAAAACATCAAAATTAAATTATTAAGAACAAAAGTTTAATGTTATGCTTCAAATGGCCAGTCAGTTGGTCGAGTGAAGCTTGACTGCAAAGCGGGAAGTCAGAGGTTCAATTCCAGAAACGTCAGTTTCAACATAGCGTTGCTAACGGCTGGAGACAGCTATGTTGTTTGGCGCAACTTTTCGTAATGTGCAATTGCGCGTTTGCCACGAAGGGCGAAGATTCATTCAAGTACTGATGGTAAACTTTTAAATGTGGGTGGAAAAGGTGTTGCAGAGTTTTGCATACTCTAAACACCATTTCACTGACTTATCACTACAACTATCCAGTTACTTTAAGACTTCACAATTGGGAAATATCCAACTTAGCTTAACAATACGATACACGTCAAAGGAGCAACTATTTTTACCCTTCATACATTGTCTCAGTCACAGAAACATTTTGTTCTACAAAAAAAAAAAAAAAACTAAGAGCATCAAGAATCAAAACTAAGCCAAACAAGTGGGCAATTGGGCTAGTAACTAGGGTGATTTTGTCAAGAAAACTTTGTCATGTTTGCGGCAATACCAGATCAAGAGTTGCAAAGTTGAATAGCCTACGGCAGGAGCAAGATTAACTGTAGTACATCGCAAATTGTATTACAGTTTGTGACAATTCTATATTCTCACATGCAATCGGTTTTTCTACAAAAGATCATTGATAGGAAAGGTAATGCAGTACCGGGCTTGCATCTTATACGAAAATACAATGGACAATTGAGCAATGTGATTACTGGTAGCGTTTCGTATACAATACCGTCAAACGCGTAATGGATTTTCTATGCTCTTGCCTAGTGTGGTACAATACTGAGAACACTAAAGACCTCAAAACATTTCGCAAAAGCCTTGCAAGACGCAAGACTGAACTTCAATTCTTGTGACTGAATTCCAAAACTGGATGTCGTCATAAACCAAGTGACGACGTGTTATGCCACAAAGTGGACCAAGCATTGGCTTCAATCTTGAGTTGGTGGCGGCTTACTTTTTATAATATTTTTTTGATGTAAATTTCGTCTTGGCGGAGTTCGACCACGTGCGGTCGCTGAGCGAGTTTTAAGTTCTGAAATGCTTTTGTGCCGGAGAGATTGTGCGTTAGCTTCAAGTTGAATTTAATGGCGAAAAAGTCGAATCGCGGCGTGCGGAATGGTTCAGTATTGAGACTTGGAAGCCGCACTCATGCGTTAGCAAAACAAAAACAAAAAGTTTTAAGCATAGTGTAAACAGGTTTAAAAAACAAAAAATATACAGTCTATTGGAAATGCTGTGCAGATCGGTGCTAGTTTATTACATATTTTCTACACGCACAAAAAGGCATTATTTCGTAGCCTACCGCTACTTCTACGCGCGCAGCGAGAATTTAGCAAAGGGCTTGTAACAATACCTAAAATTTTCCTTCCAGTAAGGCGGAGGGCTGAAATAAGGACTTTAATGCAGCACAATCACAGATAAGGATCTTAAGCGGTAAGCCATGAGGGATTGCCCGGCCAATTGTAGTAACATTTTATTCACCAAGTTGCCTTGGCCAGGTGACAACGAATAGACCTTTCGGTCTTCCGAGTCAAGCTGTCATTTGCACACTTGTCTACCACACATGGTGGACACTACACACTGTCCAATTTAATGCTGAACGTGAAGCAGGAAAGCTGTGAATACCAATTTTACAGTCTTTGGTTTCACCCAACCAGAAATAAAACCTGAGTCAACCGTTTCAGTAGCACACGCTCTATCTACTCGACCACCCATCGGTTATCTTGAAGAGATATCTAGAAATCCCTTCAAAAATTTAACCCGAAAATGAAAGCTTTGAAACTTAGTTTGATCAGGAAGTTGAATGGACTGACCGAAATTAGCTATTCAATTCTTAAATACGATTTCCAAATCTTAATCATTTAACTTCTTCGAATGGCTCTCAAATGCTAGCAAAAATTCGACCAAATGGCTATAAATTGGCGATTTTTCCACAAAAATTCCCTAGGTTAAATAAAGGCTTCGCTCCCTGACCTTTATGGCTTCCAGAGGTTGAAGGCGCCGCCTCCAGAACATCTGTTTTTCGTTTTAGTCGCAAAGGTTTATCGAACCCTCCGCCCCGCTATATGCATTTTCCGAACACATAAATTTTAGCTTTCGTTAAATGCCTTAGATAAAAGCTGGCTGCATGCAGGAAGTAGCGTTAGGCTAAAAATGATGCTTTTCCATAACATGAAATAAACTGTGGAATTTCTGTTTCTAATGCACTTTATGGTAAAATGCAGCATAACACAAGACAATATGCAACCTAGAGTTAATATTCTTGGAATTACCATTGGAGTTCGGTTTTGCGGCGCGCAAGGTGTTCGCCAAATTTTATTGTGGACTTTCATGTTCTCAGTCTTGGACCATCCTGCTCAAGACCATTACCATAGATCGAATATATCGTTAGTTGGGCACCTTAAACCAAAAACAATATTAAGTATTTTTTGATGTGAAGTAGCTAATCATGATGAGATGAAGAGCTGACCTGATACAGCCGGTGCCAGCTCCCGGGCTGTGCAGTTGGGCATGTTGACGATGGCAGATGCGGCTTCGTAAATAACCAACTCGTGCTTGTTGCGTAAACAACTCTCAATGAAGTCAAACAATGGGCTATCATGACTGAAAGAAAAACAAGCATTTCGAGAAAATCATAAACCCAGTCCCACGTTGCTCAAACCTTTTTATCAAAAATCATTGATCGGCACAGTACTAAGGAATTCAATTCTCAATACACTTTTATCTTGAGTAGCTTGGGTCACAAGTAAAACACCAATTGCCGACAAGTAGACAAAACAAAGCAATATTAAAACCCAGGGCCCAGAAGCAAAACAAAGCAAACCACGTATTGCAAGACAGTTCAATCGTATTGGCGTAAGAGTCTAGAATCTCTTAAACTTTGTGCAGCAGTAGCAACGAAAAATATTCATTAGATTACAAGCTCTGCTCAGAAGTGCAAGGAGGAAGGATCCTACATTTTCTGCTTTCTTGATACAAGGAATATATCTATTCCGCAAAATACAAATTATATTCCTGCAACATAATTATAATTAACAACCAATACACCAAAATCTTCTGCAGGAAGCGGCAAAGTGCGAGCAATTTATTCATAGTTGTTTTTTCTGGCGACCCATAGCAGGTTCAGCACTCAAGAGGCCAGATCTTTTTTTCTTGTTTAGTTTTTCCACTCACCCAGCGTCATCTTCCTCCAGCAGTTTGCTCGCGATCCGAATCAGCATGCAGTAGGCAAACGGGGATCGGAGACCGGATTTCATGAACTTCGTCACCATCTTTGAAGTTGCCAATCGATCTTTCTTGCGGAGGTGGTAGAGCAACCCAAGAGCGTGATACTGCACGCAACAACATAATCATTACTGTAATAGTACTTGCATATTTGTTCACCATGCTTGGCCAGAAGACAGCGAAGAGGCCTTTCAGTCTTCAAGTCAAGCTGCCACCTGCCCACCTGTATATACCACATACGGTGGAAGCTGCACACTGACCCTTTTATTGCAGAACGTCAAGCAGGAAAACTGCAAATACCAAGTTTTACAGTCTTTGATTTGACCCGACTGGGAATCGAACTCGAACAGATGCTCTACCCACTGAACCATTGATCGGTCTTATTCAACCAATTTAAGAACTAATATCAATCATATGATCATTCGGCTACGATCGCGGGATGCAACGATGCGACGCATCTCAATTGTTACAATTTCTTAAAGCTCCTTAAAACAAGCTTGCAAAATCATACTTTGTCCAAATGGCAATAATTCGTACTATTCACAATTGTACATGGTTACTGAAAAAACAATTACGGTATATCCGACATTATCAAAGTTGACAAATGATCATCTTGTTCATGCAATTTAAGTATTTGTATAAAGAGCTTGCTATAGTTCTACGCGGCTATCCAATCACGTAAAATGCTGAATCGCCACCAATAAATTATTTTTGTGAAGATCAAATGATGATGCTTTAAGTGCTTTCACTTACTTGTGATGTTTTTAGTTAAAGCGAAACGCGCCTAATAAATTGCTATGCTCAGTGCTATTGTTTTTGCTCTCAGATTATAGAAATTCCGACCGTTATGCTCCGAAGTGAAGATAGTAATCACTAAAAATTTGCGACTGAGCTGAATTAAATAATTTTGCTCTTTAGTGTTGACTAATACAAAAATTCTTTAAAAAATCATATTTTGTTTCAGTGTTCTGTATTGGCCAATAGATCAGGGTGGCTCTCACAGAAAACATGTAACAATGAAAGCTGTACAGGAAACACAAAAGGCTCGCATCGTCAGTAGAGCGACAAAAATGAGAAAATATTGCCAACCTGGACCATGATATTGTCGCTGCTGCAAGATTCCTGGACTTCATTGGTCCAACGCTTGACCACATCAAATGAATCCTTGGTGAGATGAAGTGCAGACACCAGAGCGGCACTGGAGACTGAACATGCCTAAATGCAAACAATGGGATAAAGTGATGCTTGTTTTATGCAACTAATTGAAAATGGGTAACTGGGTTAACACGAAGCAGGTTTGACAAAGGTCCGGAAAGAAACCTTATTTTCGCAAAGACGTATTAACTCGTTGCAAAACTAAATGATGAATCTTTAATTGTTGAGCATGTCATGAGCGTAATAATTTTAAAACGTAACTAGATTTTGTGCATTGCAATTTATTTTAACTAGAAAAATAGTTTTGAAAATAATTTTACACTACACGTAGCTTTTACTGTAATTGTCCGAATCAAACCAAAAGTCTGAAATCAACCACATATAAAAATTTTCAACTACTTGATAGCAAATTTTTTATAACTATTCTATAATAATGTGTTTTAATTTTTTTTTTGTGGAAATTTGTACGTCTATCGTCTATATTGTACCACATACAGTATTGTTATTTTACACAGTTGCTTGATTTTTCTTTTTTTTGACTAGATTTTGCTATGAAAAAGGTGTAACGTAATCGTCACAATATTAAATGTATGAAGTTATAGTTGTACTTAGATTGTAACATTTGTGTTTTGCAGATAATATTTTGATAAACTTCCATTTCTAAATTTCAAAGTTACTGTTAATTGCTTTTTTAATTTTCTGAAGAGGGCCATTCAGAAACCATGCCGAAAACGTTTCAAATAAAATAAAAATGCTATCTGGACTTAAATTTCTACTAATATGCGCTTTGTGGTTTTAAAAATTTACTCCTCTTTACCAAAATAATATTAATTCTATAACAATCATATTTCACGGATCCACATTAGGCCGTACCAAATTTTGGTGACTTTCTTCAATTTCTTAGGAACCCTCCCAAAAGTTGTGGTTCAACTATCAATTCAATTTACCACCAAAATTTTTTGATTAAATTTTTGTTTTACGCCTCCTCAAAACGCGTTTTCATGGCAATGCGACAAAAATTGAAAAAATGGCCGCAACTGCGCAACCGCTAATGTTAAATGCAAAATTTCGTTTCCTGCACATGCAGAATACCTAAGTTCCTATCCACTCTCAATACATTATATCAGTCTAACTGCTTAATTTTTCACGTGAAATCAAGAAAACATGTTGT
The DNA here is from genome assembly GCA_963965965.1 of Trididemnum nubilum. NCBI lineage: Eukaryota > Metazoa > Chordata > Ascidiacea > Aplousobranchia > Didemnidae > Trididemnum > Trididemnum nubilum. The sequence goes on from OZ014478.1 coordinate 33,219,093, forward strand.
TTACTAATTTTATTAAATTTTCTATGATGTATCTCATTGCGTAGGGGTATTATGGAATTTTTCTGGTAATTTATAGTAACTTTTTATTGGCTATACTGCCATTAGAGTAATTATTGTATTAGAACAAATTTTGATTGCTTCTTAAAGTGTTCACTGATAGGATAGCTAGTACTGTAATTGGTGAAAAGCAGTAAAATTATGACAGAAATGTAATGTTTAACTTATTATTAATCACTGCTGTATTCTGTTATTTTCACATCTTATTTCTGTGGGCTTTGAAAAATGTTGAAATGTCAATAAAAATTTGGCTGCTCTCTGCCCACGAAAGAAAATGACTTTGACAGAACTGCATTTCTCAGACAAATTCCTTTGCAGACAAAGATGTGCTCAACTGCTCATGAATTTTCAAAGTAAGCCATGCTAAACTTCAATAAGAAATGAAAACACTAATCAAAAGCAACAGGTGCTGCTGAAAAGACTGCTTTTAAAGTACAGGGATGGTGTTTAAACAATGATTTTGACTTATACTACATCAGGGTTTAATCAAAAAATTTGGGCATCACCTGGTGCATACCATGCACTGGATTGTTTTCCAGAAACGCAAGTAAATCAGAACTCTAGATTACTGCAGACAAAAACAGGGTGGGCCCTAAGTCCTGCACCAAAGCATTTAAAGCAATCTTAATAAGTTAATTGAACCAATAAATGTAAACAATATTTCATTACTCCATAGAAGAACATGAACCCTATGCCCAAGAAAAGGAAAACATATCTTACCCTGTTGATTTTACAGTGTTTCACATCACTCGCCACATACTTTTTTGTGCAAACGGCACAACTCATGACCCACCCTATGCATTGGGATATATCAGAAAATCTTTTAAATACTGTAAGCTTGATAAACAGCTTGCAATTAATCTAAAATCATTAAGGGTTTTAGTACTTGCTTTGTGATGAAAACGAAGTCAGCTTATCGTGTAAGTGATTGAGATATTATTGGAATAAAGGGTAATTGACCCATGTTCAACACTCTTGATGATGTGTTGCATATCTTGAAGCACTTTACCATTCCAATGCAGTAGAATAAAATCAAAGAAAAGTCTCAATGCTGTATCCAGAAGCAAGTTTAACAGCGATTTGTTTCAGATTCTTTAATTGTTACACATTTAGCAACCACTAATTCTGAAGAAGCTCTATGTTCTGCTCTTGAATGCTGGCTGACTTGGACATGTCAATTCAAACTCTTCTTCATCTTTATCTACTGATATCAACATTAGTTTTCTTTCTAGTATTTATGCTTTTGGCTTCAGGTTTTTTTTGCTGTTAAGCATTCATTCTTTTTTTCTACTGTTTACTTCTGAACTCTTTTCAAAAATTTTTCTAGTTTTCCCATCCTTTTTCATGATGATGTCTTTTTAGACTTTTCATGTTGTAAGCTTTAGAAGTCTTCTACTAATGTCAAGTCACTTGATGCACAATGCTTTTAGTTTAAACTTTCCAGATGCAGCACAATGTATTTGTTCACAGCTTTCTAGAAACAGTTGTTTTGACTCCCGAGTTAGCCTGGTTTTCCAAAGATCTTAGTAAAGCATGGTTTGTATCATGAGATGCCAAGTCAACATCAATTTTTATCCATCAATCCTTCACTTTGAAAGCAGACTTCTCAGCAGCACATGCAGAACTATTTTGTTTCTTTTGTGGACAGAAAGCAACCAAATCTTATTAAAATTTCGAACATTTTTTAATCAAAGAGAATTTGGTTGTTTTCCTAAATCGTAGCATAATGCCCACCAATAGCATGTTGGCTTGGGAGCATGCCTGTGTTCCCTCTAACTTAATGGCTAATCGGCGAGTGCCCAAATTTTCTTTAAACATTTGTGCCCAACACTCTAAACAGACGTTTATGTGCCCTAAATTTCAAACCAATCCAGTATTAAAGAATACCAAATGTCACATTTCTACAAATTTGTCGAATTTTCTAAAGCTATGTTTACTACCGATATATTGCCAAAAATTATTTGCCCTTGCTCCAACAAATCGCCGATTTACTGAAAAAAATCGGCTTAGTGGGAACACTGGAGCATACTATGCTATACCAATTCTTTAACTGCTAAACCTAGGCATAATAAGCATGGTATTGTCCAGAGCCAAAACACTTTGCCTGTTTAATTCAATCGCTAAGAATTAAGATGTGAAAATAACAAGAATTACAGTCACTGATTATAAATAAGTTGATACATTAAATTCTGTTGTAATGATTTTTCACTTTTCAACGATTACAGTACCAGCTGTCATATCAGTGAACACAGTGAGAATCAATTAACACGTTCTAATACAATAATTACTCCATAATGACTGTATAGCCAATCGAAAGTTACCATATATTACAACACAAATTCCATAATGCCTCTACGCAATGAGATTTATCATTGAAAATTTAAAAAATCAGTAAACAACATCTTTTCTTGATTTTACCAAAAAATTGAGCAGTAAGATGGATATAATGTATTGAGAGCGGATAGGAACTTAGGTATTCTGCGTCTTCAGAAAAAAAATTGCATCTAGCTTGAGCAGTTGCAGAGTTATGGCCATTTTTCAATTTTTGTCGGGTTGCCTTGGAAAAGTGTTTTGAGGAGGCGAAAACAAAAATTTAATCAAAAAATTTTGGTGGTAAATTGAATTGGTAGTTGAACCACAACTTTTGTGAGAGTTCCTAAGAAATTGAAAAAAGTCACCAAAATTTGGTACAGCCTAATCCACATGGTTCAATGTCACCACAGCCAACACAATTTCCTTACTTTATCCACAATAGCTTGTTTCATGTATCTTTCTATCCCTTGGAGAGTGCTTGAATCTGTGATGGCACAAAGAGCACGTACAGCAGCAGCTCGAAAAATATCCTCACGTCCATTCATGTCTTTTGTCAAGCTAAAAAGTAATTAGTATAAAAATTGGATACCTAGATTCTAACGAATCAAAAGAACTACAGCATTTGGGCTAAATAAAATTTAGGAATGTACTACAACAGCTTCTTCCCATCAACAAGATTAGAAATTTGTAGTGCAAAAAAAGTGTGACTCTGTAGCGACTTTTTAGACTGTTTTAAATGAGAAACTTAAGCAGCTTAAACCTCAAACTCTAAAGCATTTCAAAACCAGAAAAACAAAAGCAAACTACCGTATTTATTCGAGTATAAGTCGCATGTGTGTATAAGTCACACCCTCATATTTGACATGAAAAACAGAACAAAAATTTTTTTAACATTATTCATTTATTGCAGTTACATTACAAAAAATGAAAAAACATTGAAGTCATCACTGCTGTCATTGTTCTAAAATAGTCCCAGTTTACCTCTGGAACATCCCATGAAGGTGGCAAGTGATGCAATGCAAGGTAACTCATGTGGATAGGCAATAAGTAACGCAATCGTATAAAAGGCAATAGCGTAGAAAGCAATAGCATGAAAATATCTCAGAAAAGTTTTGTATCACATGCAATGCACTTCGTATATTTGTGTCCAAGTCACAACTGTCTTTTTGGGCAACATTTTGGTACAAAAAAATGCGACTTATACTCGAATAAATACGGTAACTAAATCTTCATCATACCAGCTGGTTTACGCTGTGTATAGACAGTTTCTCTTCAGTCGGCAGCGTGATCGAGACAGTAAAGGTGTCAATTTTACGACATTGATTGAATGACCCGGGCTCAGCTGCACCCTGATTGGAGGTCACATCGTTATGCCGTTGGATAAGACCTTTTATGATGATTATCTCTGCTTGGTAGAAACAAGCTAATTCAATGGTAAAAAATTTTAAAAACGCAAACAGGATTGAAACACATGAAACTTCTAAGCTGGTGCGAATCTCTCCAAGCACGTAATATCGGTAGTCAGGTACTAATCACAATAAACAGTGTGCAGATTCATCCATTTGTTAGCTAATAGTACTATCCTGTAACATGAGAACAAACAAGCAACCAGTGTTTCCAACCTGTGTTTTCCCGAACCCGAAACCCAGGTTTTTTGCTACTTTTTAACTACTCGAATCCCAGGTTTCAAAATCAGGAAACCCGGATTTTAAAATTTTTAAATTTCAGTGTAATTTTTAAATTTAAAAATCCGAGTTCAACTACGATTTGATCACCTTCAAGCCGCATCGTACACAATTGGACTTTGGAAATTGGAACAGAGAAAAACACCCGCAGTGTTAGCTCCACTTCCCTAATTAACACTTTCACTGTGATGTCAGCAACTTAGCATGCAGTATGCACGTGGCACGTTTGCACAAGCTTTTTGATTGTTTTTTTTTGGTTGTCGTAACAATTGTTTCTTAATGTTTAACTTGGTGACTTGGTGTCGATGTGCATATTTGAAATTTCAGCAGACTGCACTCTGCTATATGATTGATGCGGTTGATTTTGAAAGCCATTATGCCCTAATAGACATTTTTCCATCTCCTTTTTGTTATGTTTCCACTAAGCCAGTCAAACAGTAAGAATTTCAACGTAACAATGGGTTTATTTTGTGCAAAATCACTTTTTTATCAATACCCAAAAAACCCGAGTTTTTCTGGGGTTTTTCTCTTAGGTACCTGAAACCTGGGTTTTAAAATTTTGTCCCGAATTGGAAACACTACAAGCAACTACATACCATAAATGTCACAGTGATTCTAAGCTAATTTTCAATGTGGCTAATTTTCGCCAATGTCCAATTTTAGCATATGTACCTTTGTCTAACATGATTTGGGCTGGTGGGCCCACCATACAGAACATTTTAGCGAGCTCGTTAAGGTCATTTTTGCTCGCTAAAAGGCACTAACAAACTAAAAACTTTTTTGGCAAACTACGATTTTCAAACTGTCTGGCGGTTCTCACCCAAAGTGCTTTAAAAAGGCTCCCACAAATTTCTTCGCAATATCTTACATCACCTGCGTCAATACATAATAAGTATATTTATTGTGATATCAGAAATACAAGATATCAAGAAATAATGCATTCAAGCGTACGTAATTGTTACTGAAAAAATACTAGGCCATGTGTTAATATTCTAAGCAAGCAAAATCCTCGATTGCTAATGATTAATTAAAAGATAGCTATTTAATTATAGTTTTGGATTAAAGTAAAGAGAGCAACTTTTTTATACTTCAATTTTAGGTAACAGAAAGTGCCCCTGGGGTTGTTAGCAGACAAACTTATATATTTTTAACAGTAACATTAAGTTTTAACGTTTTCCAAAAGTGAACAAATCCAAGTATTGCTATCTTTGCCAACAAGCGCTACTCAACATTTCTTTATCTATTGCTACAGCAAATGTTTCTCTATGCAATTCGCTTTCTTCTTAGCAGTCTAATGGCAAACATGGCGTTTAATTTCAATTATTTTTAGCAAAACTTCGTTTTAGTTGAAGTTTTTAGCATGTTGCCATCAAATTTCTGAACTAAAAAGATTTATGTTTAAAGAATGCTTCAAAGTCTTTGTTAAGTAGGTGAGAAAATGTGACGTTTTTTACTTTAACTGTGTTTTGAAATCACTCGAAGCAACTTAGCAAGCAAGAATGATATTACTGAACTCGCATAGCGTTACATTCCCAAGCAAAATAGACCTCTTGCCTTTAGCAAGTATTTTGTTCGATAGCACTTTGTAAAAACCATGTTATTGATGTCAGCGTGGAAAATCCAGTAATGCGGGCCCTAATGTACATAACCAGCTATTTTGGGCAACAAAAGTAAGCTATCATGGAAGTAGGCCCAATCTAAACTGGGACCTGGATATAAAATTGCGAGCATATAATCCTTAGTTTATTTTAACTAACTGGCAGGTTTTACACTGATAAAGCTCTATACTGGGTATGTACCAAATTTCTGTTCAAAATAAACTAAAAATATACTCATAGGCTCACGATTTTACGCACAATATAAACCAGGCCTAATTAGTGCTAATTTATGAACACAAGCACGACAAAAAAACAAAGTTTCATTTCAAATTTGTTTAGTTTTACATAAAGCGGCTCCTTGGCTGACGCATTTTAGCATTCTCCCTTTTTTTTCAAAATACAGGGTGCCCCAAAAGTAACCGAACCGCAAACTTTAATAAAAATTAGTTGTCAAAAGATGTCGTGATTGTATTGCAGTTGAAGGTAGACATTTTGAACATTTGTAAACAATTAATACAGCTATTATGTTTGTTGTTTTGTAATTAAATTTGTTATTTCTGATTAATATTTTTTATTAAAGTTTGTGGTTCGGTTACTTTTGGACACCCTGTAGAATGCTTGCATAGATAACCAACTACACCTAAAGATGTAACAATGTCTACTAATACCAACCTCTGTGTGACAATGAAAGCATTTTCAGTCATTTTTGCCATTTCTTTGATTGTCAAGTAACACATTCTTCTCATTATTACCTATAAAATATCAAGTTTGCTGAAATAATCGAAACACACACTAGAATAACTTCGGAAATAATAATTATCAAAACTGGACCTGGACATTTAAATGTCAGGGTTTAGACACAAGAATTTGTATACATCGACCTATCTCACTACCATCAGCGACCTTCCCGAGTTTCACTGGGGCAGAATAGTGAAGCCGCCCACCCAGCGAACCGTAAGAGGCAGTTATTGGGTACTCGGCATGGTCAACTATCGGTGCTGAGCTGCTTGACTTTTGGGTCTTGCAGAATTGGCCTCCTGCTAGCAGCGCCTTTTGGGAACCATGCCTGTTGTGATTTCTTTCTTCTTGTATTTCTTGTGCCAGAAGACTTTCTCAATTGGCTAGAGTAACTTGATGCGAGTCGACTCTTACTATTGCTATTAGTAGTAATGAGAAGCTTTTTTTTGTTGATGTTGTTCAACCCCTTTTGTGCATCTGGCTGCACTCTTTAAGACCCACCAACGGTGGTCGCCGTCGAGTGGTGGGAGTGACCTGCTTTCTGCAGGGATCGAAATGGCCACCAACCTCCGAGATTATCCTATGCCAGTAGCACTTCTGTGTTAAGGGTGATTCTCTTGTGTCCTTTTTGGACATAGGAGGCTGCCATCCCTCGGAAGCGACCCGGTAAAACAACAACAACAACCATCAGCGACCACATTTTTTTTTATAATGATTTGGAACTGCTTTCAAAAGTCATTCAAAAATGCCAATATGGACAATAAACATATTACAAGCACATATTATCGTTCAAGTTTGAGTTAAATTCGTAGTTTTTGATGCAGTTCGAAAACAAAACAGTTCGAAAACAAAACATTCAAAACCAACTGAAACTTGCCTACTTTGAGGTTGTCTGACAGCAACTTTGCATGCAACTGCCAAACTCCAAAAGAAAACAGATCCGCCTTGCATCGAAACATTGTTTTATGATCAATTAATATTAACTGAATACTTTAACGAATTCAATAGTACAACAGAGTTTGTCCAATTTATCGCTTTATGAGGATTGAAAGATAGCAGAAAATTAAGTAACTGGTAAAAACCAGAGTAAAGAGTGTGAATACTCACAGAAAGCATCAGTCCTACTCCTATCTACAGCTTTTGTTTTCGAATTGAATGTAGAAGCACATAATTGGAGTATGAAGTATGCCCATAAAATAAGTTTTATGTGCACTCAATGTAACCTCATCACATCAGTCAAAAACGATTGGAAAATATTTTAGTCATAATAATTTTAAAACAAACATTTTTGAGAGATATTGTATGCTCAAACTTCAGCACCATATTGCACCTGTAAGATGTTCATATTAAACTTCCAAAGCAATAAAAATAATTGATTCTGGCACCTTAACATAACCCAAATATTAAATTTGCCTTCGACTGGAGCTCAACCAATATGCCTTTTCAGGCCAATACCGATATCAATATTTTGGAAATTTTCAGGCCGATACTGATAACCGATATAGTAACTACAAAATTTTGTCACTATTTTTCAAATACCGTATATTTCGGCATATAAGACGACCGTCAGATAAGATGAGGTACAAAATTTGAATAAAATTTTGTAGATTTGTCATATATCTGCTGTATAAGATGACTGCTAAATTCTTGCATGTTTTTCTTACAAGAGTTACATTTGTTACGCATCAACGCACACTTTTTTCCTAATATCAATGCTATTCTCTCGCTTTTTTTCCGATTTACGCATCAATGCACGTTTTGCCATATTACCGCCAAATTAGCAGAGGCAGAAAATTTGATCAGCGTGGTGCAGCACCAGAATAATTTGGCGCTCGACCTTAAGAAATTTTGTGCCAATTTGAAGCAGAAAATGCAAATTTTATCGGTTTTAATCACACATGCAAATACGGTACTGATAGCGCAAAGTGCAAAATACGGTAGTGCAAAGTGTAAATAGGTAGTACAAAGTGCAAAATAGTGCAAAGAGTTAGAAAATTAGGTTAAAAAATTAGGTCCAGAAAATCGACTTATTACTATTAGACGGAAAATACGCTATTGATGTAAAATAAAAACTTTTCTTGTGCGTTCTTTATTTTTACCCATCAACGCATTTTTCATGTAAAAAAACCAAGTGACTTGGCGAATGGAACAGGCGCAATTAAATAAACAAAAGATTCTAGTGACATCACTCGTTTTCAAAAATTTGTATTTTGATTATTACACTAATAGGTTTGGGTTAGGGTTTACGTTAGGCTTTGGGTTAGGTCTAGGATTAGGGTTAGGGCTTAAAGTTAGTTTTTTTTTAAGGCTTTATTTCAAAATGTCTGCGCGAATGGAACATTCACCCAGCCTCTTCCATAAAAAAATCTTTATGTGAAAATTAAGATATGACTTTTATATCGGTTGTATAAGACGACCTCAATTTTTAAGGGTGGTTTTTTGCACTTTCAGGGTCGTCTTATACGCCGGAATATACGGTAATTTGAAACTAAAAGCTTTACTAATTCTCTTCCAAAGAAAAACTATTGCAAACACAAGTCACACTCCGGAATTATTCAATAAAAAAAACAAACCAAAAACACAACGATTTGGTAATCAATGGTTAAGAGCAGTCTCACAGCAGAGCAGATACTTCAGTGTTTCTTAAAAAGGTGAATGGTTTACCCCAGAGTCCGTGAAAATTTTGCAAGAGTGAACCAACAAAGAGGGGTGAACCAGCACAGACCAAAATTGCCTGAAAGCAACAACCTATCACAAAGATTTCACTTCCTAGTTACGCAGGGACACAATGATTGTGTGTTCAGGCAACGTTACACTTGAGTAATATCACGTTTTTTTGTAGTTGCATTAATCAAGGCTTCATCCTCTCCCACCCTCGTCGTCAAGTCACTCAGAAAGTTTAACTCAAAACTGCATGCGTTTAAAGATGTTTTGGACTTGACCTGCGAGTATAGGGGGTCTTGGAAAGGCAGCGCAATTTAATTCTTCAACTGGCTTTCAAATCTTAGCAAATTAGTTCTTTCCAATTAAACTTGGTTCGAACGCTGCAAAAATGGCTATTTTTCGCTGAAAAATCACAAAAATCGCCCAGCGAATGGGGGCTCTGCCCCCAGACCTCCATCTGTATTCTGTAATATGCATGAGTTGCACTGGTTTGCTCAGTATGCTACCCAATTGAGACGTTTTTCAGGCAAAAAAGATTTACTTTTGTGTTCAAGCTCCCCCATAACAAAATCCTGGTTATATGTGACACGTGAAATATTATCTGTATATCGAGGGTGAATAATACGCAGAAATCTGTGATAAGGGCGAACAAAGCCAAAAAAATTCAAGACGCACTGAGATACTTGCAATAAGATTGTTTACATACTAAGCTTTAAAATGGTGCTTTGAAAAAACTTAGTACTTTAAACCTAGCTAAACACTGAGGTCCTGTCCACCACACCGGACATAAAATTGTAATCGTATAAAAAAATATTTTTAGTTTATTTTAAACAATATAAGTTGGTACGCCTTCCCATGGTGCAAACTGCCAATTGGCTAAAATAAACAAAAGATACACTCGGTAAAATGAAAAAAAATTAAGGTCTTTATGTGGCTCTGTCAACGTGAAGAAAAAGATAATGCAAAAGCGATTCATTTGTTGGCAGTTAACACACCAGCCAACAACAAAGGCCCCAGCAGACTAGTTTCTAATACGTTTTGATTCAGGAAATATTTTACCATATAGTGCGAAAAAATATCAAGCATACGGCAAATTAGACCAACAATCACAATAGTAGAACACATTTCACTTGTTTCTAAAGCCAGGCTCTACTTATTTTACTCACATTGCTCCTAAAAATGGTTCTAGTGAAAGGGCAAAAAAAAGAATTACTCAAGAATTGAAATCAAAATCAATAGAACTGCCTCATAATCAAGTAATATGAAACTGCCTCAAAACAGCAGCAAATACTGAAATTAAAAAAGGAGTAATCCAAATATTAGAAACTAGTCTGCAGCAGCCTTTGTGGGGTGATGGATGAATAATACATTTGCGTTTTTGCTAGTAATTTCACACGTATGTATCTAGTATTGTCTTTCTTGTTTGGGCTATCCCAGACTTTCAAAAAAACAAACAAAATAGCAGGCACAAAATTGTGTAAATACCAGCATTACCTGAGCATTTGACAAAACAAATTTTTCCAGTAATCAACTATACAAATATCACTGCTTATTCCATAGCAGCATTACAATGCAGTACTCACATCACTTGATTGGAATAACTTGGTCATTGCAAAAAATGTTTCCGTCGCTTCATTTGTTGATATAATTTCACCTTGATTGATCAGGTATATAATTTTCGTCAAAATTTCACAACATTTTCGAGGATTAATAGGAGTTTGCTGAAATATTCTAGCTTCTTGTAGAACAGTTGATCTTTCCACATTCGCAAACGGATTGCCACCTAAACAAATAAAACACAAAGATCAAATTGATAGCCTTTGATTCTTGAATTTATCATCAGTTGCTCTCTAGATAGGAATAGTAACGATTGCCAACAATGATAGGTAGCCTTTTATCCGAAGCGACACCATTTTTTCATTCTGAATTTTCAGTCACATGTTCACAAGGTCATTTTTGCGATTATAGGTGAAAGTTTATAGCTTGACTAAGCAAAAACATCAAAAATTTTTCAATCTAATTTTTAGTCATTATAACCAACCAAAATAGCTCATTTTTTTGGTATCAATTTGCAAAGACTGCTTAGATAATGTGATTGTTTAGGTAAAATACTGCAAATTGACCAAACTTAGATTTTACGTGCTAATAGACAAATACAAACAGTAATGTAAATTAGAGCTTATAAGCAGAATAACGGGACGATGTGAAGAGCTTAGACAAAAAAACCAGAGCCAGGATAAAATGAATCATTCTATTTCGAGACGTTTCGACTTAAACTAAAGTCATTATCAATCTTATTCAAATAGAATGAAACAAACAAAATCAATTCTATTTATTCTATTCGATTCTATTTGAATAAGATTGATAATGACTTTAGTTTAAGTCGAAACGTCTCGAAATAGAATGATTCATTTTATCCTGGCTCTGGTTTTTTTGTCTAGAGCTTATAAGTTTTCTTCTCATCTTTCCAAGTCAATGTGACAAATTAAACAGACTAGTAGCTAAGCTTGCCCTTAAAGTAGTAGCTCACTTTCCTTTTCTTTCTCTCTTACATTAGCGATACTGAAACAACTACTCAAACTGTTCATTTATTTGAGCTGAGTCAGTGTAAAAACACCACGTTAAAAATCCTGTTTGGGTTCTGTTAGCAAATCTTTCGTCAGGATGGGCAACCACAACAAATACGACTACTTATCCCTGAAGAAAAAATAAGCTAAAGGTGTCTCTATAAAGGTCACAACAACACATTGAGTGTGTGGAAATTGTACAGGGTAGAGTGGAGCAAAGTGTCTAATGACTCTTGCTCCAATCCATTTCCAAAATCTTAGAACAACACTACACTCTGAAAAAATTCAGAAATCCAAATGCTTGGGTAAAAAATTAAGCTTAAGCATGAACTGACAGTAATAACTAAGAAAATTGCATTTTGACTCCAAAAATTTTTGAAAGAATGACATTTCGGCTACTGCCAAAATGCGTAAAACTTGGCTCCAAGCTCTACTCTGATACAGTGAGCTAGCAACTTTTTGATGATGAGCCTGACACTTTACCAAGCAAATCATAAACCATTTTTTAAAAATTAATTCAGTGCCTGATACAACAGTGCTTTATCTTTGGTTTTTGTGACTGAGTCAGCTTGCACCCAAAAAGCAGCGACTTTTATATACCAAACATAAAAAAAATCAAAGACATGAGTCAGTGTGTGCCGACTAAAAAGTTAACTTGCTGATAAAAATTGGCTTAATTATTATTTGGTTCATAAGGCAGGCTATTGGTTCTGCAATTATTTGGCACAAACAGTCAGAAAAAAAATTTTACAGAGCTAATTTACTTGACAGGGCACCCCTCTGAACATTCAAACCTTTACCAATTCCTAAACCATTTTGATCAGAACGTTATTCCTAGCTCTAGCCCTAATCCTAATGCATTAGTCAAAAATATCTTTTGCATGATTTAATATATTCTGTTGTGCAAATCCTCTCTTTTTCTCACTCTGCATTAGTGTTCCCTCTTTAGTATTGATGAGTCATCCCACAAAATCGAATGGCAATTTTTCTGCAGCAAACAATGAAAAATCCCAAACATGAGTCAGCGTGTGCCCAATAAACATGCTGGTGTGCCCAAAAAACATGCAGATAAAAATCTGCTTTATGGTTACTAACCTCTGCATACTGTCCACATCGCAATCATTGCAGTGGGTAAAAACAAAGAATAAAATGAATGACATTTTGCAATAAATATTAAAACGATATTCTGTTGCTATTTTAACAAATAATTCTGTTTTGGCAAATAATAATATTGATACTAATAATAACAATCCGATAATAATAATAGCAGAAAGGAAAATAAGCATAAGCTATGCTTGTTTAATACAAAACGTACTACAAACTAAGCCTACTCACTACACAAAAAATTTCAAGGAGCAGATACATCACTTACTCAACTCTTCGTCTTTGTCTTTTCTAAGGCCACGCATTCTTATGAAGTTAAATTTAGCCTAATGCCACACCATAGAAGACTAAACAATAGCTGCAATAAAATGTGTTTTTTGAGTAACAGAATATCTTTAACTTAGAAACCACTTCAAGAATTGCAGTCTCCAGGCACCCAGAATGATAAAAAGAAAACAGTTATCTACTTATTTGACTGTCATAACATGCTTTATCATCGCCTACTTGAAAGAATACGGCCAAATATGTTACATTTTCGACGCGCTTTCTCACAGGTCGACTTTCTCTACAAGTAAAACCAACATTGCGCTGCGTATGTGTGTAATACGCGTTTAACAAATCTGACAAGTAATTAAATTAGTTTGTAAATATTTATGTAAAGTAATATCAAAAGCAGTCGTTGCTGCAAAATTTGCTCAAATTATAAGAGTTCAGTATCAATACAATGTATAACTCAAATAAAATATAAACAACTTTTAATCGATTAAACGGGAAACTTGGTGCAAGAAAAAATTCAACACTTACCAAGAGGCATTGTTGCATATTAAGTCCATAGTTTCATTCCACATTACAATAACTACTTTGCACATGATGAAATGGAGTACAGATTATCGAAACTTTGCTAAATTTAACCAAAAGCTAACGCTTGCTGTGACATAAAGTTATACGTGGTTTTTATTAATTGACCCCAGGTGGCTGTTGCTTTAGAAATTGCCAATATTTGTGTTCGAAATGCCACGGGTGTAGAAGTATCTGCCTTTCATTTCAGACATGTGCAAAGGCAATATGCAGGATTGCTCTAAGCAACTTTTGTTTGCTGTCTTTTCTTAAACGAAGCAATAAATTCTTTTCTAACTGCATCAGACGAAAATCGTTGTTTGTTGTTATAAAAAATATTGACCAAATTCCTATTCCAAGCTTTTTGCACAACTGACTGTGTGTGTTGCTACATCCTATATTACTTTGCTGAACATATCTGCTCAGTACATATTCAGCGCTATCTCGTGCTTGAACTTCTGGATGTTGTAAAATCCCACGATCTGCTGCATCCAAAATTACAAATCCGGTGCAAAAGATATTAGCCAAGCCCCAAGATGGTATTGTCAATCCTCCACGTGACAACTGATGAAAATAGGGCATATCAGTATCAACTCCCACTAAACTAGATTGACAATCAGTACATTTTAACCGTTTGATCAGTTTTTTTGCTACATACCCAGCGATAGTATAGGAAACCTCGGTGCTGTCCTCATCCAAACTAAGCGATTGCAATTCAGTGTCTAGGTCTGCAATTTTCTGAATAAATTCGGACTATAATGGCTTTTTGCTTTGGATTTTTTCTTCCCAAAAATTGATATTTTCTTTGATAAGGGACGGAATTAACAAAATTTTTTCAGAAGATTTGACTTCATGCACGCTCACAAGAAATCGCCCACCACTCATCAGATGATATTGAGCAAAACGATTTTCCAAAGGATCACTTTGAAATCGTCTAGGGATGACAAAGATAAATCCCTCCGCATGAAGATCATTGATTAGGCAAGATTGGGCATGCAAGGTTCGTACCAGTGCATTGTTAGTCTGTTTAGAGAAGGAAAATGTATTGCCATTTGTATGGGACCATTTTTCTGACCAATTGGCAAAAAAACAAAGAAAATCAGCTTTGCCATCACCTTGAACCGGAGCATTTGCAAGTGGATTGGAAGTGAATTGTGTTCTTGCGTTGACAACAGTCCACCAAGAATTGATTAAAGTTAGAAAATCAGCAACATTTTTGCGTTCTGGAAAATAACTTTTGAAAGCTGCAATGGTAGTTTCATCAAATATTGCAAGAGCCAAAGGAACATTTTGTTTGTTGTTTTCAGGGTGCAAGGCCAAATATGTGAGCTTGAATGTTTTCTTAAATTTCCTTGGAGAGCAACATCTTTGTCGTACACTGAATGCAAGTCGGACCAACAAATACATCCTATATCCGAATCCAGATGTTTGCCTAGCATCACTGGAAAAGAAAATTCAGGAAACACAAATTTTTTAGCATTCAGTAAATTGTTGCAGATGTTCTTCATGAGGTGGACATTGTCAAAAAATAAATGCGTGTTTGATACGCTCTTGGGATGCTAGATGCAGAATGGATGGTCAGAAGGATATTGGCCAGTTAGTAAACGAAAAGCTTTAACATTTCCGCTGTAATTATCTGTCACGATTTTACGAACTTTAAATCTCTCTTCCGATAGGGGTGACAGGCATTGATCTAATTTTGAAGCAATCCAATCTCCTGTGATTGCAGTTTCTGGAAAGGCATTAATAACAATGGGAATGGACTTTTTTAATCCAATTACCATGAATACTACAATGCCTTTATAAAGATTTCCTTCTTTATCTGCTCCAACGTATTCTCCTGAATGATATTGTGACTATTTTTGAAGATACATTTCATCCGCCATTAAAACAATATCTACCAAAATTTTTCCTGGTTTTATGAGAAGTTGCAGAGCTTTTTAACGAATCCAATTCACCTTGTTTCAGTTTGTTGATTGTAGAAAACGAAGGAAGAGAAAAATGATCCATCAAATATTTATAACTTTGAGAAGAAGCATAGCGAAGTAGTAATGCAAACCACATCATCTCAGCTGAATATGGGGGTCTGCCTTTGGGTTTGTAATATCGTCGCTGCTGCAATTCATCCAAAATTGAGTTGGAATGCTCTTCGGATTTGTTGCGTATATAACCAGGAAGATTTTAAAGCATGCTGTGGCAGGATATTCTTCCATTTTTTCCCTCAATCAACCATGTTGGAAGAGGAACTGGACGACTTTCGTGTTGCAAATAAACGCGAAGATCCCCATTGATTTTGATTGCTTTTTTAATTTCAGGAAAACCAGTGTCCTCATGATATACAAGATTGTAATGCAAAATGTAATTTTCTGATTTGTAAGTAACAAATCTCATTGGACTATGACTAGAGTTTAATTCTTCAAAATTTGATATGGTGTCGATTTTTAAAAACTTAAAGGTCTCATCTTCTTGGAACACTCTGGGTCTAGGTAGATTCCGGCTTGTACTAGGTGTTTGTTGGTAAAATTGATGGCTTATCCATTGCAGCTTTCGAATGGATTGTGGAACTGGATTAAGGTTCCACTTTAGCTTTCTTCGTTTCCCGTTTCCGGGGAAAAATAAACTTACTTTCAAAGTGTTTTATGCATATTATAGAGTTTTTGGTTGGCTTCCAATGGGCTTGATTTACAAATTTAATCCAATCTGCTAATAAGTTGGGTTTCTCTAATGGAAACGCGAAGGTAGAAACTTTTTCAGATGCAGTAGACAGGTAACCCGATTTGCAACTGTAAACCACACATTTATTAACCATACTGTACTGTACTTCTTAAAAACGTTGGCGTAACTCAGACTCTGCTTTATCTCAGCTCAGTGCATAAATGAATTTATACCCAGCACAGTTTTTGACCTTCTGTTTATGTGATAATCTCCTCAAACTCTGGAGTTCTTAGGGTATGGTTTAAACTCTTAGACAAAACAAATCCTCACCTCATTTAGCACTTCTTGTACTATATTTTCATTGTAGTATTTAAATGGCAGTACTATAAAATACTGTATTAACTGTTAGTATATAAACACATTTTTTTACATTCAGGATAAAACTGACCACTCAAAAAAAGGAATCTAAAATACTTTGCAAACTAATGTTATGATAAGGTTTAACTTGTACGTACTTCTTACTCCCCTACCTGATTAGTGTTAAATTTACGATTTTTACTTTACTAGTTTTTACTATTAACTAAATAGTTTCTTTCCTACTGCTGATACATGTAAAGTCAAAAACATTTGAAAATAAGCAAGTTACAAAACTACATTTGTTTCAAGCTACATTAATTTTTCTTCTTCCATCGCTTACTCATCACTCGCATGCATATTGATTTAATATCATGAATGTGCCTACACAGCTCATTTTACGCGGATTGCACACACACGCGGCGCAATGTTCTTTTTACTCGTACAGAAAGTCGGCCTGTCAGAAAACGCGTCAAAAATATAACATATTTGGCCGTATTCTTTCTAGAAGGCTATGACAGTATATACTTTAATTGTTAGGGAGTGACTATTTTACTTAAAAATTCTAATCTAAAGCAAGTAAAAATATAGAGGGTTAGGTTAGATTTGGGATTCGTTTTAAAATAAATATTTGAGTTTAGGTTAAACAGTTAGATTCAGAATTAATAAAACGGTATGCGTAGAGTAGTATCAATGTCAAAAAGCTCATTATGCTTTGTCACTTGCAAAACATGCATCGAAATTAAAATGCGATAATTCAGTTCTCCAAGCTGCCAGTCAAGAAAACAGCCATACAATGAGGCAATATCAGCTGCATACCATAAATTATTCAAAAAAATAAAGGACCTAAAGCCAATAGCTGGATCAGCCTCCAGTCATCAGAAAAACTGAAAAATGACTGCGGATGCAAACAAACCCATGCTCATAACAACCTAGGGATAAACGCTGGTTTCAAGGTCAAGGCAGACCTTCAACACAGGATAGGCATTGGAACACTCTGTGACCATAGCCTTGTTGAAAAAAGAAATGCCAAAACTGTTCACCACTATCACCACCACTGTGTCATTTGACTTGACGTCTGTAAGCTTTCAAGCAACTAAGACTAAAGATGCAAAAGCAATCATGCATCAAGTAGATAGAAATTTATAGTGAAATGCACCCATTCTGAAAATTACTGATATTTATATACATTAAAAATCAACTCATCGCTAATATTTTTAGCATTTTGTTTGCAATGTTAATAAAGCAAAGAATGATTGCATGCTAGTATGCAGATAACCCTAAGTCGATTTGTATCGTACTTCCAACAAAATCCTATATAAACAAGCAGATAAAACTACGCAAGACAGAAGGGTGCAAATACATAAATGTGCAAGGACATAATTGCACAGAAAGACATAATCCTACAATCTATGCAAACATTTTCGCGCTTCAAAAAATATTGTCACAAGTTAATCACTGTAAGTGTTAATAACTAAGATTTAAAACATTTTTTGCGGCAAACATAACTAGTACTGGTACATAAAACAATTAACAAAGCTATTTCATGGATGGAGGATTATTCATGGATGGAGGAGCTATTTCATTGCATGGAGGGTTATTTTACTCTCAAATTTCATTTTGCTACAGAGAAGATTTTATTTTATTTTTTTCGCACGACTGTTTTGCTTGGTGGTAGTTCGGTCAAGAAATTGACTGAGCTCTATGACAAAATTGTTATGCTTTGGACTTTGCCGGTACCGATTATCCACCAAAAGTTTTTCCTAGCCTATGCGAATCTTGTAATTATGATGGCTTAAAGTGATCCTCGGTTAGCAGTAATGCGGCTGAGCAGATTACTGCCACCCAGGTTTTTTCGATGGAATTGATGTTTGTGATCCCCTGTTTTGTGGCTGATCCCATCTTTTCTTGATGAAGTTTTAGACCTATCCACTAATTGGTTTGATTTTTGGAGTTGGTTGTTGAGAATCGCCTGTTGGCCTGATTCCCTGCTATTCTCCTTTCAGCTATTGGCTGTTAATTTTTGTTTGGCCTTGGTACCTTGCTAAGTTTTTCATTTTTTAAGCACAATTTTGCTTCCATAATAATGTTTTGTTAAAATTCTAGGCAGATTTCAACGGCTAATTTACATAATTTTTTGATCGGTTCATTAAAACTCGTAGCCGATTTCAACGCTTCATTTGCATTTTGATCGCTGGCGAAACGATAATTTTGACTTCGGAGCTTATTGTAGGTTTTGCCCATTTTTTGCTCTTTTGTTTCGGCCTTCTATATTTTTTTTTTGGCTTGGCCTGTTTTCGACGACTGGAAATTCTATAAATAGTGAGAAAATTTTTTGTTTTTTACTCATTTCGATTCATGCCAGCTCAGCTGACGAGGTTTGGTATTGACCGAAATAGCGCTATCCTGAGCATTGCATGGAGGGTTATTTTACTCTCAAATTTCATTTTGCTACAGAGAAGATTTTATTTTATTTTTTTCGCACGACTGTTTTGCTTGGTGGTAGTTCGGTCAAGAAATTGACTGAGCTCTATGACAAAATTGTTATGCTTTGGACTTTGCCGGTACCGATTATCCACCAAAAGTTTTTCCTAGCCTATGCGAATCTTGTAATTAACAAAGCTTTTATATATTCTATTTTCCAATGTCTAGTTCACAAATACTGCAGCTCACTGTCTAAGAAAATCAATGTAAGCATGAAAAGCAGTTAGCAACCAAAGCATAGTGAACTATAAAACATTCTAAAAATAAGTGACTAATCTAATGCACAATAGGAACTTGATTAAATTTTTATGGAAGTTGCTTGGCTTTTCTGCCATTGAGTTTGACAAAAAACATCAAAGTTTCTTTTGAGTTTTATCAAAAAACAAGTTGTTCGATAATAGTTTCATGATTTGATACTATCAATAAATACTACAGATATGTGTGGTATTCAAAAATATTTTCAGTTTTATCTTTTGCTTAAAAATGAAGTAACTTTAATCTATAAATAGCAAAAACATAAAAATTTAATAGTAAAACAAATTAATTCATATTTTTTTGCACAAAATGTGTTTATTGGATACAAATAATGTGCTGTATAGTAGGGTAGGGTCATCACTCCACGAACACTTTTGGTTAAGACAATATTGCAAAAAACTGAACGGATTTTTTATTTTCTTTTTTTTGGTATTAGAAAGGTATTGATGCGGCCCAGATTGGGGCAAAAAACTGTATTAAGATCAATTCTACTGCAAACTAGAAATAAATTCTTGAACAGAGAGTCTTAATAAGTTTCTAAAATTTCTTTAAAAAACACTTTTACTCTCTTTTAGAAAATCTTTCCAAAATCTGTCAATTTTGCTCCTTTTCTTTCTTTGTTTTTTTTAGCAGAAAGCAGTTGACTATATCTATTACACCATCAAAAAACCCGGTAACCTACTTGAATATTTTTGAATGGTTTCTAAGAGATCTGACTCATGTTTGAAGTCACCACTTCTCGGACACTATTTTGCAACATCAATGTTTTGTCATTAATGCAAAAACAATAGGTCAAAACGTTTTGTCACAAATGAAAATTAGCGGCGAGTGAGAAAATCATAATTTTTGGGTTTAGAATTTAGTTAAAAGTAAAGGTTTAAATCCAAACAAAATGTTTCTGATGTGATTTTTCTGTAGCGGTTGAAGGTTTCAGAGCCAGATTATTGCTGAGTAACTCAAAAAAAAATTATGAAAAAGCCATACAATCAAAGAGTTAATAATAATATCTTAGCTAAGTTTTTTTGGTGTCAGTTAAATGCTTTGATTCACACAGTTTTATCGTTACTTGTCTTTTTTTCATGATAATTTATGAAAACTAGCCAAGAAAGCTCTACTGATTGGTTTACTGTAGTTCCACGTTCTACATGTTCGTTTTTTTACTCTCAAGCCTAACAATAAGATATGTGCTAAAATAAGGAGCCTCTATTGAGCTCTTGTGAAGTTAATTTGTCTTGTGTGTTTATTTGTAGAAATATTATAGAGGCCTATTATAGGCCAACTGCTTCAGTAAAGAAATTACCGGTAAGTGAATTTGTGTTTTATCTGACTTTTACCTTGTTTACATGTTATGTTGCTATATTTTTTTGGCAAAAATTGATTATTTATTGAGAGAAATAAACTTTAATTGTTTATAACCGAGTTGTGGTTATTCCATTTTATTTTACTTTCAACTATGTACTGATAGTATTTGCAGAACTAAACTACGATTTGGATGGTACTAGATTGTACGGGGTTCTCCTCATGTGGGCATGGGTGGAATAAGGCGGAAACGCGACCACTTACGATTTTGACCAGAAATTTTTTTCAAAAGCTCTCGTTTAATCCTAGTAAATATAACACTACTGGAAAAATGCTGAAGCCAAGACTTTTTATTTTTACTCTTTATTTGTATTTACAAAAAAATTCTTGACAAAAATATTCAGAAGCGGCTAGCATTATGTTACATACCACCTACAAAACAGAATAAGAAAGCAAACAGTGAAAGCTCATTTACTCGTTTTTATTTTTTTAATTCTCATTAGGATTTGGGTTAGAATTAATGTTAAGGTTAAAGTTTGGATTAGGTTTAGGGTTGGGATTAAGGCTAGGATAGCGATTTTCTTATTCCAACGAAACATAACATCAGTCTATGCCAAACATCGAGTCGGTAATTGCATGTAAAGTCGCAAACATTAACAAATATTCAAGGAAAGTACGTATTCACACAATAATTGTTTTGTTGTTCAAAAATAATGTGGCAACTGTTTGCTTTTAATCGGTGTGCTGTAACACAGCCTGGTGACCAGTGTCCAAAGACTGGTGACTTCTGTCCGAGGACTGGTAACTTTGTATGGGGACTGGTGATTTTGTCCGGGGACTGGTGACTTCATTGGAGCGATTTCAGATAGTTGATTCAACCCCTGAAGCAAAAAAGAATAAAAATTTTTTTGAACAGTTAGGGTTCAACAATATCTGCAACTGTGCAAAATCTCCAAGTTCTAAGTCCAAAAATTGCAAAGTATAGATAGAATAAGTAAAAAGAAATCAATTTTGTCGAGAGAGTGGTGACCTTATCTATGGCAACGTCTCCTGTGTATAATCGGATAAAGTGATAGCATATAAAAACAAAAAAATTACATACTGGAATGCAAAAATATTTTAATTTTGTATTCAAAAATTAATCAACTTTATGAGGTGTGTTTGAAAAGTAACAGAACTGTGCACGCTGCATGAACAACTTTTATTGCAGAGAAACAAGCATTGCATTCTAGGATGTCACAATGTCTTATGGTTTCGAAAACCAAATTGCAGCATTCTGTGACAACTACATTCTTTTTTGTACATTTTTCTGTCAAGGCACTTTCTTTGTGATCGTTTTGTGAAAATTTGATAAAATTAAGAATTTTTGGCTTTTTTTTCTTTGGTGCGAAGGATGAGCGTCAAACAACAGACCAACCTGAAATTTTTTGTCCATCTTGGAAAAACTCCAACTGAAGCACTAAAGTTGCTTCAAGAAGTCTATGGTGATGACACATAGTCAAAAACTCGTATTTTTGAGTGGCACAGGAGGTTCAAAGAGGGAAGAGAGGAGGTGGAAGATGATCACAAAAGTGGGAGGCCTTCCACATGCTCAACAGATGAAAATGTTGAGTGTGTGAAACAAAAGGTGCGGAGCAGTCACCGTCGTACTGTAAGAATGAGCTGGGTATGAACAGTGAGAGGGCATGGAGGATCATTACGGAAGATCTGGGGAAGAGGAAGATCTGTGCAAAAATGGTACCAAGGTTGCTGAATGGAGGACAAAAAGAGCAGCATGTGCAAGTGTGTCAAGACATTTTGGAGCAACTCGAAACTGAACCCAACTTGCTAACAAGAGTTGTTACTGGCAATGAGTCATGGATCTTCGAGTATGATCCACTAACCATACAGCAGAGCCTTGAATGGAAGAGCGCATTGTCACCACCCAAAAAGATGAGGATGTTCAAGTCCAAAACTACGGTGATGCTCATCGCTGTTTTTGATGTCAATGCAATTGTCCACGCAGAATTCTTGCCACAAGGAAAACTATTAATCAGCACCTCTACAAAAACATCTTGTGATGTCTGATGCGCTCGGTGAGGGATAAAAGAAGAGAACTGTGGAAAACGAGGTCATGGCTGCTTCATCATGACAATGCTCCAACTCATAATGCCTAGGGAATTCGGGAGTTTCTTGCCAAAAATAACATTGCTGTACTGGAGCAACCACCATACTCTCCAGATCTGGCCCTTGTGACTTTGTTTCCCAAACTTAAGGAAGTCATCAAAGGAACTTGTTTTTAAGATTCAGAAGCCATTAAAACAGCCATGATAAGAGAGCTCCAAGCGATCCCAGAGGAATCCTTTCAGGAGTGCATGGAAGCGTAGCATAGGAAATTGGAAAAGTGCATTCGAGCCCAAGGAGATTACTTTGAGGGTGACATGTTGTAAAATTTATTTGTCAAGTAAAATAAACCATTTATAGATCCAGTCCCATTACTTGTATATAGTGAACAACACCTCGTATGCAGTAAACACATTAGGAGCCACTGTGCAACAATATATTTCATGCAAGGTAAGCATCTCTGTTTATTTCATGTATGAAATTTTTTAATTAAGAAGTGTTGGTTCATAATTGTGATTAAAATGATGTGCATGCGATTAAGCTAAGTTGTAAAAATTAATAGAGGTGATTGCACTAAAACAAAGCAAGCAAAAGCTTTCTTTACTTGCATTAATTTTTATCGTAACAAAAATGGCAATTTGCATTTTTAAATAGGCTAATAATCCCAGATCTTGTTTGATGTTTATCACTTTCATTCATTTTACATACACAGTGCTTGTTGACTTGCCCACTGGGCAATAACTTGCCCTACGCGATTTCAGTTTGCCTCAACCAAGAATTTATTTTGAACCCTGCAAGCCTATAATCAATTTGAAAAATACAGTAACTTGCCTGAGGCAATTTCAGCTTGCCTCAAGAAAGCGTTAATTTTAAACCATGCTGGTAGCCTATAATCCATCTTACATGTTTAAGTAATTCTTATGCAGTAACTGAATACGTCTAAGTTAGGTCTAACGTATTGGGCCAATTACAATTGATTATATAACTGAAAATTGAACAATTGCATATTAGATAGGAAAAGGCTAGGTGTACACTCCGTGCACACAGGCATTTTGTAATAAAGCCTAAAAAACTTAGCCCTAAACCCAAACCCTAATCTTTTTTTATTTAATTATGCACAATCCGAGCACCAAGTCACCTCATATTGGATAAACTTCTAGAACATCACTGGACATCTAAATCACTCTTGATTCCCAATCTCAATAAAAAATAGTAACACATCACTTGTTCTGCTTCCTGTTGGACTGTGGACTCAGTAATGTTTCATCTTTGTCTTATTGCTTAGCGGTACAGTGGTAGACCTCCACTTTTACTGCTTTCATCTTGCACAAAAAATTGCTGCTTCCAGTTTCCTGATGCTGGATTTGTCTGTCAGTATTAGGTGTTAGGCATTTAAGCCTTCTACTAGACCTACCATCTCTGACCTGACTACTGCCGACTGTACAGTGTACCGATAGGCAGATAGGTAGCACTGTACAGTCAGACAGTTAGTACCAATGCCTAATCTAGCACTGAACATGAAGATTAGGGTCCACGACTTTTCGGCGTGCCCATTTCGGCACGGCCCTTTTCGGCACCAATATTCTGTGCTTTTTACTAACACTAACCCAAAGCCCAAACCCAAACCCTAAATAAGTGAACTGTCAAAGAGCACCGAATTGGCGCTGAAACAATTTGTGCAGAAAACATACGGCAACGAAATAGGTGGCGCCGAAATGGTCGCACCGAAAAGACGTGTTCCCTGAAGATTAGGGGTTAAACTGATGGTAGAGTTATCTGGTATAGCCTAGTGCTAACAATGATGTTATCTTTGTGTTTGGTGTATGTCAGCCTACCCAAAACCTGACTGCCTGAAAGATAGAAAAAATTGTCTTACTACACAAGCCTAGACCTACAGTATTATTATCACTGGATTAAGCTACTAGGCCTATATTAGCACAGTATCTCTGATCCATACATACATCCATACTGTCGTCCAGTGTACAGGGTTCTAAGATTTAATCAATTAATATTATAATGTATTGTACACTGATAAGTGCTCACTTGAATGCAATACATCATATTGTAATTTTGGTACATATTGCTTATTATTTAGACAGTGTCTGCTGCACCGGCCCTGTTTCCAACATCTAATCGCTGCTGCACCGGAGCGGCGGTCATTTTATTTTGCTGTTCAATTTACTATCTCTCAAGCTGGCATCGCTGCCCTAACCCTAACTCTAACAATAAGATTTTAGAGAAAAAAAAAAGGAATTCGTAGCGCTATAGCTCTCTAGCGCTATTTTTGGTAAGCGTATCCAGCGCAAATCGATACCCCAACCCTCGGCACTGTAACCAATCGTACTAACCACTACGCCATCAAGGCTTCGAATTCGATGTGTCAAAGTGCTGTATTTAAATCGAATCAACAAGAAAAACGCAATTTAATTGGCTGCCGGTGCACTAGCGATTTGATGTCCGAAACTGGGTGCAGTAGACACTTCCTATTATTTACCTCATTTTTCATTGCCCCATACACGGTAATTCATTTCTTCAAACAACTGTATTGGCATTACTAGAGTGTTTATTTTTTCAAAGATTTAAAAGTATGAAGTGACTTGACGAATGGGACACGCGCGGTTAAATGAACAAAAGATTCCAGTGACGTCACTTGTTTTCGGAAATTTTAATTTTGATTATTACACTTAGTGTTTGTTTTCAAGTACAATATCTTAAAACAATGAGATCAGAGATAGAAACAAAGTAAACTAAAAGGTATAATATTCTCTATGGTTGATTATTATAATTCTGGAAATGCTGTAACAAAGAAGTCAATCACGACAAATGTTCAAATTGCAAGCCCTCGACTTCAATACACTCTCAACAACAAGACAACACACTGTGACAAACAGAAGTAAACAAGTCATGATCAAAGTTAGCAAATGCGTCAATGACAAACTGTCTAAGATCTGCAACAGTTCTTGGCTTCCTTGAATACACAAAGTCCTTGATGATTCCCCAGACACAGAAGTCCATGGGCGTTAAGTCTGGTGACCATAGACTGATAGAGGAAATTTGGGGTGTTGTTAAGTATGAGCTGTCGTTTTATTTTCAGCAACTCTGTAACTAGTGTATGAGCGCAATTGCGTTCACTAATTTTCTCCGATCTAAGCTGTTCCCCCGATCTAGCCCTAACCCTAATGAGTGCACGCATGAGAGGAGCAAAAACACCCGCACGCCCATACACGAGTAGCAGAGATTCTGAAATAAAGCTGGCTGCTTATACTTAACCACACCCGAAATTTGATGGGGCCTCGCCTGCCAATCCATAATTGTGATAAGATCACAGCAACTGCATCTTGAGTTTTTAAGAATGGCTGGTAGGCCAGCAAATCAATAAAACTATTTAGTTTTAGAACTGACGCCAGACTCTCTATTTTTAGAACTGATGCTAGACCAGCAAACTAAAAATGTCTTGCGACATTGTCAGGGCATGATGACTGCAAATTATTCTGTTGCTGACATGCTACTGTAACTTACCGGTACTGTATTCAAACTTTACGATACTGGATGCTGTATACAAACTTTATGGACACCTGTATATATATATACATATAAATTGGCTAGCTTACTTCATGAAAAGAAATTGGAGATATAAACAATTATCAGCAGCAACACTGAACATCAGACATTGAAATACCGGTACAAGCTATCGATAGGCTTCCTACCAAAAGTCCCATATCATAATACAGTGAGTGTAGCGAAAGAGCAAAGCTCATTTACGATTACCAGTACACTGTACACCCATATACCGGCAACCAAGAAAAAACAATTGATGTTTGTTGGCTATACAATTTAGCCTACTTAACAAAGAAAAAACAATTTGTACCTTAAATATTTCAAATGAGTTAAAATATTCTCTAAACTATGAGCTAGAAAAAATCAATGATTGGATTATTGCCAATAAACTAACATTAAATGCAGCTAAATCTAGTACAATAGTAATAAAACCGAAACTCCATTCTCCACCAGTTGAAATGAACCTTAGCTGTGCCACAGAATCAATTAAAGTAGTCAGCAGTGCTAAATATCGTGGTGTTTTTATTGACGACAAACTAAATTTTCAAGAACACATTAAACATTGAGAGAAGAAAGTCTCGCGCTCAGTGGGAATTATAAGTTAACTAAAAAATTATGTACCGACTCATGCATTGTTTAAACTGTATTATACTTCAGAGCATTCGCATTTGCTTTATGGACTTATAGTTTGGGGAAACACATATCCAATCTATCTCTCCAAATTAATTGCACTTCAAAACAAAGCTCTTCGCATCGTTACAAAAAGTGGATGGTATCAAAATGTTTTGCCTCTTTATCAAAAGTTTAACTTATTGAATCTACAAAATTTACGTAAATTTGAGACTGCCAAATTCATACATAATCATATCAATCAGCGTCTATCTCCAAATTTTAATAATTATTTCACTTTGGCAAAATTCTCGCACAATCGACAAACTCGTACTACGGCATCCTTGAATTTAATAATTCTTCTTTACAAAACCAAAAGAACGCAGCAATCAATTAAATATTCCGGTGCGAAAATTTGGAATTCCATTCCTAATAATACTAAAGACCTCTCATATAGAAAGTTTTTAAAAGAAAGCAAAGAAATTCTTTTGAACTCCTTGTGTTAATTTTCTTGTGTCTATATTTTCAAATTATAAAGTAGTGACTTGAAAAATGCTTCTATATTACTCATATATAATCTTCCAAAAATTATAAGTTATTATCTAAATTATTTTCTAAAAATACTAAATTTTAGTAACTCTTAGCCAGCACATTACTATTGTAGCTCTTGTTTTGTCTTTTCTTTTGTTTTTTGTTTTTTTCTTTTTGTATTTTCAGTTTTTGCTTCCTTGTGTTTTTATATGTCAGTTCGTTGTAGCTCAAAAAAAGATGCCATATCTTTTATTATGGCTTTCCAGAGTGGCTGCAGACTCGAAGACCTCGCGGTCCCTTCGCCGTCACTTAGGCGCTGCTTCATTGATAATAACACTATTCGTTCTCTGTTTTATCTGTTTTGTTTATTTAGTGGCGTCAATAAACAAACTTGAACTTGTAAACTTGAACTTAATTCAAGAAACAAGGCACAAAGTTAAGGTAAACAGCGCGAAAAAAAAAACAAGAAATAAAAGACTCACATGATAAGCTCTGGCACAGGGCACTATATAGACTGCTTGAAATCAAACATTTTAAACTAATAATGTCAAATCAAAATCAAATCAAATCTTTCATTATACTCACTGGATTATGCCGAAGCGTGTAACGAGTTGGCAAGGCCATCTCCGTGTCAATGCGCCTGGGCAACACAGCTCCTTTCGAAGAAATGTCGCAGCGGTGGCAAGCCGTTGGCAATACTGTGTCCGATTTGACTGGCCCGAGATTTGAACCTCAGACCTCCCACTCTAGAGACGAATGCGTTACCGCTCGACCAACTGGCCGGTACTGATAATGTCGCGAAATGGAATATCTTGACCATTAACATATGGCTAGTAAAATCTTTAGTGTAGGCTAGTAAAAATGCCATTTTTTATGACACGTAAGCTATCAGTAACTCAGACAGATATTTTGACATGCAACATCATGTAAAATTTAAACAGGTTACTTTTATAACAACTTATTTGAATAAGGGTTAGGCATTGGAAACTGTGAGGTGTTTACCAGTACTATTTTTCATTGGAGATTGAGATTTGTAACCCTGGGAATTGAGATTGTGAGGTGTTCACTATTTTGTTCATAGGAGATTGAGATTTGTAACCCCGGGAATTGAGATTTTTATCTATCTGCATCATTCATGGGTAAACAAGGCATTGGTAATGCCGGGAACCCACCTGACAGGGATATCTATGTCTGTGGTATTTATGATCAATCTACCAACTGGATAAAATGTTCTGAATTAGGATGTACTTCTCCATGGTGGCACTATGAATGTGTAGGCTTCAAAGGCCTTTCCAAATCTGATACAAAAAGATTTGAATGGAGCTGTCCAGCTTGTGTGGTTGCAAAATTGAATCTTCCTCGCAATCCAGTCAAGAAAGTGAAGATATGAGCTCTCTCAACTCTTGCCTGGTTAAATCTGTGGCAAAAGAGATTTTTGCAAGTCTGCCCAATATTGTAAAGTCTGTAGTTGAAAGCTTCACGCCGCAGGGCTCATATGTAACTGCAGTGAAATCCACATTAATTAACAATAGGCATTCGAGTTCTTTCGAGGCAAAGCTGATGAAAAAAATGGTCAGTCAGCACACTCCAGACATATTGAAAGACAAACAAGAGAAAAATAATAGGACTTGTCTCATACGTCAACCTCATTGTTTGAACATCAAGAACAGCCGCGATATTAGAAGAAAATTCAATAAGCTGTTTCCAGGAATGCTCATTAGGAACTGCCGAACCACAGCTGGTGGTTCTATTTTAATTGAACTTAATGACACTGATGCTGCTAGTAAAGTAATGGAAGCATGGCACACCAACTACTTTCATGGAAATAAAGGCATTGTCAAAGCTGGTCTTCACAATGCAGATGGTTTTATCAAATATGTTGATGAAGTTTACTCAGAGGAAGAGATTAAAGATTCCGTTGCTAAGCAATACCCCGGGGCCACAGCGGACCTCTTCTTTCGTGGTAATGAAAAGAGATTTACTGGCTCAGTTAAGATCCAATTCTCGAATATACATCAGATGGAAGATGCACTTGCAAACAAAATCAAAATTGGACATCATGTCTCCTATGTCGAAAAATTTGTTCACAAACCCAGAGTGGTCAAATGCAACCGATGTCAAAAATTTGGCCACATAAGTTGCCTCTGTCAAAGTGCCAAACCAACTTGTGCAAAATGTGGGCTGAACGAACACTCATGAAACAAGAGAGGTAGAAGTCTGTGAAGCTAAATCTGCTTCAGACTACAAATATTGTCATTGTGTTGGAAGTCATGTTGCTGGAAGTAAAGAATGTTTAGTTGTTCAACAGAAACAGGAAGAATTATTGAAACGGCTTGAATATGGCTTGTAAGGATTTACTGTATGGTGTTTGTAGCATTAACTTTTGTGGCCTATCTGAAAGAAGCAAATTTATCTTAAATCATTATATAGATGTCAAAAAAATTGTTTTATTGGCTGTACAAGAAACTGGTACCGATGACATGAAAAAATTAGAGTTGCTCAATATGCAGTGTTGCAAGGATATAAATAGTTCTTTAAACCAAGGTGCTGCATTATATATTTCTCACACACTTAAATCTTTACCTGTACCAGAAATTGGTATGCACTCAAATCAAATCGACTCTGCTTGGGCATTGGTAGAATTGGGTTCCATGAAGGTTATCATTGGTTCTCTGTATGTAAAACTAAACTACATTCATGCTATTCAAGAAGCTTACAATTTAATTTCAAAAGCCAACGAACTATGCTCTAAGTTACATGCCGATGGTGTTATTGCACTTGGTGATTTCAATGCCAGACATCACTTGTGGGGCAACCACCAAATTAATTCCTATGGCCAGCAATTGACAAACTGTGTGGACTTTGCAAAATTTTCAATCAAAAGCTCAGGTAACCCAACTTTTCTTTCAAAGAATGGTTCGAGCTGCTAATCTTACAATCACATCCAACAGCATAATTGATAGGTTTTCAGATTGTTATACGGACGAACATGTACTGTTGTACAGTGGTGCTCCATTCAGATGGCACGTTCCCCTTCTACGTGGTATAAGGTCAAATAGATATACAAATAGTAAGTCTACCTCAGTGGATCTGAACTCCATGAATTAATTGGTCTTTGTGGTAAGCGATTCTAAATCAGTCCTTGAAAGAAATGACTTTCCCAAACAATGCAAATGAGGCATGGAACTGTTTTATAGCCTCCATTAGAGATGCTACCAAGAAAAGTAGCTGTACAAAAACTGTTTCTGATCACAGCAAACCATACTGGACACCAAATCTTACTATACTTTGCAAATCAATGAGAAAAGCCAGGAAGCTGTATCAACTCAGAAATACTGACAAAAACTTAGAGGTCTACATGAGTGCTAAGAGCTCTTTTGATGAAGCTTGCAAGGCTGCCTGTTCTGACTTTTTGATTAAAAAGACTACCAATTTAAATACTGCTCAATGTAGAGGATTTTGGCCAAATTTTAAAAGAGTGTTTTCCGACAAAGCCAACCAACAAATTGGCCCATTAGTGAATGTGTCTGGTGACTATCTGCTGAATGACTGTGACATGGAAGAACTATATGATACATTTTTTAAAAGTAAACACATTGTCAATAACAGCTCTGCTTTCAATACAAAGTTTGGACTGGATATAGAATCAAGGTTTGAAGAGATCTCGAAATATAATAATTCTGTCAACAGCCTCTTGGAGAAATCAAATAATAGTCAAGTCAGTTACTGTGGCAACATTTTTTGGGAGAGCCCATTACAATATTGTAATATAAACATGCTTTACGATTAGTGACTGGCAAGTCGAGTAATAGCTTTGATAACACTGGCTTCCACCCATCAATGTGACAACATGTAGGTGTTGTCACATCGGCATACTTATTATATCTGTTCAATTTATGCTTGACTTATTCAGTGTGGCCTTGGCAAGACTCCAACATTGTGTTTTTAAAAAAAAGAAGCAAGCCATTTTATGCAAAGGCCGATGCATATCGCCCCATATGTATCTCCTCTTACGTTGGAAAACTGTTAGAAAAGAGTCTATACCTATGTTTAGACAAGTATTTTGCATCAAGTGGCATGGTGGATATGTATCAGGAGGGATTTACAAAACGCAGAAATACCATAAGATACTTAAACAGATTAAACCTTCACATTAAAAGAGGAAAAGAAAATGGCAACACTATAATTGGGCTATTTCTTGATTTTGAAAAAGCTTTTGACTCTGTGTGGAAAAAAGCTCTAATTGTGAAGCTCTTTGACCATGGAGTAAATGGTATTTTTCTGTGGTTAGTAAATACATTCCTCTTCTCAAGAAAAGTTGCTTTAAAAGTCAAAAAAATTTTGGGACCCTCTAGAAAAAAAGGTGAGTATGGACTACCTCAAGGATCAGTACTGTCTTCCCTCTTATTTAAATTTTGGAAGAGGCTTGGCGAATGGAACATTCGCGGTACTTTTTTTTCCTCGCGAATGGAGCAGGCGCTATGAATAGCTACTACAGAGAATAGCTATCCCCTCAGACTGGCATCGCTGCCCTAACCCTAACTGTAATGAAAGATTTAGAAGTAAAAAAAGATTGATTGACCTATATTGTTCCCATATTTGTCTATTCTGCGTAGTCTTCCAATGCGCGCATTCGCACCTCCGCCGGGAGTCGAACCCGGGTTCGTTGGTATGCAGTTAGGCGCTCGAACCATTCTGCTACACAGCTTGTACGATTAATGCGACAAAATGACGTGTTTAAAGTAAATGTATGAAAAAGGCAATGTCTCCATTCGCGAGGAAAAAAAAATACCGCGAATGTTCCATTCGCGTAGTCACTTCGTTAAATTTTATGTACCAGTAAGTGATTTAGTACTTTCCACTTTACAACTGAGTCACCAGTCGGTCAATACCTTGAAATTTGCTGATGATATGACAGTGGTCATATCCGATCAAAAGACAAAAGATTGTATTGAAAAGTTTGTTCGCATATACCAGCACATTGTTGCTTGGTGTAACAAATAGAGAATGGTTGTTAACTGTGCCTTGAACAAAACTGAGTATGTTTGTTTTTCAAAGGCTAAGGAGGACGTTGACATTGTTCCATCACACATGCCCTTTGGTCACAAGGAAATAAACCGTGTAGATGCAACTTGTGTACATGGCTTATACCTAGATCAGCAACTAAACTTTATCCACCACAGCAACAGAGTGTACAGTAAATTACTTTATCGATGGACATCAATTTTAAAATATGGTAATAACCAATGGGACTTAAACCAAAGGGTAATGTGCAATTTAATAAAAGTACTATTTTTACCCACTTTGATGTATGGTGGCATGCTCTGGTTAAATCGTCAAACATTATCTCGCATCAAAAATCTATGGTATAAAGTTATAAAAACCTCTATTCTCTTGGTGCCACTTTTAATGTCAAAACAGAGATCTGCAACATAATACTGGGTCTACCACCTTTTGAGCTTTTCAATGAGGTCAACACAATAAAGCATTTTATGAAATTGAACATCAAGAAATCTGACAATGACCCACTACATGATAGCATGTTATCCCTCTTTGAGTTTCCTGGTCATTCTTGTTCCATATTACAATCACATCTGTCAAGTGCATTTAAATTTTTACATTGGAAATTACATCATCATGCTGTCAGCTTCACCACCGTAGACTCCCATATCTTATCGAGCAATGATTTCATGAGATTTACAGAATTGCCCAGTGACTGCTGCTAATATACAAAGCATATGATCAATTGTTATGTCGATTCTAAATGGCAAAGTAGTGTAGATTAAGTTTTTTTTATCCAAATAATTTGCTGAACTCCTTTTTATTTGATAAATTTTCTGATGTTTACAGTACGCCTTTATGCGGTTGTGGTGAAAGTGACCAAACCAATCCCATGTGCCATATTTTATTCGAATGCAAAGGCTCTTTGAGCATACCTAGTGATGCTGCCCATCAGCTCAAAGAAAGGATATGTGAAGCAGAAACTAACCGTTAACTGTTTCCCCAATATGCATGTTCAGGATTTCTGCACTATACTTCTGAAATCACAGTTGTGATAGAGGTTTTATGACTTTGCAGTCGAAACGCATTCAGGAATGTGCTTATTATTTAAAATCCTCTGTAAAATTAACATAATAGCTCTGTTTTTTTTTGTTTTGTTTTTTTCGTATTATTGCACCTTTCATGTTGGGCTTCAATGTATGTGTGTGATTGTTTTTTTTTTTCTAGTACTGACCTGCGACTAACCACTGTAAACTGTAGTGTTGTAGCAGTTTAGTAATATTATTTTTCTTCAGTTTCAAGCGTATTACAAGTAACATAACCTGATTGGCATATAACTTATATTTCAGCGTTTTTTTTTTTGTTTTTTTACCCTCACAAGTGTCATAAGTTTTTTTTTTTGCATTAACAGAAACGGTGACATAACATAGGCCTACTCTCTTTCCATGTTGCAGTTTTCATTATCTATTACACCAACTTTTTCTACTTCTTCTCCTCATAGCAACTGATCATCAGAATTTAAATAATTTTGTTCAGTTTTTCCCTAAACGTTTGGAAACAAATCTTTTTAACTTCTAGAAAGAAGTGTTATTATTCGGCTAAATGTGTAGGCTACCTATTACATAGCATAGGTGAATAACCGCAGTGGATATTATTTGTGTACGTTCTTAGACACATTTTTTCTTGATGTATATGTATATATAGGCCTATAACAACCTGAAAACCAGTTAGGTACTGGTACATTAGCCTAATTCAATTTGGTACATTAGCCTAATTCAATTCAATTTAATTTAGAATTAACTTATCAATCTAATAATTATATAATCTATATTACTATACTATCTTAGCCTAACCACAAAAACCTGCACAAGATATTAGGCCTGTGGGCTATTTTGCCCAACAATGCCAAACTCATCTAAAGTGCCAGCGTGTCAGCTCATCAAAGTAGTTAGGTTGGAAAGTTCAACTAGGTGCACTGCGCCTTATTTTTGGACCAGACAGGCACTTTATATTTTGTGCGCCACGCCAAGTCAAGTCAAGTATTTTTATTTTTCAGTATGCAAGTAGAATCATAAAATGGCACACTCGTCATTTGCAAAAGAGCAATTAGGACAAAGTAGATGTTACCACATACCATAATAAATGCACAAATTAATGTAGATGCAGTGAAAGAGTAAAGCCTCACAGTGTCAATGGCATCCACTTTTGTTTAATACGCTACCATTAAGAGATTGCCATTCAACCACGTAGTTCTGCGCATGTCAGGGTTTAAGACTGTTTTGTCAACTAGCATGCTAGTTAAATTAAAATTACAAGAAAAGAATCTAATGTTCACAGGAATAAATAAAGAGTAGTTTTGAAATGATAAAGTGTTTATCAGCATACCAATATTTCTTAAAGTCAATGTATCAATTGCAAATGTTAGATAGTCATCTCCTGAAAAAAGAATGAAACACGCCGATGGAAGTTTGATAGCGAGCGTCGATTAAGGCTGGGTCACATGATCAACTATTTGTACAACTAGCTTTCATCAATATTTTTTGAAGATATTTTACCTAGACGCTCTTTTCTTGATTAGCTTCCTGCCAGAAGAAAGCGTCTAGATTTTTCCCAGGTGGAACAAAAACTATAACTTGGAACAAAAAGTTTTCTCATATCACTTGAAACAAAAGTTTTTCTTATGTTAGCCAACTTATTTGTATAAAAAATGGAATTATCTGATGTTGAACGATATGTACAATTTGGAACTTGTTAAATTTAGGCATAACATTTAGGCTACAATAAAAAATTTTCACTTTTGTTTCAAAAACGATTTAATAAAATTGAATTAGTACATTCTCATCAAACAAAAAAACTTACTAAATTTAACTTTTTTTTTACCGCGAGTTTTCAAAACTACAGGAAAAAAATAGATTTTTGAGGCGCCAAACTTTGGAAATGAAATAGATAAAGACATTAAACAAAAAACGTTTAATTCCTTCAAAAATTGTTTTAAAGAAAAAATTGCATCACAATATCAACTTTGGTTTTGATTCTTCGGCTGTAACCAAATTTAATAAAATTCTGTTTCAACTATGAGAATTTTGATGTTTGTGGATGTGTGTGTGTGTGTTTTTTTTTGTTTTGTGTTTTTTTTTTTTGACGTTTCATTATAATTCAAGTAGGCTATGTTTCTTATTATTTCATATTAGTTTTTTTTATTTTGTTTTTCCTCTTCTGCTTCTTAAATTGTCGCAACTTTCGTGTCGCAATTCCGTAGTACTGAAATTGGGGCATTACAATTAGCAGAGGTGGAGTCCTCGAGGACGTCCTTGTCCTCGAGGACACATTTTGAAGTCCTTAGCCTTGGCCTCGAAGCCTCAAGTCCTCGAAAATTGCCCTGTCCTCGGATCGAGGACAGCACTATTTTTTGAATCGTTGAAATTTTGTTGGAAAACGCCAGAAACCTCGCGGAAAATTTGCAAACACTTTTTTTGTTTTCCTCAATTGGAGCATAGGCGTAGCCAAACGGGGAAGGGACTAGGAAACCCACCCCCCAATTGAAATTTTACAATGACAAAAATATGACATAAAAGCCTCTGTTTTTTCAGTTTCAGTTTCTTTTTAGCATTTTTTGCTTGCAACAGTAACTAACAACAATATATGAAAAACCAGGGGCACCGGGCCCCCTCAATTCAATTTTTGCCAGCTAATTTAAACGTATAACCCGGAAGAAATGGAGAACTTTTGTCCTAAAAGTTGCTATCTCAGACCCTCATAAAGCCTTTTCATGAACGTAACGCATTAACCAGGGCCGGATTTACCATAACATGGCGCAGTACCAGCAAGGGGCTCCGCTCATAAATCGTAAGATTTGTTTGTTCTTCCCCTATATTTGGCAGAATGATCTTGCAAAAATCCCCAAAGTGCCAGGGGCCCAGCGCGATGTAAATCCGGCCCGGCAATTACATGGTTAGTAGGCGTAACCATCTATTGTACGGTACCATTTTTCAGTAACAATTCAGTAACTCACCTCCAACTCTCCAGTTTTTACGCACAAAATACTTCAAAAAAATTATCCATGGAAAATGCTTATCGAACAAATCATTGACTTCAATTGAGGGACCTGGGCCTCTTGGGCGAACATATACTCCTATAACTGGTTATTTTTATGACAAAACAAAAATCTCTCAGAAAAATCTTCAAGTGAATTATTACTTACTGCTAAAATGTAGCCAGAGACAAAGCACTTTACTTCCACCTACCTGGACCAAATCACTTACAATCAGGTGCATAGCCAAAAATTCGCAATGGGGGGGGCTGTCTGGGGGTGAGCCCCCAGTGCTCGAAAATTTTGCATTTTTTGCAAAAATAACTTAATTTTAGAGCTATTTTAATAAAAAAATAATGCTTTTAAAACGTGGCACAGAAATTGGCAGCGCAACATGATTTAACTACAACATCTTGACGTCCTTCGTGGTCGACTCCTGGGAAGCCATGTCAACTTCCACTGGCAGTTAGGTGGCCAGAACAACCACCAACCCTGCAGCTCCAATGATATTTCACATTGTAGCTCAAGTCAACTAAGCACAGAGCTGGACAGCGCTGTTTCGAGCTTTTAGCTCTCATCGGCAGCCCTCAGCTATCTTTTCAAAGGTATTCCCAGCTGAACAAACATCTTGGCCTAACTGGCAAACCTTAATGGCTTGACATGGCTTCCCAGGAGTCGACCACGAAGGACGTCAAGATGTTGCAGTTTTGATTGCCGTGGTCACGCAGAGGGGAGTCCTTGTAGTAAGGATAGCCTATGACTGTCCTTACTACAAGGATCCAGCGATTTTTCACTTGTTTCTAAAGTACCACAAGTGAAAAATCGTTTATTCCCTACTAAGCATCTGCCTCTCTGCAAGCCATTACGGTTTGCCAGTTAGGCCAAGATGTTTGTTCAGCTGGGAATACCTTTGAAAAGATAGCTGAGGGCTGCCGATGAACTGTCCAGCTCTGTGCTTAGTTGACTTGAGCTACAATGTGAAATATCACTGGAGCTGCAGGGTTGGTGGTTGTTCTGGCCACCTAACTGCCAGTGGAAGTTGACATGGCTTCCCAGGAGTCGACCACGAAGGACGTCAAGATGTTGCAGTTTTGATTGCCGTGGTCACGCAGAGGGGAGTCCTTGTAGTAAGGATAGCCTAAGGCTGTCCTTACTACAAGGATCCAGCGATTTTTTCACTTGTTTCTAAAGTACCACAAGTGAAAAATCGTTTATTCCCTACTAAGCATCTGCCTCTCTGCAAGCCATTACGGTTTGCCAGTTAGGCCAAGATGTTGTCCAGTTCGGCCAAGAGTCTTGTCCAGCTGGGGAATACCTTCACTCAGAGTGGCTGTGGATGCTTGAAAAAGTGTCTGCAGCTCTCTAAACTACTCCCATTACCATCCAACAAACTCCACTTATTTCCAAAAATCCACACACACAAAAAAAAAAAAAAAAAAAAAGCTGGGAATACCTTTGAAAAGATAGCTGAGGGCTGCCGATGAGAGCTAAAAGCTCGAAACAGCGCTGTCCAGCTCTATGATTTAACTAGTTGCATTTCAATAAAATTATTTAATAAAACTACCTATTATTCAATAAAACTCACACGGAGTAATCTATTTCGTCTATATTTTATAAAGAAAAATAATTGTAAATAAATATGATAAAATAAGATAAATAAAATCTAAGATAAAATCCTGAAAAATCTAAGATAAAATCTAAGACAAAATCTAACATAAAATAATAAAAATAAAATCTAAGATAAAATCCTGAGTTTATAATGACACTGAATAGCTCCCCCTCTCCTTTTTCCTGAGTTTATAATATATTTGTAGATAAAACCTATGTAGATAAAACCTAAGACCCCCAGAGCCTCCAGCGGCTGGAGGCCCCGCCCCCAGACCCCCGTCTGTGATACGTTTGAGTTACACAAGCTTTCTCAACACGTATCCAAGTTAGATATTTGCACTTTTCAACTATTAGTTTGAGTCCTCTCTTTTTGAAAAATCGTGGTTAAGCGCTAATAGGCAACAATTTTAGATCTTCCATCCTACGATATCTTTGTCCCACGAAAGTTCCTTTTTTGAAAAATTTTGATGACGTCATTGCAAGTGATTTGTGGTTTGGGCCCCCCAATCAAAAATTCTGGCTACGCCTATGAGTTGCAGATTGCCTGAGAAACTTTTTTGAAGACCTTTTTTTTTGGAAAACGCTTGCGCCTGTGTCCTTGGTCCTTGGCCTTGGCCTCGAGCATTCCTGTCCATGGCCTCGAGAGGGTCTGTCCTCGAAAAGGCTGTCCTTGGCCTCGGATTTTTTTTTGTGTCCTTGGCCTTAAGCCTTGTGTCCTCGACTCCACCTCTGACAATTAGAGTACTGAATTTTTTTTTTTTTTAACGAAAATTAGGGTGTCATCTTGAAAAAAATTTTAATTTCAGTACAAAAGTTTTCTCCTAAATTAATTTTAATTTAAAGTTCGCCTGGATGTCTCACACAAACTATTTTGTTCTTCCAGTTCCTTCAGAATCTTAAGTGGTTTGGTCAATGACGCGCAGTAACTAAATAATACCTCAATATTACTTGCTAAATCAGGTAAGTTCTCTTTAAAATCTGAGGTGGTTTGTGACGCCGATGTCCTTTCTCGACTTCCCTGAATCAATTCTATTCAGCCTTCATGACTGCCTTTACAGAATATTCTTAGCCTACTGAGCGCGTAAAACAAAGTTTGTCTTTTCTTGTTCGGTTGCGAATTAATGGCTTGTAAACGCATTGTCTCAACCCTCTCTCAATTCTGTCGTGGTAGCGTGCCTGCAACAATCACAATCCGATATCATTCAATGAAAAGTCTTAAGTTTGACCCGCTGCCTACTATAATCATTGCCATTTGTCCCGGCAATGCAAAAGTTTACAAACCCCTGGTCATAGGCGTAGCCAGGATTTTTGATTGGGGGGGGGCAAACCACGAATCACATGCAATGACTTCATCAGAAATTTCGATAGAAGAATTTTTTGCGAGGGAAAAGATATTGTAGAATGGAAGATCAGAAGCCGTGGCCTGGTGTTGGCACGTAACTTGGAGCTCGTTCTAGGGGAAAGAGCTTTAACTAATAGCTAAAATGCGAAAATGTCTAAATTGGGAGACGTGTTTGAGAAAAGAAGGGTACTGTAATTCAACGTACCACAAACGGAAATCTGGGGGCGGAGCCCCTAGCCACCTGGCAATTTTTTGTAATTTTTCGAAAAAGAAAGCTATTTTAATACCATTGGATCACATTTCGCACGTATTCAGAGCCACTTGAAGGTACTAGATGCTTAACATTTAAAAGCTAATTAAAAAAATCAAGTTGTCTCTTTTGCTTGCAATTTAAGTCCAAAACACTTTTAAAATCTTGCATTTTGGCGTTAAATTTTGTAAGTGATTTGGCCCTTATAAGGGAAGTAAAGTACATTGCCTCCTGCAATATTTTAGCAGCAAATAACAATCCAGTCGAATATTTTTCTTAGAGATTATTGTTTTGTCATGAAAGCAGGGCCTACGAGAGGGGGGTTCAGGGCAGGGGTGTCGCCAGCTTCGCGAGATCGGGGGGCAAAATTAAATTCAGGGGGGCAAAGCTGAAAACCAGCGTTGAACTTGACCCAAACTTTCATTCTTCCTGAATTGGATTAAGGCGAAGTTTCAGTTAAAATCAGGTGATCTCCAAAAAAAAAGGTCTTCGCCGAATCCGAAGGCTTTTTCTGGCCGAAATTACAAATTCAAACGTTTTTTCCGGCCAAAAACAGCAACTTTTTCCTCCCAAAAAAATACCGTAGGGGGCAAGAAATAAATCAGGGGGGGCAAAAACGAAAATCGGGGGGGCAATGCCCCCCCGCTGGCGACGCGCCTGGTTGAGGGGGTACATCGTACCCGGGCCTAGGGGAGCCCGGGCTCAAGGGGCCCGGAAGGGTTTAGGTTTCCGCGTTAAGTTTTGGTATCGCACCCAGGGGCGTTTTTAGGCCTGCATCTAACTTTGAGCAAATAATGGGAGTAAATTTGAGTGAAAACATTTTTTTCTTTTTTTTTGCTTCTCACCTAATTTTGTGCAAAAAATCGGACTTACTTCGAGTGAAGACTTTTTTTTTGCTCTTCATCTAATTTTGGGCAAAAAATTGGACTTACTTCGAGTGAAGACTATTTTTGCGCAAGCTTGGTGGTGGGTCATTGATTTAACGGCATGGGCCCCAATAAGGCTTGGGGGGCCCAATGATTTGGGGGCCGGTATTATCTTCGTACCCCCTGGAAAAAATTTCTCTCTGAGGCCCTACATGAAAGCAACCAGTTATAGTAGTACATCTGCGGCCAGGGGGCCCAGGACCTCTCAATTCAAAACTTTGTTCAATGAGCATTCCCCTTAGTGTAGCTAATTTTTTTCAAAAGTATTTTGTTGCATAAAAACTGGCGACGTGAAGGTGAATTGTTATTGAAAAACGTACAATAGATACTTACGCCAACAAACCATGTTATTGCGCGGGCCGCATTTACATTGAGTTGGGCCCCTGGCACGTTGGGATTTTTGCAATATTTTCTTGCCAAATATAAGTGCAGACCAAAAAAAGTCTTCTCTGAGCGCGGGGCCCCTGGCACTGTGTTATATGTTTATCCGTCCCTAATTATTGCATTACGTTCATAAAAAGGTTAGATGAGGGCCTGAGTTAAAAACTTTTGAAACAAAAACGCTTAATTTCACTCGGGCTATAGGCCTACGTTTAAATTGGTTGGCAAACATTACATTTAAGGGGCTCGGCCCCTTGGAACAAAATCATTCTTTGGGCCCCATTTAAATGGGGAGCCATTTAAATATTATTGTAGGGGGCCCATTTAAATTGGTTGGCAAAAATTAAACTGAGGGGGCCCGGGCCCCCTGGATCAATATCGTTGTTAATTACTTTGGTATGCGTGTACTGTTGTATGCGAAGATGCTAAAAGAAACTGAAACTGAAGAAACAATAGTCTTGTTTGTGACATTTTTATAATTGGTAGCATTTCAATTGGGGGGCCGGGCCCCCTGCCCCCCCATCCTGGCTACGCCTATTACAGCAACACATTTGTTTTAAAAAGATTACAGCAACACATTCGTACGCCACTCGCAATGCTTTATCAAACAAATTCTACATTCCAAAAACATTGCATGTTAAATCGATCATTCGATTCTAGTTATCGAACCAAAAATATAAAATGCATTGCCTCGATGGTGAAAAAATTCAATAATGTTCTGCTTTTTAAAAAAGCTGATCAAATCGCACTTTTTAGTAGAGCGAAATAATAGATTATAATACGTTCGTTGGGTATTGGTATTACCCCTACGCAATGTACGCATTCCTACAGGATACCGCACTCTTGTGTGGCGTCCTGCATAGTTCTGATGTTGAATCATTTTCTCGTTGTTTGTTGTTGTTTCGCTCTTTGTTCTTGCAGGGTGTAAAAACGTTTTTCATGTACGATGTTAACATTTATATGAATAAAATATTAATTCCAAATACTGTAACAAGTAGGTGCAGATTCGGCAACCTCCCAGCTTTGAGCCGGACCCATGGTTTTACACGCCTATTCAAGTTACTGATGGTTTCTGCATTATTTATGTTTTGTGTAACTTGTGTGTGCTGTGTTAATTGTACTCCGTATATTGTCGCTCAAAACCAAATCCATCTCTCCTTTTCTCTAATCATTTCCTTCACGCCACAAGGCTAAGATCGGCATTAGGGTTGGGGTTGGCGGTGGCAACGGTGTACTACTGTACTCCGTACTTAAACTGTAAAATTTTGCATAGGGAAACGCTTTTGCAGCCTTGACCAAACGCAGTCAGAATGCGAATGTACTTCAAGGAAAACTATGTAAAACCGTCCCCAAAATCAAAAGACCAAAAAAAAAAGGTCTTCATTGCATTTTGGGACCATATTCGGCCAGAATTTGTGGGATTTATTCGTTCTGACAGGCCCTTTTTTCTCTAATCATACAGCGCTCAAATCTCGATGGGGAGATTGTTAGATATCTTTTCATCTCTACCAACACACTCTTGGCTTCGATGAAGTTTTTTTTTCCTTTTGTTTCTTTCTAAATTCTTGTACGCTCTTCTTCTCCTAAATCACAAAACATCGAAAATTAATTTTTGTGTAAAGTTGTTGAGCTGCAAACGCAATTTGGTCTCCCGAAATTTTTTTGGTCACTCTCCTGGGGATGGGCTGTAAGTAGGGGGCCGATCCCTGGAAGAGTGACCCCCCAAATGAGGCCCGAAAAAATCAATTTTTTGAATGGCTCAAGCTAGGGCGCCAGTTTTTTTTATATTAGTAGATATTGACAAAACAAATATTTTGATATTGATTGGGGTACTAATCCCTCGGAGACCCCCTCAAATGGACCCCCAAAAAATCATTTTTTTGAGCAGCTTAACCTAGGGTACCAGTTTTTTGTGATATCAGTGGATATGCAACAGACAAATATTTTGACATAGTTTGGGGGTACCGCCAGTCCCGGCGCTAAAGTAGCGTGGCTCTAGAGTAGGGGGGATGGGGGGGCATAAAAAAAACTTTTGTGGGGGCACAAAAATTTTGTATCCTCAAATTCGGGGGTGAAGAGCAAAAAAAGATCTTCATCGCATAATCTTAGGCTTCGCCATGACGTTCACACAAGTTTTTTGTCCTAGAACAAGAATTTATTCACGCTTTGGGGAGCACAAACAGTATTTTGAATGCAATATTCTCTCGTACATACTCATTTGCATTATGAACAATTTTGAGGTGGTGCAGAATTTGAAAATGACTTTCAATAAAGTCGATTTCATTTTGCTTTCGCAATAAGCTTTTCGGACAGAACTCTTCAGTTGCGATCTCTGTCTGGTTTGGTATGTGGTGAGCAGGATCTTTTAAAGACCAAATGCAGTAAGGAGAAATGCACTCTGCAGTAAGGAGAAATGCGTTTCAAGGGGATTGCAAGATAGCAAGGAGAAACGCAATCTATCCAATGCTAACAGGCTTTGATCTTACCGAAACAGTTGTAGAGTGAATACGAACTGCTTTTGCCTGCACAAGTCTGTTTTTTTCCGTGAAATATAAACCGCTTCCAATAGACTCAAGTGAAACTGAGAGCGAGCTGTGGTTAGGATTTTAAACTGCGAATCAGAATAGTTGCGTGCAGTGGCGGATTTGGGGGGGGGATGGGGGGATGCATCCCCCCCACCAGCCTAAAAGTTACGATTTTGGCCGAAAAATCAGCCCTTATTTTGAATAATTCGGCTCCATTTCGGGATGCATCCCCCCCCACCAACCTAAACGTAACGAATTCGGCCGAAAAATCAGTTTCAATTTTGGTTGAGACCTTTTTTTTTTTTTTTTTTGGAGACCACCTGATTTTGGGCGAAAAAAACGTTTGAATTTCCGATTTCGGCCGAAAAATCAGTCTCAGTTTTGGTGAAGACATCCGAATTTTTGAGGT
Organism: Trididemnum nubilum; assembly: GCA_963965965.1. Lineage (NCBI taxonomy): Eukaryota > Metazoa > Chordata > Ascidiacea > Aplousobranchia > Didemnidae > Trididemnum > Trididemnum nubilum. The sequence continues at coordinate 33,262,976 of OZ014478.1, forward strand.
TTTGGCTTCAAATCCCCCCCACCAAAATTTTCTGGATCCGCCACTGGTTGCGTGCGCACTGATTGGATTCCAACAAATGTTGGCCAATGGCTGAATCGCTTTCTGGTTCGAATTGAGTCTTACTTTTTGCTTTGCATTTTCTATTTGGCTGGGTTCTAGTTGGTTGAGATCGATGGGTTCCCTGTTCCTGAGTAAGAGTGGTTTTTTACCTTATTGCTTTTGGAACATGTTGCTTGATGCGTTCCTGAAGCCTTTGAGTAGAAAATTGCTATGGAGCAAAAAGTAAGACCCAAATAGAAAATGCAAAGCAAAAAGTAAGACTCAATTCGAACCAGAAAGCGATTCAGCCATTGGCCAACATTTGTTGGAATCCAATCAGTGCGCACGCAACTATTCTGATTCGCAGTTTAAAATCCTAACCACAGCTCGCTCTCAGTTTCACTTGAGTCTATTGGAAGCGGTTTATATTTCACGGAAAAAAACAGACTTGTGCAGGCAAAAGCAGTTCGTATTCACTCTACAACTGTTTCGGTAAGATCAAAGCCTGTTAGCATTGGATAGATTGCGTTTCTCCTTGCTATCTTGCAATCCCCTGGAAACGCATTTCTCCTTACTGCAGAGTGCATTTCTCCTTACTGCAGAGTGCATTTCTCCTTACTGCATTTGGTCTTTAAAAGATCCTGCTCACCACATACCAAACCAGACAGAGATCGCAACTGAAGAGTTCTGTCCGAAAAGCTTATTGCGAAAGCAAAATGAAATCGACTTTATTGAAAGTCATTTTCATTTGCATTATGCGTTGCCATTGTGGGGTGCAACATATAAAAGCTATTTAATAAAGTAAAAAGGTTACAAAACAAAGCCTTAAGGATAATTTCTAAAACTAAAATTAGAGGTAGAATAACGCCACAATATTATAAATACGAAATTTTAAAACTTGAAGACTTGTACAACTTTGAAATTGCAAAATTAATGCATTAGTTTACTCATAGCAAATTACCTCTCGATTTTAAACATTATTTTGCCTATTCATCTGATGTTTCATCCTATTCTACCCGCCACACCTCTTAGCAATGACATTTTTTTACCGCGATTTATGAGTTCAAAAACCCGACAGTCTATAAAATACATTGGAGCTAAGACATGGAACAACATTCCATCTGATCTTAAAAATGCATCTTACTCAAAGTTTAAAGATTCTTATAAAAAGTTTCTCCTTAGTTAATGCAAGAACTAAATTTACTAATATTGCGTATCATAACAGTCGGCTGTCATATCTTTTCATTACCAAATATTTAGTTATACAAATTTATACTTTGCTGTAATATTTTGAACTTAATTAAGATATTTGCGTGGGTTGCTACTTGACTTGTAGACCATTGGTCCCTTTGCAGCCTCCCGTTGCTGTTTATCATTGTGCAATTCTGTGTTATTTTGGTATTTTTATTGGCAACTAAAATAAAGTGTTCTGTTCTGAATATCCACCTGTAGGTTTACGTTGGGACGCAGCAAAGTTGTTTTTTATCAAGTGTGACATTTACATACAAGTTAGTAGCTTGTGAAAGCATGCAGAGCACGTGATATATTCATTATTTGAACTACAGGTTCAGAATTAGTACAGTAGTTGCATAGACTCATCAAGTAGACTGGTATAGTTTTTGATAGCCAAAACATGGTGCAGAAAAACTGATAGAAAACACACACCAGGTAGACAAAACCTGTAGGCAAGGATGGCAGTACGGTACGGTACGTTCAGAATTTGCGTATTACGTACCTCGCACCTTCAACCGTACCATACTAGCATACCGTACTTCAGTTCAATTTTTAAAGCGTACCGTACCAACGTACTGTACTCGTACCATTCCAAAAGAGGCGTACCGTACCAGCGTACCGTACTTCTTAGCAAAAATTGAGGCGTACCGTACCGTACTTACGTACCGTACCATACTGCCATCCTTGCTTTTAACTACTTGCAACTTTAACTGACTTTGAAATCACTAGCCTATAAATCAGCGATCTCAATTCACACATTTAACGTCGGCTTCAGCTGTTTGTTGCCTCTGCTTACAAAAAGCTGGCGCAATGTGCGAAAAGTCTGGGATTTTTAATTCCAACAGCGTACCAATGTACCGTACCCGTACCATTACCAAAAAGACATACCGTACCAGCTTACCGTACCTCTTCGCAAAAATTGAGGCGTACCGTACCGTACTGCCATAGACTCTTTATTAGTAGACTAGAAACTGACGCGCGAAGAAAAAACGAAGAGAATTGAAGAGAAAAAGGCTCCTCTCGCTGCAATGTTTTTTTGGCCACGCGTGAATTGTTCGACTCGATAAGGTTTTTCGCTGTAAGTTTAAATGCACAGTACGAGTACAAGCATAAAAAAAACTTAGGCAATTCGAAGCTTACAACTGAAGCCATGAAGCTAGATTAGCCGATAAAAAAAGCCAAAACAAGTTTCCAGTTGAATTAATAAATCAGCACAAAAAAAGATAGATACAGAGGTGGTCAAAGTAGCCGAAAAAACAAATTAAAGTATTGCTACTTACTCTAAAATCCAGTTCAAGTGAAAACAGAAGTACGGAGAATTATTTTCACTTAAGTGAAAGTTGTCCAAATTAATTCTCTGTAATGAAAGTAGTTTCAAAGTATAATACTGCCTCAACTGCTAAAGCTTGTACCCACCAAAAACAACAAATTTTGGAAATAACTCGCCATCACTCAAGATTTTATCTACAGTACAAATTTCACGTTCTAGACCTATACGAACATATTTTCAATTAGCTGTTTTGCCCGATAGAATGAGTTTTTTTTACGTCAGGTTGTAGTAAAATCTCGGTAAAATTACCGAATAAAACAACTTCGTTACTGACTACCTCTGGATATATGTACTATGAAAGAACCTCTTTTACAAGGCAACTGGAAAATTGAAATCCAAGTGAGTTTCAAGTTCGACAAAATATGTATTTTTTTTTCTGTTTTCAACGTTATCAAAATGTGTAAAAGTATGCTCATAATGACTTGCTGATAGCGCAGTAGAAAAAAATTGAATCGGAGGAAAAGCCAGACCGGGCACGGCAGAGCTCAACCCGCCTAGAAATTTTTACTTGTCATATATGCACAGTGGCGTAGGCTTAGGTAAGATTTTCCAAAGGGGTGTTCATGAGTCAAACTTAAAATTTGCATCGTAAGTTTGGGGTCTGGGTCCAAGTCCCCAGCCGCCGGAGATGGTAAGAGGGGCGAAACCCCCAGCGCTCAGAGATTTTTACGTTGTTTTACAAAAACAACTCAGCGTTAAGATCTTTTATAGATTAAATTTCGGATTAAAAGGTATGCTTTGAACAGTGTAAAACATACACAAAATAAGTATAAAAACAACTGAAAGGCTTAAGCTAGATAATATACTTAGCCATTCTTTTCCACAAGTATTATACGTAAGGCTAAGAAAGAAAGTAAAAATTTTGTAGCTATTGGTGACAGATTTTTTTGAAACATGCCAAGCATTAAACGCTAACTTATTGGCATTGGCCGGCGAAACATCTGAAATATAACATGCCTCCACCAGCTGGTTGAAATTCTACTTCTTAACAAGCCATTGTCTAGTTCGATTATTAATTATAGAGAAATAGTGCTAAGCCTTTTTTTTGTTGCAGTTTAGAGTGTGGTGAACTTGAGTTGAGTAAAGTCGACAGCGAGGCCGAGATGGTAGTATAGCTGTCGTTTTTACGATGACTCTGATCGTATGATCTGGGTTTAACCCAAACCCTGGTCACGTTGTTGTGTCTTTGGATAGACGCTTTACGATGATTGTCTCTGCTGGTGGCTTCAAACAAGCAGCAAGTACAGTGGACAAGAATTCGAAGAAACTCACAGGAACATTGGATCACTGGAAACTCCTACAAGCAGGTGCGGATTCCTCCAAGCACGAAGTAGTCATTGCAATGAAAAGTGCGCGGATCGTCCAATATTTAGCGTCAGACGCTATCTGGTGACAGAAGGATAAATATGCGCTACAAAAAAAGTCGAAAAACTTTTTAAAGCAGAAATGTATCGGCATGAGCAAAAAATTGAAATCTGCACACTCTTATCCTCGAGCTGATTAAAATAATGCTAAAATGCCAGCTATAGCGTAAGCCTTTCCCACGTGCAATCCGTGCATGCTTTATGGTAGGGTAATTACGCGATTTTAACTTTTTTCACACATTTTTTGAATTGTGCCATGGCCCAAAAACGGGGGACCATGGCACAATATCCCCCCCATCTGTGCTACTCACTGTACATGCACTTGCGGAATTTTGCGACTACATAAACTCGAAACTTGACCATGGCAAGTTAGAGTATAATCAGGGCCGCAGCCAGACGGGTTATTCAGCGGGGCTCAACGTAATCGTATTTGCCATTTACCGAAGTACAGTAATATGAAAAAAATTACGCTAGGGCGTATCCATTTCAAAAAGATTTATTCGGTTTTAGAAAAAGTACTGTAATTCTCTTACAAATGGAGTTGAAACTTATGCAACGAAAACTAGAGGTGGCAAAATTGGATGGATATTTTTTACCGTAAGTTACGGATCTGTTTAAAATAATTACAAAACACCAAAGATTTACATAGTAGACTATAATAGGCTTCCCCTTTCTTGTATAAGGTCTGCAGAATGTTTGTAGAGGTTCCGAGATTCTAAACTTGAAGCTTTTCAAGGGTCATCACAGTCTGTTTTCAGAGTATAGACGTTTTAGCCGAAACGCAGGAACCTAACTCAAGTGTCATTGATGTGGGTCGCGCGTTTCAAAACTTTGCTGCGATTTACAGCACCTTACGTCTTTATGAGATCTAAGTGTTTTTATTCTTTTTTTTAAGATTTCTATCTCTTGCTTGCATGGAGCTGCTATAGTTGAAAAAAGATACTACTAAATTGCTAGCATCACGCTTCTCGCGTTCGATCTGCTCTAACACTACTTGCATCAAAGTCTATTTCAACCTAGCCTACCGTATATCGTTTATATGAAGTCAAGTCTATAGCCCATAAACATTTCGCTATTTAGGACAGCCTGTGACTGATTGTAAAGAGTCTATAGTGCAACCAAAGCAGACAGAAACTGAGACTTTGATAGCGACGATCGAGTCAGTGAACCGTGAAGAAAAAAAGACAAAACTGTCAGTTTCCAGTCTACTAATAAAGAGTCTATGGTACTGCCATCCTTGCCTGTAGGCCTATAATTGGAACGAATACTGTATGACCTCGCGTCGCAAGTTTTAGTTTTTAAGGTACGTTTAGACTGGATGCGAAGCAACGCGAAGCAAACAAAATTTTACGTCATCGACTGCTCGCGAAAGGTAGCAACCGGTCGCAACCTTCGCGAGCAGTTGTGCAACATCGCTTGCTTGCAGGCTGTAATAAGATGACCTCTAAATCACTGATCGGATTTTTAAGATCGCAGTTGGCTAGAAAATACTGTGTAAAGTACAACATGTTTGCGAATTGTGTATTTCCTTTCAATATTTTTAATTTAATTCATTTTCGCCCACTTAAGGTCGCTATGGAGTTAATTCACGTCTGTGGTGTTTTTGTGCAGCTTCATTCCTTTTGAGATACGACGGCGTAAGAGATGTATCTGTGATGATCCGCGTAATTCAGTACTGTTATTAGGTCTTATAGTTTGTCAGTCTACTAGATAGAGTGTACGGTACTTAAGCATTTCTTTAAGTATCGCAGAGAGCCTACAGCAGTTGTATAGTCTGTATATACCGTAACGGTGTGTAGCCTGTATACCGTTGCCTATTCTTTACCACGTGTTTCATTCTATTTGAATAAGCTACCGGGTAGGCAATTTTTCTTTAAATCTGTAATTTTGATCTGTAATTTTGACCTGTTAATTCGTAATCTGTAATCTCCTCTGATGTAATTCTGACGTGTGCTATAATCCGTATAAACCAATCGATTAAAATTTCTGAATTTAAACCTATGACTGCCTGGTAACTGAATAGAAGCTACATAATGTAAATAGTATATTTGTATGGTTTAACGCCTATTTATCAGTCCAAGGATTAGGCTGTTGGCAAAGTTAGATTCGGGCAGTGGTGGGCAGTAACCAGTTACAATTGTAACTAGTTACTGTAACTAGTTACTTTTTTAGTAACTGTAACTTCGTTACTTTTTTTCAGATGTAACGATATTTGTAACTAGTTACCAGTTTAGAGCCCTAAAAAAAGTTACAGTTACTTTTTGTACTACATGCTTTGAAGCAAATTACAGATTTTTTATGAATTCCATTCAGAATAATTGTATTGCAATGGCAACACAGGACCCACAGTCGCACGTCTGATCAACCATAACCTTTTATCCATATTTTCTTCACTGTGTTCACTGGACTATACATGTGGTTGCTGGTTAAAGCCGTCAGGCCTGTTTTTAGTCCAAATTTGTAATCACTAAAGTAACTGTAACTTGTAACTGTAACTAGTTACTTTTTCAAATTTGTAACTGTAACTTAGTTACTTTTTTGCCAAGTAACTGTAACTTGTAACTAGTTACTTTTAGAAAGTAACTTGCCCACTACTGGATTCGGGATAGCTCTAGGCTAGCCAAGTTATAATTTGGATCTGGACAGCTAAGGCTGTAAATCCTAGAATGATTTTTCATAGCTATGGTTGATCTCAGAGATTCATTATATTGAATTCACAAAAGCAGTAGGCAGAGGTGGGCACAAATAACTTTATACCAAAAGCGCAGCACAACAAAGCGCAACGATCTTTTCAACCAATGAAAGCGCAGCGCAAAATGCCAATTTAATTTTTTTAATTTCTGAAGCGCCGCGCAACTTCCGCAATGAACTTGTTGATTCAGTCGATGGGCAACGCAATTCCGCAATTGCAAAAACGGCATTTTCGTACCAAGTTAAAGCGCAATCTAACTTCCGCAATTGAAATTTCACAACACAATGCAAATACAGCATTTTTTTTTGCGATTTTAGGCAAAAAAGAGTACATAATTTGCAAAAGAAGACCGATATTTATCAAAATTACGATCGAAATGGAACAAAATTGAGTTCATTGTATAGAATTGCGCTATTAACCGAAAAAAATTTTGAAAGCCCAGTGCAATTAAAGCGCAACAAATTTCAAAGACAACGCAACTTCTGCAATGTTTCAAAATAAAAAATTAAAGCGCAACGCAACTTCCGCAATTGCGGAGGTTGGGCTTCTAATTGCGCTTTGCCCACCTCTGGCAGTAGGCCTAGCCCCACGGCATCTAGCTTTTAAAACAAAACTTTTTATTCTGTGCAGCATAGCAGAAGCTATTGTATCAGTCCAGTGGTTCTTTTGGCTGAGCACCTTTTGCTTTGTTTGTCTTAAACTAAAATGGTGTTGTTGTTTTTTTTCAGAATATAAAATAACTCACCAACAGGCTAGTTTTAAATGTGTTGATAGTGTTTTTACCCATGGTTTGTTGGCTCGTTGTTTTAAAAGTAACCACAATTGAACTATTGCTTTAATACTGGAAAATTCGCAAAAGTTTTTTGGCTATCTACTTGGCCAAGCTAACTTGGTGAAAAGAAACTGTATTTACAATTGGTTTCAAGCTTGATACAAGAGCTAGATAGATAGATACAAAAAATCGAAAAATTTTCATGAACTTTTGGATTGGCCTAATTAGTAATCGCTTCTTTAAATAGCTACAAACAAGGAATTTTTTCTTCTGAATGTCCTCTTAAAAGTCTTCTTGTTTCTGAAGGTTTGTAACCGTGATCAAGTTGAACTGGTAGCAATGGTTTTGGACTACCCCAAATTTTATAATCATGAATATTGTAGTCTGGTAGTGATTTTTCACTCCAGTCCTATGTGATGAAAATAGAAGTGCCAAGTGTGTTAAATATTAATTTACTGTGTCTTTGTGTAATATCTGAATTTAGTTGTTTGTGAATTTCAAAACATTTTGCTGTCTTTTAAACTTTTAACTGCTTTACATGGTGAATAAAGTGACAAATTACACAATTTTAGGTCTGAAAATCAATCATTACAATTACAGTCAGTGTAATCAGATAGAACTAGAAAACTAATACATCTAACTAGTAAAAAATGAGTTCTATTTTTTGCTGAGATTACTGTTATTGGTAGAGTAGCTGCCAAGCAAGTCCATTAATATTGTTACGTTCTCATTAGTCACCACTAAGCAAAAAACTTGATACAGCATTTATAATAATAATAATAATAGGACTGGGGAAGGAAGCGTCAGTTATATGAAAATGTAAGAACTAACAACACTTTTATTCAGATGCTTGAGTAACAATTTTCACATAAAAAAATCTAAATGTTTTTTTTATCAGGGGCATAACCAAAAACTTGCTAAGAAGAGGGAGCTTGACCTTAAAGCTCTAAATTTGTCTGTATCTTGCAAACGGTGGTTCGGAGTGAAGCCCTTTGAGGTAAACGCGACCGTCGCGCTGTAACCACTGCAAGAAAATGCAAACTAATAAAATGCTCTCGAAAGCGTTTAGCTTCACACTAAACATCGATAAGCGCTCCACTAGTGAATAAAAAACAAACGTAGTTTTAGAGGCTGACTTTTCCTCAAAGCAACTGCTGGTATTACTGTGCTAAATTCTTGTCCTTTGATGATAGTGTCAAATCATTCAAAAACTGCCATGTTTTTTTTTGCTTTCACCATCAAATTAACACAGCAATCCATTGCACAATAAGCAAAAAATCCACTACATTAGTGATGACAAATCCAGCTTTCAGATTCACTTATGACGTAAACATTGTGAGTCTTCATAAACAGCACTAAATAGCAAACACAAATCACTGTTTAAGCTTACTACAGGCATAGGTGGGCAAGTTAATGCAAAACGTTAGCTTCGTTAACCACTAGTCCGTTAACGAACTCCACACCTCCGTTAACGTTAATCCGTTATTTTCAGCTTTAATTAACGGAAGTTAATAAAGTGCGTTAATCCGTTAACGTTTTGCGTGTAATTTACATTTCTTTTTAGTCACTCGCTTCTAGAACACGTATTGACGCTGTTGAGCTGACTGTAAGGAAATATTTATTGCTATGGTGGTCTTTTTGTGTTTTGGAAGTTACATTTTACAGTCTAATCTAATTTCAAGATAAAAATAAGTTCAAATGTACAACGAAGCTGCGATCGGAAAATCTTAGGAAATTGTGAACAGCGATAATTAACAGACCTATGAGGCTGCAGCTTATTATTTGCCACAAAAAAGAGCTCCTTTCTTCGTTTTCTTCTATAAAACTTGTGCTAATACGAACAGGTGTTACCAGTGCAAACTGGTTTGTACCGGTCCGATGAATGAATGGTGCAAGATATTAATGATAAAAACCTTAACGGAAGTTAACAGAACTTAACGGAAGTTACTTTAGTCCGTTAACAGAACTTAACGGAAGTTAATTTAGTCCGTTAACATGAAAAAACTTTTTAACGGATTAACGAGTTAATGAAAAAGTTAGCTTCGTTATTAACGGATTAACGATTAACGGACTTGTGCCCACCTATGACTACAGGTATCATAACTTGCTTGCCTTAAAAAAGAAAAATTACATTAATAAAAAACATAGTATACGCTTTAAATGTACATGTAGACTAGCTAGCATATTGGTCTACACTCTTCAACATAGATCTACCAGTACCATAATGAGACATGGATGGTGAAAGGGTTACGGCAGTGGTGGTCATTGACTTGGGGGGGCCCCGGGCAAGGAGACAAAAAATGGGCCCCCTTAACCAACACCTAATGCTACTGAAATCGTGTAGGATCAGCGCTGCCAGGTTGGTACTTAGCACAAGCCTGTCCCCCCCAAAAAAGTTCTTACTTAACCGAAGTAGCCATGTAGCCTACCATCAGTTTTAGCCAATCTGAGGGTGAGCACAACCAAAAACTCTCACAACTAGCAGATTAGGATCTGAAAAAGTGAAAGTGAAGTGAATATTAGTCAACTGCTCATACTCACTGAGCCGAAGAACCGTGGCAAATACCATACATATCTAGCTGCGTCATAACTCTAATGAGTTCAAATTATGATGGACTTCCATTCTCAAAATTTTAGATTTTTGTGTTTTTGGTATACTATCAAGCATAGATACACTAAATCGATTCATCACAAATCATAGAACTTTGCAAAAACTTCTTATGTGTTATGCACATACAGTCTATTCTTATACTTAAATCTCAACAAAAAAATATTTGTAGTTAGCACAGCAGTTAGCACATTAAACTTTGTAGATCTATGATATGGTAGCATGTAAAACAAGACTTTGGCTATGCTACCCGCGATTGTGGCATACTGGCATTCAAGAGTGAAAAGCAGTGTCATAACATGTTACTTATTAGCAGTGGTGGGCAGTAACTAGTTACAATTGTAACTAGTTACTGTAACTAGTTACTTTTTTAGTTACTGTAACTGTAACTTCGTTACTTTTTTTCAGATGTAACGATATTTGTAACTAGTTACCAGTTCAGAGCCCGAAAAAAAGTTACAGTTACAGTTACTTTTTGTACTACATGCTTTGAAGCAAATTACAGATTTTAATGAATTCCATTCAAAATAATTGTATTACAATGGCAACACAGGACGCACAGTTGCATGTCTGATCAACCATAACCTTTTATCCATATTTTCTTCACTGTGTTCACTGGACTATACATGTGGTTGCTGGTTAAAGTTTAAGTTAAAGCCGTCAGGCCTGTTTTTAGTCTAAATTTTTAATCACTAAAGTAACTGTAACTTGTAACTGTAACTGTAACTAGTTACTTTTTCAAATTTGTAACTGTAACTGTAACTTAGTTACTTTTTTGCCAAGTAACTGTAACTTGTAACTAGTTACTTTTAGAAAGTAACTTGCCCACCACTGCTTATTAGGCCTACCCATACATGCTCAATACCATAAAACTAGGCATTTTTAGTGGAAAGTTTCAAGTGGTAAGCAGTAAACACTTTATTTTACTGTACAGAATGTACACTCAAACGTAATGTCATATTTCAACTTGACAACAGCCAACAATCAACAGACACTCAAACTGGGTGACATGCAAAATCTAAATACAAATTTTGAAGTTACAGTACCGTGTAGTAATAACACTTTGAAAACTCAGCACCTAACTGGCTGCCTTACAACTTAAAAAGCAGACAGGAAAGCATTTGGAGACTCAATATACGAGCGGTGAATACTTTAATCTTAATAAACACTCAAACTGAGAGGGAGGTGCATAATAAATACTAACTGATTTCTACTATATGGAATAAAAACTAAAATAGTGCAATGGGCAAAAATTAGACAGAAGTCTACACGATCTAGCTCATCATGAATTATAGCTAACCAAGAACTTACTTCATTGTACCCTCAATCCCATTTTGCATCTTGGCTAGTAATACGGTACTAGCGTTTCTCAAAAAATAAACTAATATAATAATTACATACCCATAAAAAAAACAGAAAGTACAGTAGACTGTAGAAGAGTCTACACTAGATTATGGTAGTCTTAATGTGTTAACATACTGAACATCAGAAATTTAAATGTTTTTGACATAGCACATCTTATTGTGCTTCCCAAAAGCAAAAAAACAAAAAAACAGCTCTTGCAAGAAACTAAAAATAAGGTCAAAAAGATACTAATAACTAAGACAGAAACTAAAAAATAAAAAGTTAAAACTGACAGTGGGGAATACTGAAAAAAGTACAACTTTAGGTACAAAACTGAACATTGGAAAAATTGCTCAAGCTGAAGAGATTTAGTCCTATGTCACACGTTGTACAGCACAAACAAAAATTTCTAAAATGCGGTTATCTGCTAAGCTGATAGCATCAATTAAGCACTGTAAATATCTAAATCCATTTCTAAACGCAGTCTTATATGCAGCAGCTACATAAATATCCTTGTAGAGAGCAGCACCACAATAACGATAGGCAACTTTGCTGCTTTTATACGTTCTTCACGGCTGTAAATTGCAAAACTGTACTAACAAACGAAAGTTCTTGTACAAGCAAAACTCTAAACATATAAACATATTGGTTGGTAGGCACCCATCTCATTCAGCAGTAATGGTGTGAAAGGATTTCTAAACCATGTAGGTCGGTAATATTGGTACTAAAATTAAGCAATAAGCCAATAATCGAATAAGCATACGAATCTTTTCAAGCAAACGTTGTTAACTCACACTGTGGCAAATATAGTTTGTTATGCAAATTCGCACCGGTATTTGTTTAATAAGAATATAGCCAACCGGTTCTAAATAGCTTTGTAGATGTTGCTTGCTTTCGTTGTTGTATTAAATAGGCTATTACTATTACAACGTGACATTGCCCGTTAGTTTTATCAGTAGATTTCCACGAACCATAAAACAAAAAACGCAGAACTAGCAACATAGCATCATTCTCACAGAACACATGTGACTGACATTACCAAGGCTGTTTTTGAGCTACGGTACCTTACCTACACTTATATTCATTATGTGATGTTACCCACTATTTACAGTATGTTTTTGCTTAAAGCACTGTGTCAAAAGGCTAGCATACTGCATACTGACAAACCATTAACTCTTGATCAGTTGCTCGACTGACCTACGGCTTGTACCATGTCCGTGAACGGATATCCAGTACCGATAACCTGTAAATGCTTTGGGATAGGCGTTTTTGGACACTTGAAGAGCCACCCTTTCACAAGTGTCCCTCCACAAAGAACTCTCTGCAAAAATCCCTCAGTAAAGAGCCCTTTGCAAAATGGAGTCCTGCTAGTCTAAGGAGCTCTTTGTAAAGAAACCATCCAAACAGGGCCCTCTGCAAAGGGGCCTTCCTCAAGAGGGCACCCTGCATTGAGCCTCTTCCTTAGCGGAAAAGAGCCCTTTGCAATAAGACTATCCAAAAAGCCCTCTTATGATCTCAAATGAGTCTTCTTCATAGGGCTCCCACAAAGGGGCCCTCTTCGTACGGCCCCCATAAATGGGCCCTCTGTATGTGCTTCCCATAAAAGGCCTTCCACAACGGGGGCCCTTATTTGCAGAAGAATGTACAAATAAGGGCCCTTCCAAAAATGTCCTTCCAATAAGGGCCCTCTGTAAAGGCCCTCCAAACGTAGCCTCCAATGGAGCCCTCTACAAAGGGCCCCTAATGCCTGAACCTTAATGTCAATACAAATAAAGGTTCTACAGTAAGCGTAAATGTGCTACAAAAATTTGGGGAAGATATGTTACGTTAACTTTTTTGGGGGGGCCCCTGTAGCGCGCAAAATAAAGTGGGGGGGCCCCGGGCAACCGCCCGGCTTGCCCATGCTAATGACCACCACTGGGTTACGGATTTGTTAACTGAGTAAACACCTAAAGTGAATTTGGCATCTGCTTCCAGCTTTTTGCGTTTCTGCATTAAAACCCATAACTGTCATCATCAAAACAGATTATGGCAAGTTTTCAGCGGAAGGATCTAAACAAAGCATTGATAACTAGCAAATAGGCTAAGTACTACTTCGTTTTTGAAGAAATAACTTGTCTTTTCATTTCCAAATTCGATCTGCTGTACTGCGTTTTTCCCTTATACTTTACAAACTTTTTTCTCAAGATTGTTTTGTTACCTAGGCTATCTGGCTATTAGTCTAGACTCTTCTTCACGGTTATTGCGTGATAACATAATACAAACTCAATCTTCGTTTTAATTCCAGCGCGCTATGACGAAATAGAACCTGTGATTACTATAACAGCGCTTCAATGATAAAGGACACAACGCTTTCTGCTCATTGAATACATTTAAAAAGTAAGTTATTAAAATTAGCCTATGAAGCGACCTGTCGCGAAGATTAGTAATCACTAGCGAAGGTTGGCAACCTTCGCGAGTGACGTAAGTGTTACTGCCGCTCACAGAATGAGTGTTGTTGTCTCGAAATGCGCACTCCCTGGATCTTAACTTTCTGCCTTTGAGAAACAAGACTTCGCAAGTATGAAAATAATTAATATTCAGTAGTTTAGAAAACGTAAACACAAAATCAGAACTCAAACGCTCCAGCTTAAAAACAAAGGAAACGCTAAGCTTAATTCTAAAACCACCGGCCACGTACAATACTATGCAAAGTTTCTTAATCTCTCTAGCAAAGGCGAGCAAACAAAAAAAGGGCTAGCGTACATAAAACTAATTTGCAGGCGTACGTGTGCGTGCGATTCAAAGAAAAATATCACTGCTCACTCTATGCCGGCAAAATTCAACTATCCACAGAGATTACAGTTTCAAAAACGGTTAACGCCTATCGTTTCAAATATGTCCTTATTTGGAAATAATCAAAAATTTGCATTTAACCGTGACAAGTGCGAAGTCATGCGTAACAAACAGTGTTTCCAAAAATCAACTAAGTTGCGTTTCTAACAGTAAGCGACCACTCGCGAAGGTCGCAAACCTTCGCTTCGCGTTGCTTCGCGTCCAGTCTAAACGCACCTTTACTCGGCCATTTTCAAAGCTAACGAGTGCAAAGTTTTAGACTTTTACTTATAACTCAAGATGGGTTTGGTCTAGCTGCATGAAATTTTGACAGCAATTTGAGATTCATAAGTTAAATGTTTGTGCCAAATTTCAAAGCAATGAGTCACGTGACTATGGTTTTAGGACCCGAAAACCACCCCAAAAGTTTGGTTTAGAAAGCAGTCTTATTCAAAAACGGCCTAAGTACAGCAAAAAATATTTCACGTGGTTATAGGCCTGTGTCGTAAGATATCCTTTCATCCCTACCTATTACCTAAACTTTAGACTTTTGGCGTCGTTGAGTTTTTTTTTGCTTTTTTTGCTTTCTAAATCTTGTGCGCTCTTCTTCTCCTAAACCACAAAACATCGAAATCTAATTTTTGTGTAAGTTTGTTGAGTTGCAAATGCAATTTTGTCTCCTGAAAATTTTTTTGGCTTCTCCCACAGAACCCCCCCCCCAAAATGTGGCCCCAAAAAATTAATTTCTTTTAATTGCTCAAGCTAGGGCAATAGTTTTTTTTTTATATCTGTAAATATTTAAGTGACAAATATTTTGACATAGTTTGGGACTACCACCTGCCCAGGGGCCCCCAAACGGACTCCCCAAAAATCAATATTTTTAACAACTCAAGCTACCGCATTAGTTTTTTTTCTTTTATATCAGCAGATGTTTAAAAGAAAAATATTTTGATAGGGTTTGAGAGGGCCACCCTTCTAAAAACCCTCCAAAATGATACCCCGAAAATCAATTTTTTTATATGTTGTAAGCTAAAGAGCTAATTTTTTTCTGATGTTAGTGGAAATTTAAAGGGTATATAACTTGCGGTGCGGTGCAGCGTGAACTTAGTTGTGCTTGGATGTGGTGCGGTGCAGCATGAGGACAAGGTTTGCGGACACAGCGCAGCATGCAGATGCATTTCTTGTTATCCACGCCATCTCCACTCCACAGTTGTTTCTGCAGTCAGATCTCGGGTGCAGTACAACACTGAGATATTAGCGAGCATGCATTGTCATTGCTTTTTGTGTGTGACTAATGAAACTTGAAATTGTGCATGTTTCAACGTATATCGTTTTGTCGCTGTTTCCTTTTTCTGCTTTGGTAGTGAGCTTTTTCGTCTTAAAGGTTGCTCTGGTGAGCCAGAAATAAAAATCCACTTTCGCTATTACTATGGGGAAAGCACTGAGTTAACTGTGGAAATTGACAGATTTAAGAGGCTGGTGCAAAGTAGCGAAACCACGTTTGATCGTAATGTAACAGCGCGTGATGTTTCACGGTGGTTTGCAAAATCATGCTTACTTGATTCGACGCCATATTGATGCTGGTGTCTGAAACTTTATCTTACCATCGGTGTTTCAGTTGCGAGCTGCGAGAAGAGTTTCTCAAAGCTCAAAACGACAAAGTCGTTTTTACGAAAACTTGATTTTGAAAATATCATCGCTGTTTTCTCCTTCGGTGAAAGCTTATAAACTTCAATTTTGAGGCGGCTATTGATCTTTTATTTGCTTATTACCAGAGGTGGAGTCGAGGACAGAAGGCTCGAGGCCAAAACCAAGGACAGCCTTTCCGAGGACAGACCCTCTCGAGGCCAAGGACAGGAATGCTCGAGGCCAAGGCCAAGGACCGAGGACACAGGAGCAAGCGTTTTCCAAAAAAAAAAGGTTTTCAAAATTTTTTTTCAGGCGATCTTCAATTTTTGGCGTATCCAGAATTTTTGATCGGGGGAGGCATTTTTGATCGAAAAAGAAATCAGAAAACAAAACCACTCTAGACTATTATAAATATATTTGCATGTATGCAGTGTTGAAGCGATATTTCCGTGCCCAATCCTGGTTTCGACTCTTAGATGGGTCGAGCCGAGTTGACTGGTTCGCTATACTGTAGTAGACTGAGGGTTAAGTCTAGGGTCGGGTCTTCCTTGTTATTCCAGTGCACCGTTGGGCCGCCTCTGAGCCGACCGTGGTCCTGGTGCCGGTGCGAGGAACAAGCTTTCATAATGCTTTGCTATTGATTTTTAGTTTCTGATTTTAAGACAGTTTTGTTTTGCTCTCGGAAGACGCTTTTTTCCGTTTGCGGATAAAACGGATTGCAGTTTTTTTTTGCTTTGACTTTTTTCCTGCTGCGATGAGCACTATGCTACCGCATCAGCTACTGCGCAACTGCTATCGAGCAATTATCGACTCACACGAGTAAATTTTCTAAGTGGCATTGCTAATGGGGGGTTTCAGCCGCTTAAGCTCCCAAAGGTTACGCCACTGATCTCGATGTTCGTCCAATTGTTGGGCACGTGCGGCAATTTCTTACGTCTATCTAGAGGGCATTTTGCTAAAGAGGACGGGCTTTGAAACCAAGGATAAAATTTGGCTGCATTTCTTCGAGATACTGACTAGCCTTTGTCAAGTTGACCCGTTTGGCTCCAAACGCTCTTGCTTCAACTGGATGCAAATAAGTTTACGGTCTTCGTGCTTAAGTTTACGTACTTAAGTTTACGGTCTTCCTGCTGGTCAGGACTGTGAAATTTTTGCAAAGTTCACAGTCCTGACCAGCAGCATTTTTAAGCTTGGGGACAGCATGAACTGGCAGTTTCCTATAATGCCGAGATTTTGCAGCTAATCTGCAACAATTTAGACTATATAAAATCGTGAAGTGCTTTGGCTTCCAGACATACGTCCCGGATCCGCCGGGAAGCTTACAGCACGCCCCAGACCCCTGGTTGAAAATACGCAGGTCCGGATTTAGAGGGGAAAGGAGCCTGGGGCGCCACGATTCACCACTAGTAAAGCTTGTATTATTTCGAATGTATTTTGTCCTGTAGCAAACTGGTTTGGCCAACTTTCGCACTCTTTCTCCCGCAATAGGGTATAATTCTGGCATTTCGATGTCACGAACGCATCTTTACAACAAGAGCAAGGAGTGAGTCGGCACGAAACAATTTCGCGATCATCTAGACGTAAAAATCATTTTCTTTTGCTGCTTATAGTAAGGACTCTGTGGCGTAACCAGACGGGGTGCTCAGGGGCTTCATTGCCAACCCTTAGCCGAGTTACCAAGAACATTTCACCGAACATTCAAAGCGTTTGAACATGCTTTGGACTTAACCTGTTAGGAAGAGGACGCTTGAAAGGACTGTGCTATTAAATTTTTCAAATGGCCTTCAAATCTTAACTATATTAACTTAGTTCTTTCACCTGGCGCAAAAAAAAAGGTACGAAATTTCATCCAAATAGCCTTAAAATGGCTATTTTTTTAAATTACAAAATTTGCCCATAGGCTCTCCAGACCCCCGTCTGTGTGATACGCGTGCGAATAGCATCATTTTTCTCAGCACACTACTTGGTGATTGAGAGACATTTTTTGAGCAAAGCTATTTACCTTTGGCTTAACCCCCCCTCCACCATAACAAACTCGTGATTGCGCGCCTGCGACGACCAGACTTTCGAGCATAAAAAAAAAGGTCTTCACGGACTTAAAAGCTGATTTTACACGCGATCGGCTGACTCTATTTCGTTGCGTAAAAATGACGTTTAAGGGAAATCAATTGGGGGGCATAATATATTTGGGGGGAGGAGGGAGAGGGGGCAAAGTAACGTATTTAAGTACTGCACAAACTTATGCTTCATGAAATATTGTTAAAAATGACCTTCAAATGGACTTATTTGGGGAGCAGTTGCCCCTGGCTGCGTGCCTGATGCAAAACGCCCTGTTGTGAATAGTTTTTTCTCTTTTCAGCTCTACGTAAACGTCAAAAGTGATCATATCGAGGACTAGCAGATTTTTGAGTTTCAAAAACATTTTTGGAACTTTTTTTGGATAAGTTCTTCTAGAAGAAAATGCTTCTGACATCTTCATTGATTTTGTCATCTCCCATCATTTTCAGGCTGGCGCCGCCCCTGATTGGGGCAATAGTTTTCGTTTTTCAGTCAGTCAATTTTTTCCTATTTTCAATCGAGGCAAACTTTTCCTAAAACTTTGATCAAAAGCTTTTATGACTACTGTGACGTAACAGCAAACTAAACCACCCTTTCACATACAAATCGCACGCAGCTAAAGTGATTCTCCAGTGCTTGGGTTCGACTCCCAAGAGGTTCGAGCTGAGTTGCTGATTCCGTTCGTAGGCTAGTGGTCGGTTTACCGTAAGTCGGGTCTTCCTTCGTTGGTCCAGTGCCTCCTTGGACCGCACGGTCCGGGTACGGGCGCGAGGAACAAACTTTCATACAATTTGATATTGATGTTTGTTTTCAGTTTGTTTGTTTTTTCTTCTTTTGCTCTCGGCAGACAGTCCTGATGATTCCGATTGCGAACGAAACCGACTGCAGGCTTTTTAACTTTTAATTTTTTCCGTGCGATCTATTTTGTGTGCGGTGTATTTTGCTCTCCATTCGATGCGTGCGATTTTCCGCTGCTATGAGCCACTGCTTACGAGCAATTTTTTTTCACTCAGTCGAATTCAAGCTGCTCCACTCCTTGTAAGGGCGATCGAGCAACATAGTGCTCGGTTCGTGCAGAGGGGATGAGTCTTAATTGCTGCATCTTACCGCAATCGGATTCGAATGGCAAATGCAATCGAAATTTGAAGCGCTCATCAGAGCTCTTCTTCGACTTTGCTCTGCAGGACTTCAGTACGTTTCTCATCAGCCAGATCTGTCTTTCTGTTTCTCATCAGCCAGATCTGTCTTTCTGTCTGCAGCATCGTTCCGCATCAAAGAAGCTCTTTCGGAAGAAAGAGCGGCGATTTCGCTGCAACGCGAAGCCTCTGATGCTCTTTGAAACACAGTTGGCGAGCGAAAAAGTCCGGATCAGCACCGTGAGCCCGAAGCGAAATCGCTTCGTTTCAGTCGTCTGGCTGTGGAAGAAAAACGAAAGCGATTCAAGAGCGTGCGCGAGGCCTGCCTTCAGTCTCGCTTGCCAACTAAGCACGTTTTTTTCTCGCAGAAGCGCAACCTTCGTTCGCCTTTGCTGGAAAGAAGAAGGTGCGAGCAAGCGGCCAAAACGATTCGAGCAAGTCGAGCCGGCGAACGGACCTTTCTTCTCACTGTTTTGCAACGTTCGAGACTCGAAACGACGGGGCTTCCATTCGGCGGCGATTGGCAACGGGGACGCAAGCACAAGGCCAAGCGACTTCAAAGCGCGAAACGACAATCGAGCGCGCGCGCGTATCGTTTCGCTTTCGTCAGAAATAGAAATCCAAATACCAAACAAGGCGCGTTCGACTATTTTCTCTTTTCTCGAAATTTTCGATGCAAAAAAACATGAGTGCACAACAGTCGCAAGACAAGTCCGCGAAGAAGCCAAAGAAGCAATCGGCTCCGCCGACTCATCCGACCTATCAGGTCATGATCACGGCAGCGATCAACGCCCTGAAGGAACGAAGCGGTTCGTCGCGCCAAGCCATCCTCAAGTACGTGAAGGCAAACTACAAGGTCGGCGACAACGCCGAAACGCAGGTTCGCCTTGCACTTCCCAAGCTTGTCAAGTCGGGAGCGCTGAATCAGACGAAGGGCAAAGGCGCATCCGGTTCATTCCGGGTAGCGAAGGCTGCGCCGGCACCGAAAAAGAAGGCAGCAGCTGCTGGACAGAAAAAGAAGAAGAGCGCGGCGAAAAAGGGTGCCGCCAAAAAGACTGGAGCGAAAAAGCCGGCCGCCAAGAAGAGCGTGAAAAAGGCAGCAAAGAAGTCTCCGAAAAAGGCGAAAAAAGCGGTGCCCAAGAAGAAGGCGGCTGCCAAAAAGCCGCAGTCCAAGGCGAAGCCAAAGCAGGCCGGCAAGAAAGTGGCGAAGAAGCCCGCGGCGAAAAAGTCAAGCAAGAAGTAAGGTGCACTGTCGTCGAATATAAACGGCTCTTTTCAGAGCCACCCGATCCGCTGCTTAAAGAGTGCGATTCTATGCCAAACGAAGTTCGTTTTCAAGTTCATTAGTTTTGCGATGCGCTGCCACTTTAATTCGTGCACTGACAAACGCCGCTTTGCATCGTAATCGCGCGGGTAAGTAAGCAGGGAGGCCAAGCGTGAGCTGGTAAGTGTTTTTGCCCCACGCTCAGCATCGATTGTGCACTTTGTGAAAATGTTCCAATAAGATTCGCGTCGTTTTTAGCTAGTTTACTTTCCTCTTGTCTTCTGCAAGAGTCCATGTCAAAGAGGAATGGAAAAGTGCAAACACTTTTCGGCAGGCAGTGGCGAACAACCGCTCAGCAGCAGCAACGACGCAAAAATATGAGAAAATTAATCTCGTGACGACCAGCACGTCTTCGCTCGCTCGCACGACCGCCACCTATCGACCGTCTACGTTGTTTGTTTTGCTTGCGAACGAATTCGACCGGGTCCGAAAGCGAAATTTAATTCTTTAGCAAGCTCAACTTTTCCATCATTTCTTGAATCATCGTTGATACTCTGCACCTGCAATCAATAAACATGTCTGGTCGAGGCAAAGGCGGTAAAGGACTTGGAAAGGGAGGCGCCAAGCGTCACAGGAAAGTGCTTCGTGATAACATCCAAGGCATCACCAAGCCCGCCATCAGAAGACTTGCTCGTCGTGGTGGCGTCAAGCGAATTTCGGGTCTCATTTACGAAGAAACCCGAGGCGTCTTGAAGGTTTTCTTGGAAAATGTCATTCGCGATGCCGTCACATACACGGAACATGCAAAGCGCAAGACCGTCACTGCGTTGGACGTCGTTTACGCTCTGAAGCGCCAAGGTCGCACTCTGTACGGTTTCGGAGGTTAAGCAGCTTTGACAACGTGTGCGCAAAATTGAACCGGCCCTTTTCAGGGCCACCCAAATCTTTTGAAAGGAGAAACTTTTTCACAGCGCTGCTGTCCAATCGCTTGTTGCTTTCACGAATTGCCAGCACTTTAAAAAGTGATTGCGCCCGGTTGAAATAGGATTTGATAGCGATCGAAAAGTGGCCCCACCATGCGCTGGGGAAAAATTTGCCCAGCAGCAAGCGGCTCGTCGGCTGAACAATTACCAGCAGCGTGCTTGCTTGTCAGGGAAAAAATTGCGTCGCACTCGGGCGTTTCCGTCATGGCTTTGCCGAATGCCGAGAGCTAATTTATCGGCCGCGCAAGCCGGCGAGCGCCGGCACACTTTTGCCATCCGTTCGCTCGCACGTTGGAAGCGACGTCGTGTGGATTGGCCGATCTTCGTCCAATCAGAGAAGCGCATTTTGCCTATATAAACCAGCTCGATGCTCGAAGAACTTCACACTTTTGAATAAAGCAAAATACATTAGGCGAAAATGGCACGTACGAAGCAAACCGCTCGAAAATCAACCGGAGGAAAGGCTCCGCGAAAGCAGCTCGCCACCAAGGCAGCACGTAAGAGCGCCCCAGCAACCGGAGGCGTGAAGAAGCCCCACCGTTACCGACCAGGCACTGTGGCGCTCCGAGAAATCAGGAGGTACCAGAAGTCGACCGAGCTGCTTATTCGCAAGTTGCCCTTTCAGCGTTTGGTCCGCGAAATCGCCCAGGATTTCAAGACCGACTTGCGATTTCAAAGCAGCGCCGTCATGGCTTTGCAGGAAGCCAGCGAAGCGTACCTGGTCGGACTGTTCGAAGACACCAACTTGTGCGCCATCCACGCTAAACGAGTGACCATCATGCCCAAGGACATCCAGCTGGCTCGTCGCATCCGTGGCGAACGCGCCTAAGTAGACAGCAGCCTCGGCGGCATCAAGCAAACGGCTCTTTTCAGAGCCACCCTGTGCTTTGCAAAAGAGTAAATAAATCGAGTTTAACCGAGATCTTTCTTTCTCTGTTAGGCGAATTAGTAAAAGTCTGTGTGCACATTTAGAATTTCTACTTGCGATCCATTCATCTGTTTTCGACGCGGCCTCTTCTTCTTTCCAACTCGGGAACTACTGGCTCTCAAGAGCTCTTGTTTTAATTTCGACCCCTAGATCTGTGTTTTTCATTTAAGTTTTGTCATGGTGCTAATAAAACCACCGCTGTTACAAAGCACCAACAACATTCACCGATAATTAAACTCGCTTTGTCTTTTCGAGCGCGCACGTCTCACCCCCCGGTTAGCAAGCACCGAGCGATCGATCACAGACGCAAACGAATCGATTCGAGTACACTGTACTGCATTATTCACAGTGAAATCGCTAAAAGTTTAACTCAAGACTCTTTCAAAAATCGCAATAGGTGGCTCTGAAAAGAGCCGTTGTATTAATTTTCTTCTTCTTGACAAAAAAAGCAAAACTTTATGCTTTCTTCGACGTTTTTTTCGGCAGCAGCACTGCTTGGATGTTGGGCAAAACGCCGCCCTGCGCGATCGTCACGCCGCCGAGCAGCTTGTTAAGTTCCTCATCGTTACGGATAGCCAACTGCAAGTGACGCGGGATGATCCTCGTTTTCTTGTTGTCTCGAGCAGCGTTGCCGGCCAACTCCAAAACTTCGGCGCTCAAGTACTCGAGCACGGCTGCGAGATAGACAGGCGCACCGGCGCCGACTCTCTCCGAGTAGTTGCCGTTTCGCAAAAGTCTATGCACACGACCGACTGGAAACTGCAGTCCCGCCCTCGAAGATCTGCTCTTCGGCTTCGCTTTCGACTTGCCACCGCCTTTGCCTCGTCCAGACATTTTTTTCTCTTGCTTCTTGATAACGCGTTGAGTGAGAAAGAGCAAAAACTGGAGTGTGTGTGAGCGTCCGCTTCGAATTGCTTTATATAGTCCAGCGCTACGTCGAAACGAGACGGCCGTTTATTTGCGCGCCAACAACCGAACGACAGCATGCGCGCTTCTGATTGGCCGCCGGTTTCGACGTCTCATTTGCATAACTCGTGCCTTATACTCGGTTAACGCGCTGCCGAGTGCTCACACTTCATTTTTTCCAGCATACTCGACAAGCGATTTGTTAACATGGCTGCGTCGAAAGGAAGCAAAAAAGCGGTTAAGAAGGCTGCGCCGGCCGACAAGCAAAAGAAGAGGCGTGCAAGAAGGAAGGAAAGCTTCAGCATCTACATTTACAAGGTCTTGAAGCAGGTGCATCCCGACACTGGAATTTCCAGCAAGGCGATGAGCATCATGAATTCGTTCGTCAACGACATCTTCGAGCGCATCGCTTCGGAGGCGTCCAGACTTGCCCACTACAACAAGCGCTCGACCATCAGCAGCCGGGAAATTCAGACCGCCGTTCGTCTCTTGTTGCCCGGCGAGTTGGCGAAGCACGCCGTGTCCGAAGGCACCAAGGCTGTCACCAAATACACCAGTTCGAAGTAAGCGTCCGACGGTCGCTAGCGATACAAACGGCTCTTTTCAGAGCCACCAATGCTTTGATGAAAAGAGCGTGCATCCGTGCGAAAGCGGTTGGCAATTTTCGCGTTCGAATCTCTTTCTTGCCAACAGGATATGAACAATTTTTCCCGCACACGACGAACGGCCTTGCTGAGGCGAAAATTTCAAGCGTAATAACATCGCGCTTTGCTCGAGTCCGATATGTCTTTTCATTTTCTTTGGCTTTTTGCTAAAGTGTTAGGATCGAGCTTGGCTCTTGTTTCACAGCAACTGGCCGACATTTTACTGGAATTCTCAAAAGTCACTTAAAATGCCTGCCGTGTGTACGTTGCATTTGACAACAGTGCCAGTTTTCCAAATCTTGTTCAACCCATCTTGCTTGGCACCGCAGTGAATTATTTGTCGACGGTTCAAAACGTTTGCGTGCACGAGCGCCATCTACAGACAGAAACGTCAATAGCGTTGACTCGTTTTCGTTTCGCTCAAGTACGAAACTAAACAAGCTCTAGCACGGATCTTGCTTTTGCAATAGCTGACCAACTGAAAGACAAGTGCCCGCTTGACTCAAATACCGTCAGATCATTTCGCAACCCTCCTGTAATTCAAGTTATTCCATGCATTTTATTCTTTTTGTTTTTTTGTGTCTTATCTGAACCGAAGCAAAATCTGATTGTCTGATTATTGCAAAAAGATAAGATAGGTTAGCAAGTAAAAACCACTCAACGAGTCAGTAGCGTAGCCAGGGGTGGGGCGGAGGGGCTTGAGCCCCCATTGGTCTGTAAAGTATGCAAAGTCGCACGTTTTTTGTGCTTTTGAGGCCGATTTCTGCTGAAAAAATGAAAACAGCCCCCCCCAAAGGAATTTCGGTGTAGAAAATGCGAAGTAGATGCCGTGATTCGACCTGAAAAACCGTTTGAATTCCCGATTTTGGCCGAAAAACCTGCTTCAATTTCGGCGAAGACTTTTTTTTTGTTTTGTTTGAGATCACCTGTTTTTGGGCTGAAAAACCGTTTGAATTTCCGACTATGGCCGAAATTTTTGGGGCGGAACAATGAAAATTCGGGCAAGGTCGCTTGCAGTAGTCTCACTCTTTCAAAAAAGCCCCCCTCTTTTTCAAATCCTGGCTACGCGCCTGCAACGAGTTACAGCAAGCGAACGGCAAGACGCAGTTCGTCACGAGAAGAGCCGTGTCAAAATTATGCTGCAATCGATTTCGAAAGTTTTTTTGCCAAGTTTTGAAAAAAAAAAAATTGCAAGTCTTAACAAATTTTCAAAATCTAGCTAAGTCAATCTTTTGTCAATTTTCGAAAAAAAAAAGTCAATTTTTAACCGTACAGCCAAAGCTGCAAATTTTAACAAAGTCTCGAAATCGATTTAGATCGTTTTTTGTCAACTTTGAAAGCTTGCAAAGTTTCGCAACAAAACTTTCCGCGTCGTATATACAGTGTTATACACCACCGACGCGGATTAGCTTTAATTCGCGGATTAACAAACGCTCGGTGGAAATGCTTGGTCAAATTGCTATAATTTCAGAGATCACTTTTCTGAACTTGCAAATTCGGTTTATTTCATTCTAATCAAAAACCCGAGAATCCGCAACTGCGTTGGCGCATATACGACCCAGCAGCGTAGCAGCCACTCGGCGATTCTGGCTCTGCGCCAGGGGCGGCAGGCTGCAAGAGGGCACATCAAAAAGCTTAAAGTTTGAGTTGCTTTTTGTTAGGTGTTGGATAGCGCGGAGTTATACGGACTTTGTTGGACAGCAGTGCTGTACTTCGTCAGTTGCTCAATTCATGGTACCATTTATTACGTCATTAATCTGTTGTTATGATCAACGATTCATTTTCTCCGTCTCAGCAGCCAGCACTCCACAGTAGTTTCTGCAGTCAGATATCGGGTACAGTACAACACTGAGATATCAACGAGCATGCATTGTCATTGCTTTTTGTGTGTGACTGATGAAACTTGAAATTGTGCATGTTTCAACGTATACGGTATCGTTTTGTCGCTGTTTCCTTTTTCTGCTTTGGCAGTGAGCTTTTTCGTCTTAAAGGTTGCTCTGGTGAGCCAGAAATAAAAATCCACTTTCGCTATTACTATGGGGAAAGCACTGAGTTAACTGTGGAAATTGACAGATTTAAGAGGCTGGTGCGAAGCAGCGAAACCACGTTTGATCGTAATGCAACAGCGCGTGATGTTTCAAGGTGGTTTGCAAAATCATGCTTACTTGATTCGACGCCATATTGATGCTGGTGTCTGAAACTTTATCTTACCGTCGCTGTTTCAATTGCGAACTGCGAGAAGAGTTTCTCAAAGCTCAAAGCGACAAAGTCGTTTCTACGAAAACTTGATTTTGAAAATATCATCGCTGTTTTTTCCTTCGGCGAAAGCTTATAAAGTTCAATTTTGAGGCGGCTATTGATCTTTTATTTGCTTATTACATTTGTTCTCTATTTTGTCTTTAATTTTTAGCCTTAACCTTGAGACAGTGAGGCTTCTTTTTCAAGCAATATAGAATTTCTGAGACCCGGCACATTATTTGTAACTATTTTATTGAAAAGATTGCTTGAACCTGAAACTGTTTCAAAATTTGCTACAGCCTACTCAGGCGGCATTTTCAACGAAAGCCAGGGGCGGCAAAGTATGCTCCTACGCCACTGATACGACCCTCAAAGTTAAAGTTTAAACATAGGCAAACTTACAAGTTTTAGTCTTGTCATTCGGCAATGCGTTTGAACACCGAGTTCATTCGAATTAAAGTGCTCCGAATCGGAGCAATTTAATTCGAAATTTGATCAATTCAACCCTGTAACTGCTGCTCCGACCCGGAGCTAAACTAACTACTGCTCGGAGTTGGATCAATTTGACACTAACCTGTACGGACTCGGAGCTAAACTAAATGCAATTTTCTCCGAAATATTCGATCAAAAATTTTCTTTTGTCCCTTGTGACGTAACAAAGCCAAAAACTCGATGACTGCACTTGATTACAAAAAGAAATCAGAAAACAAAACCACTCTAGACTATTATAAATATATTTGCATGCATGCAGTGTTGAAGCGATATTTTCGTGCCCAATCCTGGTTTCGACTCTTAGATGGGTCGAGCCGAGTTGACTGGTTCGCTATACTGTAGTAGACTGAGGGTTAAGTCTAGGGTCGGGTCTTCCTTGTTATTCCAGTGCACCCCTAGGCCGCCTCTGAGCCGACCGTGGTCCCGGAGGAACAAGCTTTCATAATGCTTTGCTATTGATTTTTAGTTTCTGATTTTAAGACAGTTTTGTTTTGCTCTCGGAAGACGCTTTTCTCCGTTTGCGGATGAAACGGATTGCAGTTTTTAGCCGCTTAAGCTCCCAAAGGTTACGCCACTGATCTCGATGTTCGTCCAATTGTTGGGCACGTACGGCAATTTCTTAGGTCTATCTAGATAGGCCTTGTTACGCTGGGCAAAATTGTGTAGTTTCGTGGCACTCACTTCGGAACAATCTGAAATTTACAACAAATGTGGCGCTTGAAACGCTGAATCGAAATCCACGTTTCTTCAAATGCGCAAGTGGGCACCTCGTGACCGTCTGACGTCATCTTTACGTCGCTCTGTCAAAACCAAACCTGTTACTTGCAATACTTCATTTGCATCTCATTTCTTATCTCGTAAGTGCCCGAATTTCAAACTTTTTCCAAATTAGTTTGTTAACCAACCGACCTTAAACAATGAAACTTATGACGTCACATACGATGGCGTCATAGAATTAACTACTGCTTTATGTAAAAAAGCTAAAATTTTTCGAATTTTAACGGCTTACGTTTGTTCTAATTTTGAAACGTGGCGGAGCAACACTACCAAAGTGATTTTGGAAGGAATCATAGGTCCTTGACTACAAACTTTCCGGGTTTTGTTGAATTTAAGCCACATCTTCACTTGCTATTCATCAATTAATTCAAGCCACCAAATTATCACGTGACATATATTTTGCAAGATAAATTGCATATGAGTTGTAAAAATAATGGTGAAACTTTCTTCTGCGGGCTTAAGTCGACTGCTACAGTTTATGGCACATGCAGAAAATTGAAAAAGTCAATGACGTCATAGAATGATGACGTCATCGGCCATTGGTTATCGAAATACACACTCCATTGTTGCCAAAACTTAAATGCAATTTGTTTTTATTTTTTTTATGTTCACTGCTTGATACAAAACCCTCAAACATTGTCAAAAGAAACCATGTGCATTAAACTACTTAGTCATCAATTTTCATTGAGCTTTGTCAACGTTTTTTTTATTTAAACTTATCGACCATCACGAACTGCATACTTGTCACGTGACATTCATTCCACACGAATATTAGCGGTTATCAGCAAACTAAAACGAACCCGAATTGTACAACTCCCATCTGTAACAGTATGAGACACGAAAAATTTGCAAATGTTCACTGACGTCACACTCTGATGAAGTGACAATTTCCTAATTTTGATTATATTCGTGCTCTTTCCAACTCACTGTGTTCAATCAAAGCCTTTACATAGTTTCAGATAGTGAATTATTTCGAACAACCTCGAACCACAGTTAACAGGCAACTGACGTCACATGCCGATGACGTCATCATCTTGTTTTATCTTGCGCAAGTTTCATTCTACTTTAATACTAAAAAAACATTCAATTTTTAGGACTAGCAAGTTGATGGTCGTATTGTTGCAAATATTTATTGGCAACCTTGCTAGGCGGTAAGCAGTTACAGCACATTTTTAAGTTCAAACAAGACAGAAAATAATGATTTTTGAGTGATAGTTGTTTGGGTGTTTTTTCTCTTTCCTTTACAGCACTAAGCTTGAAGTTTTATGAAATGAAACCAAACCAAGCAGATATTTGTTTTTCGAACCCTTGAACTTAACTTAAAACAAATAGACTACTGCAGGCTACAGTAAGCATTTTCCACGTTTAAAACCAATTTCTTCGTTCATCTTCAGTAACACTTATATTCCAGCAAAAAAAGACATGTTATGAAAATTCAGTTGGTATGAAACTTGTAAATAATTTCTTCATCCAATAAATACAAGAAGAAATCATTTACAAGTTTACAAGTTTGTACGAAATCTTTCAACGAGCACAGGCTGGCTCCCTGCCGGGATGCGCTACTACCGCAGACGTATAGAGCAAACTATCAAGCAGCAATAGACCGAATTGCGCTCGAATAGGAATGGGCATTTCAGAATAGCTGGATATTTCAGAATTATTCCAAATAGCTAAACCGAATCCAGAAAACCGAATCCTTTTCTGGTTCAAAATTAACTTAATTTGCTAAAAAAGTGAACAATCAGTTAACCACCACCGATATCCAGAAAAAACGTATTCAACGATTTGCTTAAATAAAGCAGCACTCATCACATTGAATGACATCGAGTGCTTCTAAATGTTCATCACTTAGTTGGGTTCTTAATTTGCTCACAGTCAAGCTTGCACTGGAGAAACACCTTTCGAAAGAAGCTGGACGTTGCAGGAATGCAAAGGTATTTTGAAGCAAGTTGCTTTAAATGGGGAAGTTGGACCACCATTTCATGTGTTCAGCTTAAAACGTTAAAAAGTTTGTATTTTAGAAGGCCCCATTTGGGGGAAACTTTTCTTCATATTTGCCTATTCTGAAAATTCCATGTATCTAGCTGAGTAGTTAAAAAGTTTGAAATTTCGCGGGCCCGTTTGGTGGGGCTCTCATTTTGCTATCCCCAAATTTTGTCTTTCCCTCGTATTGACTTACCTTAAAAATTTCATGTGTCAAGCTTAAAAGATTAAAAAGTTTGAATTTTGGAGGGCCCATTTTGGGCCCATGTTGGGACGACTGGCACTGGTCGGGTCGACAGCCGGGTCGGTCGGCGGCCGGTCGATCAAGCCGGTTGAAACACCCGTCAAACTCTCCTTTCTTGCAGCTAAAAGACATCGAAGCACCACCGAAATATACAATTATACATATATATTTCATTATCAATAAAACTTTTTATAAAAATCAGTATCAATAGAACACACCTTTTAAAAACACTTGTTGAATGGTCTCAAATTGTGACTAATATGCTGTGACCATTAGGATATCCACATCCAGGGGCGTATTTAGGGGGGCATTGTGCCATGCCCCCTCCTCTTTTGGACCGCGGCACAAAGGAAAAAAGCGCAAAATATACGTTAAACTCAAATAATCAGATTATAATAAAGCACGCATGAGGTAGAGGCCTACACTACCTGGCATTTTAGCATCATTTTAATCAGATTGAATGTAGAAGTAGCCCAGATTTCAGATTTTTTAGTACATGCCAAAATCTTGCCGCTTTGAAAAGCTTTTTTCAACTTGAATTTACCACACTCTACAGTGGGCAAGAAAGACATAGCTCTTACTTTTTTTATGTCTAACTAGCCATGGCTTGTTCTGAAGTAGCATTTCCACAAACTGCTGGGGCGCATTATACTTCGAATGTTTTCTTTTCTTTATAGTTTTTTCAATTTCGTTTTTTTATGATATTTTCTTTTATAATTCCAATGTCATAACAGTTTAGTGTTTGCTGCTCGGCAAATTGCAAATTATTTGTCACCATTTTAGCTAAAAAAATTTAACTTCTTTTCTAAGCCTTACGCATAATATCATTAGAGCGAACGTCTAATAATTTAGCTTGTGCCCTCTAGTTGTTTTTATATTTATTTTGCGCACGTTTTGCGCTGCTCAAAACAGGTCTTTTAAACCAAATATTAACCTAAAAAGGTCTTAAAATTGAGTTATTTTTGCAAAAAACACAAAAATTTTTTTGCGTTTTGTTCTGAGACCCCCATCCGGAGTCACAAACTTTAACACCTAATTCAGCCCCCCCCCTTTGAAAATTTTTGATTAGCTGCGTTGAACAGTGAACAAAAATCTCTTGTAAAAAAACGGTCGACCGGGCCGGTCAGAAACCGGTCAACCGGCGTAGATTTTGAAGTTTACCGGTCGGGTAGAGAAAATCCTGACCGGTTCTATGTCTGATCTATCCATTCTGAAAATTTGATCCATCTATAGCTGTAACGGTTTAAAAATTCAAAACTTTGAAGGACTTAATTAAGGGTATTCCCCCAAACTGGCACCCCCGACTTTTGTCGCAAAAGTTCTCCCTGATGTCTTCAATCGCTCAAACTTTGCATACAGTGCGTTAAGCTGTTTAAAAGTAGATAGCGCTAGAAAAAGAAAAAAGATGCAAAACAAGAAAAATTGTATTCAAGTTGGGGTAAACAAACATAATCTAAGGAAAATTGCTTGATAGTGTGCTCGAAAATCACAAACCATTTTTTAGCAAAACCGGTAATTACCGAGATATATTGGTTCAAATTCGTTAACTTTTTGCCCATTTTCGGTCTGTAAAATTTTGGTCACGTGACTGGGCACCCCCCAAACTAGGTTTTAATCGCCGTTATTTATGTTTTTTGTGTCTCAATTCACGATCACGTGTCCTAGGATCCCCAAAATTGGCACACATGACGCTTACATTACTTTTTATGTTGAGTGTAAATTTCAACTTTCTAGGTTTTACCGTTTGCTAGTTATAAGCAAGTCAATCCTTGTTAGTTATAAGCAAGATAATATCTTCCAAAATTCGCAAATAAAAACAAAGGTAATACGCGCTCGCGCGAAGTCCCAATTACAGAACAAATGGCTCACTACAATTGCAAGCCAGAATTAACTGCAATCAATTTTTACTAACGTAATTGCGTTGATTTAAAACCGGTTCCAGTTATCCGGTTTGCATTTCAATTAGGATTCCGGATAGTTTTGAATTAGGATCGTTCTGGATTCGGTATTCTGAAATGAAAATTTCTACTCTCGAACCATTCATGAACGCTCCTACACCGCATGAAAGAGGCTGGATAATTTCTTCTAATGAAATTTCAATTCGCTGGGTTACTCCCAATCGAGCTCTCACAGAGTTAATGAAACATCTTGCTTGCAAAAGCAAAAGAACAAAAAAAAAAACGCAACACAAATCAGTGTTCCTGCCATTGCACCAGCGCATCTTGTACGGATCTATGCTGCTGTGTCAACTGCAATAACACGTCAATTACAATCACAGAAAATGAGCTGCTAAACGAAGAAACAGATGCAGAGGACGAAGAAGACGAAGCTTAAACAAAACGTTCTTTTGCAATATTTTCTTGTTAATTGTTTGTTTGTTTGTTTCAGTTGTTTTTAGTTTGAATATTTTTCATATTTTTGCACTTTATCTTTTATCACATTTAATGGGTATTTGAATTTATTTTCGAATTGCCTTAAAAAATTTTTGGATTGGTCCTACAAAGCAATAGAGATATTTTTTTGTTTATAATTTTTTCTTTTCATTTGTTTAAAAACTTCGCTCAGTCAAACTAATTTCACGATCTCTACTGAGCAATGCAACGTTTTGTAAAAACACTGTATTAGTTAATAGTTGTCTCAAAATGCCTTAAACAATATTTAAATTGTTAAGCTTCTTGATGAAATGCTACAATACTTTTTATGTCTGTATGATACATCTTGTCATGTATGTACGTATGTTTATTATTTAAGCAAATTATATCAAGCATTAGTAACCATGACGTCATCGGCATGTGGCATCTGTTGCCTGTTAAACTTGCACAAGATAAAACAAGATGATGACGTCATCGGCATGTGACGTCAGTTGCCTGTTAACTGTGGTTCGAGGTTGTTCGAAATAATTCACTATCTGAAACTATGTAAAGGCTTTGATTGAACACAGTGAGTTGGAAAGAGCACGAATATAATCAAAATTAGGAAATTGTCACTTCATCAGAGTGAGACGTCAGTGAACATTTGCAAATTTTTCGTGTCTCATACTGTTACAGATGGGAGTTGTACAATTCGGGTTCGTTTTAGTTTGCTGATAACCGCTAATATTCGTGTGGAATGAATGTCACGTGACAAGTATGCAGTTCGTGATGGTCGATAAGTTTAAATAAAAAAAACGTTGACAAAGCTCAATGAAAATTGATGACTAAGTAGTTTAATGCACATGGTTTCTTTTGACAATGTTTGAGGGTTTTGTATCAAGCAGTGAACATAAAAAAAATAAAAACAAATTGCATTTAAGTTTTGGCAACAATGGAGTGTGTATTTCGATAACCAATGGCCGATGACGTCATCATTCTATGACGTCATTGACTTTTTCAATTTTCTGCATGTGCCATAAACTGTAGCAGTCGACTTAAGCCCGCAGAAGAAAGTTTCACCATTATTTTTACAACTCATATGCAATTTATCTTGCAAAATATATGTCACGTGATAATTTGGTGGCTTGAATTAATTGATGAATAGCAAGTGAAGATGTGGCTTAAATTCAACAAAACCCGGAAAGTTTGTAGTCAAGGACCTATGATTCCTTCCAAAATCACTTTGGTAGTGTTGCTCCGCCACGTTTCAAAATTAGAACAAACGTAAGCCGTTAAAATTCGAAAAATTTTAGCTTTTTTACATAAAGCAGTAGTTAATTCTATGACGCCATCGTATGTGACGTCATAAGTTTCATTGTTTAAGGTCGGTTGGTTAACAAACTAATTTGGAAAAAGTTTGAAATTCGGGCACTTACGAGATAAGAAATGAGATGCAAATGAAGTATTGCAAGTAACAGGTTTGGTTTTGACAGAGCGACGTAAAGATGACGTCAGACGGTCACGAGGTGCCCACTTGCGCATTTGAAGAAACGTGGATTTCGATTCAGCGTTTCAAGCGCCACATTTGTTGTAAATTTCAGATTGTTCCGAAGTGAGTGCCACGAAACTACACAATTTTGCCCAGCGTAACAAGGCCTATCTAGATAGACCTAAGAAATTGCCGTACGTGCCCAACAATTGGACGAACATCGAGATCAGTGGCGTAACCTTTGGGAGCTTAAGCGGCTAAAAACTGCAATCCGTTTCATCCGCAAACGGAGAAAAGCGTCTTCCGAGAGCAAAACAAAACTGTCTTAAAATCAGAAACTAAAAATCAATAGCAAAGCATTATGAAAGCTTGTTCCTCCGGGACCACGGTCGGCTCAGAGGCGGCCCAACGGTGCACTGGAATAACAAGGAAGACCCGACCCTAGACTTAACCCTCAGTCTACTACAGTATAGCGAACCAGTCAACTCGGCTCGACCCATCTAAGAGTCGAAACCAGGATTGGGCACGAAAATATCGCTTCAACACTGCATGCATGCAAATATATTTATAATAGTCTAGAGTGGTTTTGTTTTCTGATTTCTTTTTGTAATCAAGTGCAGTCATCGAGTTTTTGGCTTTGTTACGTCACAAGGGACAAAAGAAAATTTTTGATCGAATATTTCGGAGAAAATTGCATTTAGTTTAGCTCCGAGTCCGTACAGGTTAGTGTCAAATTGATCCAACTCCGAGCAGTAGTTAGTTTAGCTCCGGGTCGGAGCAGCAGTTACAGGGTTGAATTGATCAAATTTCGAATTAAATTGCTCCGATTCGGAGCACTTTAATTCGAATGAACTCGGTGTTCAAACGCATTGCCGAATGACAAGACTAAAACTTGTAAGTTTGCCTATGTTTAAACTTTAACTTTGAGGGTCGTATCAGTGGCGTAGGAGCATACTTTGCCGCCCCTGGCTTTCGTTGAAAATGCCGCCTGAGTAGGCTGTAGCAAATTTTGAAACAGTTTCAGGTTCAAGCAATCTTTTCAATAAAATAGTTACAAATAATGTGCCGGGTCTCAGAAATTCTATATTGCTTGAAAAAGAAGCCTCACTGTCTCAAGGTTAAGGCTAAAAATTAAAGACAAAATAGAGAACAAATGTAATAAGCAAATAAAAGATCAATAGCCGCCTCAAAATTGAACTTTATAAGCTTTCGCCGAAGGAAAAAACAGCGATGATATTTTCAAAATCAAGTTTTCGTAGAAACGACTTTGTCGCTTTGAGCTTTGAGAAACTCTTCTCGCAGTTCGCAATTGAAACAGCGACGGTAAGATAAAGTTTCAGACACCAGCATCAATATGGCGTCGAATCAAGTAAGCATGATTTTGCAAACCACCTTGAAACATCACGCGCTGTTGCATTACGATCAAACGTGGTTTCGCTGCTTCGCACCAGCCTCTTAAATCTGTCAATTTCCACAGTTAACTCAGTGCTTTCCCCATAGTAATAGCGAAAGTGAATTTTTATTTCTGGCTCACCAGAGCAACCTTTAAGACGAAAAAGCTCACTGCCAAAGCAGAAAAAGGAAACAGCGACAAAACGATACCGTATACGTTGAAACATGCACAATTTCAAGTTTCATCAGTCACACACAAAAAGCAATGACAATGCATGCTCGTTGATATCTCAGTGTTGTACTGTACCCGATATCTGACTGCAGAAACTACTGTGGAGTGCTGGCTGCTGAGACGGAGAAAATGAATCGTTGATCATAACAACAGATTAATGACGTAATAAATGGTACCATGAATTGAGCAACTGACGAAGTACAGCACTGCTGTCCAACAAAGTCCGTATAACTCCGCGCTATCCAACACCTAACAAAAAGCAACTCAAACTTTAAGCTTTTTGATGTGCCCTCTTGCAGCCTGCCGCCCCTGGCGCAGAGCCAGAATCGCCGAGTGGCTGCTACGCTGCTGGGTCGTATATGCGCCAACGCAGTTGCGGATTCTCGGGTTTTTGATTAGAATGAAATAAACCGAATTTGCAAGTTCAGAAAAGTGATCTCTGAAATTATAGCAATTTGACCAAGCATTTCCACCGAGCGTTTGTTAATCCGCGAATTAAAGCTAATCCGCGTCGGTGGTGTATAACACTGTATATACGACGCGGAAAGTTTTGTTGCGAAACTTTGCAAGCTTTCAAAGTTGACAAAAAACGATCTAAATCGATTTCGAGACTTTGTTAAAATTTGCAGCTTTGGCTGTACGGTTAAAAATTGACTTTTTTTTTTCGAAAATTGACAAAAGATTGACTTAGCTAGATTTTGAAAATTTGTTAAGACTTGCAATTTTTTTTTTTTCAAAACTTGGCAAAAAAACTTTCGAAATCGATTGCAGCATAATTTTGACACGGCTCTTCTCGTGACGAACTGCGTCTTGCCGTTCGCTTGCTGTAACTCGTTGCAGGCGCGTAGCCAGGATTTGAAAAAGAGGGGGGCTTTTTTGAAAGAGTGAGACTACTGCAAGCGACCTTGCCCGAATTTTCATTGTTCCGCCCCAAAAATTTCGGCCATAGTCGGAAATTCAAACGGTTTTTCAGCCCAAAAACAGGTGATCTCAAACAAAACAAAAAAAAAGTCTTCGCCGAAATTGAAGCAGGTTTTTCGGCCAAAATCGGGAATTCAAACGGTTTTTCAGGTCGAATCACGGCATCTACTTCGCATTTTCTACACCGAAATTCCTTTGGGGGGGGCTGTTTTCATTTTTTCAGCAGAAATCGGCCTCAAAAGCACAAAAAACGTGCGACTTTGCATACTTTACAGACCAATGGGGGCTCAAGCCCCTCCGCCCCACCCCTGGCTACGCTACTGACTCGTTGAGTGGTTTTTACTTGCTAACCTATCTTATCTTTTTGCAATAATCAGACAATCAGATTTTGCTTCGGTTCAGATAAGACACAAAAAAACAAAAAGAATAAAATGCATGGAATAACTTGAATTACAGGAGGGTTGCGAAATGATCTGACGGTATTTGAGTCAAGCGGGCACTTGTCTTTCAGTTGGTCAGCTATTGCAAAAGCAAGATCCGTGCTAGAGCTTGTTTAGTTTCGTACTTGAGCGAAACGAAAACGAGTCAACGCTATTGACGTTTCTGTCTGTAGATGGCGCTCGTGCACGCAAACGTTTTGACCGTCGACAAATAATTCACTGCGGTACCCAGCAAGGTGGGTTGAACAAGATTTGGAAAACTGGTACTGTTGTCAAATGCAACGTACACACGGCAGGCATTTTAAGTGACTTTTGAGAATTCCAGTAAAATGTCGGCCAGTTGCTGTGAAACAAGAGCCAAGCTCGATCCTTGCACTTTAACCAAAAGCCAAAGAAAATGAAAAGACATATCGGACTCGAGCAAAGCGCGATGTTATTACGCTTGCAATTTTCGCCTTGGCAAGGCCGTTTGTCGTGTACGGGAAAAATTGTTCACATCCTGCTGGCAAGAAAGAGATTCGAACGCGAAAATTGCCAACCGCTTTCGCACGGATGCACGCTCTTTTCATCAAAGCATTGGTGGCTCTGAAAAGAGCCGTTTGTATCGCGAGCGACCGTCGGACGCTTACTTCGAACTGGTGTATTTGGTGACGGCCTTGGTGCCTTCGGACACGGCGTGCTTCGCCAACTCGCCGGGCAACAAGAGACGAACGGCGGTCTGAATTTCCCGGCTGCTGATGGTCGAGCGCTTGTTGTAGTGGGCAAGTCTGGACGCCTCCGAAGCGATGCGCTCGTAGATGTCGTTGACGAACGAATTCATGATGCTCATCGCCTTGCTGGAAATTCCAGTGTCGGGATGCACCTGCTTCAAGACCTTGTAAATGTAGATGCTGAAGCTTTCCTTCCTTCTTGCACGCCTCTTCTTTTGCTTGTCGGCCGGCGCAGCCTTCTTAACCGCTTTTTTGCTTCCTTTCGACGCAGCCATGTTAACAAATCGCTTGTCGAGTATGCTGGAAAAAATGAAGTGTGAGCACTCGGCAGCGCGTTAACCGAGTATAAGGCACGAGTTATGCAAATGAGACGTCGAAACCGGCGGCCAATCAGAAGCGCGCATGCTGTCGTTCGGTTGTTGGCGCGCAAATAAACGGCCGTCTCGTTTCGACGTAGCGCTGGACTATATAAAGCAATTCGAAGCGGCCGCTCGCACACATTCCAGTTTTTGCTCTTTCTCACTCAACGCGTTATCAAGAAGCAAGAGGAAAGAAATGTCTGGACGAGGCAAAGGCGGTGGCAAGTCGAAAGCGAAGCCGAAGAGCAGATCTTCGAGGGCGGGACTGCAGTTTCCAGTCGGTCGTGTGCATAGACTTTTGCGAAACGGCAACTACTCGGAGAGAGTCGGCGCCGGTGCGCCTGTCTATCTCGCAGCCGTGCTCGAGTACTTGAGCGC
Source organism: Trididemnum nubilum (assembly GCA_963965965.1). NCBI lineage: Eukaryota > Metazoa > Chordata > Ascidiacea > Aplousobranchia > Didemnidae > Trididemnum > Trididemnum nubilum. The sequence goes on from OZ014478.1 coordinate 33,300,726, forward strand.
CGAAGTTTTGGAGTTGGCCGGCAACGCTGCTCGAGACAACAAGAAAACGAGGATCATCCCGCGTCACTTGCAGTTGGCTATCCGCAACGATGAGGAACTTAACAAGCTGCTCGGCGGCGTGACGATCGCGCAGGGCGGCGTTTTGCCCAACATCCAAGCAGTGCTGCTGCCGAAAAAAACGTCGAAGAAAGCATAAAATTTTGCTTTTTTTTAGTCAAGAAGAAGAAAATTAATACAACGGCTCTTTTCAGAGCCACCTATTGCGATTTTTGAAAGAGTCTTGAGTTAAACTTTTAGCAATTTCACTGTGAATAAAGCAGTACAGTGTACTCGAATCGATTCGTTTGCGTCTGTGATCGATCGCTCGGTGCTTGCTAACCGGGGGGTGAGACGTGCGCTCGAAAAGACAAAGCGAGTTTAATTATCGGTGAATGTTGTTGGTGCTTTGTAACAGCGGTGGTTTATTAGCACCATGACAAAACTTATATGAAAAACACTTATAGATCTTGGGGTCGAAATTAAAACAGAGCCCTTGAGAGCCAGTACTTCCGAGTTGAAAAAGAAAAGGCCGCGTCGAAAACAGATGAATGGATCGCAAGTAGAAATTCTAAATGTGCACAGTCGTGGCTTACTCTTACTAATTTGCCTAACAGAGAAAGAAAGATCTCGGTTAAACTCGATTTATTTACTCTTTTGCAAAGCACAGGGTGGCTCTGAAAAGAGCCGTTTGCTTGATGCCGCCGAGGCTGCTGTCTGCTCAGGCGCGTTCGCCACGGATGCGACGAGCCAGCTGGATGTCCTTGGGCATGATGGTCACTCGTTTAGCGTGGATGGCGCACAAGTTGGTGTCTTCGAACAGTCCGACCAGGTACGCTTCGCTGGCTTCCTGCAAAGCCATGACGGCGCTGCTTTGAAATCGCAAGTCGGTCTTGAAATCCTGGGCGATTTCGCGGACCAAACGCTGAAAGGGCAACTTGCGAATAAGCAGCTCGGTCGACTTCTGGTACCTCCTGATTTCTCGGAGCGCCACAGTGCCTGGTCGGTAACGGTGGGGCTTCTTCACGCCTCCGGTTGCTGGGGCGCTCTTACGTGCTGCCTTGGTGGCGAGCTGCTTTCGCGGAGCCTTTCCTCCGGTTGATTTTCGAGCGGTTTGCTTCGTACGTGCCATTTTCGCCTAATGTATTTTGCTTTATTCAAAAGTGTGAAGTTCTTCGAGCATCGAGCTGGTTTATATAGGCAAAATGCGCTTCTCTGATTGGACGAAGATCGGCCAATCCACACGACGTCGCTTCCAACGTGCGAGCGAACGGATGGCAAAAGTGTGCCGGCGCTCGCCGGCTTGCGCGGCCGATAAATTAGCTCTCGGCATTCGGCAAAGCCATGACGGAAACGCCCGAGTGCGACGCAATTTTTTCCCTGACAAGCAAGCACGCTGCTGGTAATTGTTCAGCCGACGAGCCGCTTGCTGCTGGGCAAATTTTTCCCCAGCGCATGGTGGGGCCACTTTTCGATCGCTATCAAATCCTATTTCAACCGGGCGCAATCACTTTTTAAAGTGCTGGCAATTCGTGAAAGCAACAAACGATTGGACAGCAGCGCTGTGAAAAAGTTTCTCCTTTCAAAAGATTTGGGTGGCCCTGAAAAGGGCCGGTTCAATTTTGCGCACACGTTGTCAAAGCTGCTTAACCTCCGAAACCGTACAGAGTGCGACCTTGGCGCTTCAGAGCGTAAACGACGTCCAACGCAGTGACGGTCTTGCGCTTTGCATGTTCCGTGTATGTGACGGCATCGCGAATGACATTTTCCAAGAAAACCTTCAAGACGCCTCGGGTTTCTTCGTAAATGAGACCCGAAATTCGCTTGACGCCACCACGACGAGCAAGTCTTCTGATGGCGGGCTTGGTGATGCCTTGGATGTTATCACGAAGCACTTTCCTGTGACGCTTGGCGCCTCCCTTTCCAAGTCCTTTACCGCCTTTGCCTCGACCAGACATGTTTGTTGATTGCAGGTGCAGAGTATCAACGATGATTCAAGAAATGATGGAAAAGTTGAGCGCGCTAAAGAATTAAATTTCGCTTTCGGACCCGGTCGAATTCGTTCGCAAGCAAAACAAACAACTTAGAAGGTCGATAGGTGGCGGTCGTGCGAGCGAGCGAGCGAAGACGTGCTGGTCGTCACGAGATTAATTTTCTCATATTTTTTGCGTCGTTGCTGCTGCTGAGCGGTTGTTCGCCACTGCCTGCCGAAAAGTGTTTGCACTTTTCCATTCCTCTTTGACATGGACTCTTGCAGAAGACAAGAGGAAAGTAAACTAGCTAAAAACGACGCGAATCTTATTGGAACATTTTCACAAAGTGCACAATCGATGCTGAGCGTGGGGCAAAAACACTTACCAGCTCACGCTTGGCCTCCCTGCTTACTTACCCGCGCGATTACGATGCAAAGCGGCGTTTGTCAGTGCACGAATTAAAGTGGCAGCGCATCGCAAAACTAATGAACTTGAAAACGAACTTCGTTTGGCATAGAATCGCACTCTTTAAGCAGCGGATCGGGTGGCTCTGAAAAGAGCCGTTTATATTCGACGACAGTGCATCTTACTTCTTGCTTGACTTTTTCGCCGCGGGCTTCTTCGCCACTTTCTTGCCGGCCTGCTTTGGCTTCGCCTTGGACTGCGGCTTTTTGGCAGCCGCCTTCTTCTTGGGCACCGCTTTTTTCGCTTTTTTCGGAGACTTCTTTGCTGCCTTTTTCACGCTCTTCTTGGCGGCCGGCTTTTTCGCTCCAGTCTTTTTGGCGGCACCCTTTTTCGCCGCGCTCTTCTTCTTTTTCTGTCCAGCAGCTGCTGCCTTCTTCTTTTTCGGTGCCGGCGCAGCCTTCGCTACCCGGAATGAACCGGATGCGCCTTTGCCCTTCGTCTGATTCAGCGCTCCCGACTTGACAAGCTTGGGAAGTGCAAGGCGAACCTGCGTTTCGGCGTTGTCGCCGACCTTGTAGTTTGCCTTCACGTACTTGAGGATGGCTTGGCGCGACGAACCGCTTCGTTCCTTCAGGGCGCTGATCGCTGCCGTGATCATGACCTGATAGGTCGGATGAGTCGGCGGAGCCGATTGCTTCTTTGGCTTCTTCGCGGACTTGTCTTGCGACTGTTGTGCACTCATGTTTTTTTGCATCGAAAATTTCGAGAAAAGAGAAAATAGTCGAACGCGCCTTGTTTGGTATTTGGATTTCCATTTCTGACGAAAGCGAAACGATACGCGCGCGCGCTCGATTGTCGTTTCGCGCTTTGAAGTCGCTTGGCCTTGTGCTTGCGTCCCCGTTGCCAATCGCCGCCGAATGGAAGCCCCGTCGTTTCGAGTCTCGAACGTTGCAAAACAGTGAGAAGAAAGGTCCGTTCGCCGGCTCGACTTGCTCGAATGGTTTTGGCCGCTTGCTCGCACCTTCTTCTTTCCAGCAAAGGCGAGCGAAGGTTGCGCTTCTGCGAGAAAAAAACGTGCTTAGTTGGCAAGCGAGACTGAAGGCAGGCCTCGCGCACGCTCTTGAATCGCTTTCGTTTTTCTTCCACAGCCAGACGACTGAAACGAAGCGATTTCGCTTCGGGCTCACGGTGCTGATCCGGACTTTTTCGCTCGCCAACTGTGTTTCAAAGAGCATCAGAGGCTTCGCGTTGCAGCGAAATCGCCGCTCTTTCTTCCGAAAGAGCTTCTTTGATGCGGAACGATGCTGCAGACAGACGAACAGAAAGACAGATCTGGCTGATGAGAAACGTACTGAAGTCCTGCAGAGCAAAGTCGAAGAAGAGCTCTGATGAGCGCTTCAAATTTCGATTGCATTTGCCATTCGAATCCGATTGCGGTAAGATGCAGCAATTAAGACTCATCCCCTCTGCACGAACCGAGCACTATGTTGCTCGATCGCCCTTACAAGGAGTGGAGCAGCTTGAATTCGACTGAGTGAAAAAAAATTGCTCGTAAGCAGTGGCTCATAGCAGCGGAAAATCGCACGCATCGAATGGAGAGCAAAATACGCCGCACAAAGAATAGATCGCACGGAAAAAATTAAAAGTTAAAAAGCCTGTAGTCGGTTTCGTTCGCAATCGGAATCATCAGGGCTGTCTGCCGAGAGCAAAACAAAAACAAAACAAAAAAACTGAAAACAAAAGCAATGACAAGAAAATGTATGAAAGTTTGTTCCTCGCGACCTTACCCGGACCATGCGGTCCAAGGAGGCACTTGACGCAACAAAGAAATACCCGACTTACGGTAAACCGACCACTAGCCTACTAACGGAATCAGCAACTCAGCTCGAGCCTCTTGGGAGTCGAACCCAGGCACTGGAGAATCACTTTAGCTGCGTGCGATTCGTATGTGAAAGGGTGGTTTAGTTTGCTGTTACGTCACAGTCGTCATAAAAGCTTTTGATCAAAGTTTTTGAAAAAGTTTGCCTCGATTGAAAATAGGAAAAAATTAACTGACTGAAAAACGAAAACTATTGCCCCAATCAGGGGCGGCGCCAGCCTGAAAATGATGGGAGATGACAAAATCAGTGAAGATGTCAGAAGCATTTTCTTCTAGAAGAACTTATCCAAGAAAGTTCCAAAAATGTTTTTTCGAACGCAAAAATCTGCTAGTCCTCGATATGATCACTTTTGGCGTTGTTGCAGAGCTGAAAAGAGAAAAAAACTATTCACAACAGGGCGTTTTGCATCAGGCACGTAGCCGAGGGCAACTGCCCCCCAAATAAGTCCAGTTGAACGTCATTTTTAACAAAATTTCACGAAGCAAAAGTATGTGCAGTACTTAAATACGTTACTTTGCCCCACCAGAGGCGCCGGCAGAAATGGTTTCAGGGGGGGCAAGTGACGTATCCATTTTCTACCGGATCAAATAAAATCTTACAGCTGCAACCAGGATTTTGGTAAGGGGCTTGGAACCAAAAGTTAAAATAAACCTGCTTAAAAAAATGTAGCAAACTCGCAAGATACTGAAGTTACCCATCAAGTGACCAGTCGCCACGACCAATTTTCAACATCTCAAAAGATCTCTTTGGATTGCTCCGTTCAAGTAATGATTTCAAATTATTCAGTCGCTATATACTGTGAAGAAAACAATCCTTGTTATTTTCTCTCAATGCATCTGTCAAAATATTTTCCGGTAGAATAAAGTCCGCTTCTTGAGTCAGTCAAACCAGTTGACATCATTGCGAAAACAGGCATTGTTGAAAAACGGCTTGACATATTATAATTGCTTGTAGCAAACCAGAAACAAGCAACCTTTTCAAAACAGAAAACTGCACTGATAGTTGGACAACGACTCCCAGTGCCAGGAATGTTAATGTAGGGAGAATTAATGTCACGCAGTCATCTTAAAACTCTTGCATTCCAATTTCTTAGTTCTTAAAAATACTTTTAGCCCACTGCAGCTGAAATTCAATGACTTAAAATTGCATAAATATATAGAATTTAAAACGTATAGCCTTCTGTGATCCAAGCAATTCCAATGATATGACGCCAAAAATATCTACGTTGCATTTCAAAATTCCATGTGGGTGGATCCAACCAGCAGATTTCCAGCCTCGCAATATTAAGGTTTGTCTATCTAGGTGTAAAACCGTGAGCGCACGAGCTTGGCTTATCCTTACTACATTTTAGCCACCTGGTTTTGTACGCTGGTAAGGCAGTACACCAGGCGTTGCAAATTTTTGTTTGAAATAAACTAAAAATACACTCTAAGCGTTATTTTAGTTTTTTAGTTTAATATACTAAGCGTTCCCAATTTCTGTTGGAAATAAACTAAAAATACGCTCACGATTTGACGCCCAGTGTAGACGGAGCCTAATCGAGTTGGGCTTAGGAATACATTGGATTTTACTTTAAAAGGTTGAAGGTTTAGTTTCTCGCCGTTGTAAAACTTCACAAGTGCATGTTCTTTTTTGCCTTTTATGTTTGACATCTGTTAAAAAAACTTGAGTTCCTGTAGTTCACCAATTTTGATGTTTTATATTTAAAAAAAGTGAATGATCTCTATCATTTTCAAATCTTTTGCCCTTTTTTTGTAAGAAGCTGCATTATTACGAAGCCGCAATTTATAACTTCATGATATAGCATCGCGTCAGTAATCGAAAGATTGCTCGTTTTCCGTTTTTCCATTTGACTGCTTAATTTTCAAAAAGATTTATGGGCGGTGATGACGTGCTTTTAGATTTTACCCACTTGGCCCCTTCAATTTTTTTACTTTGGGTGTAGCCAAAATTTTGCTAAATGTAGGTAGCTTAAATTCAATCCAAAATCAACACCACTTTTCTCCTAAAATATACTCGGCGTTCGAAACAACCTAAAAATAAAGCAGACAGCGGATTAAAGATAAAGATCACTTCTTGTGATTACTTGTAAGAAATAGCCATTTTAACCCTACTTGAAAAAAACTTCGCCATTTCTAAAGCAATTTGAAAAAATGAAATTGTTAAAATTGGAAAAAAATTGTGTAAGTTTTTAGAAAATTATAACCCTGAAAGGTGCTCTGCGTTGATTAGGATAGAGTAAGGCAAATGCAACGTGGTTTTTGGCTCTTGAGCATGAAAAAAAATAACTAACATAAAATAAAACACGGCCATTGAAGCAATGATACGCATATTGTTACGCTTTATAACAATATGGCTAGTATTAGGGAAGGTTTAATTTAATCAACACAACTACAGTATTTCAGCACAACAACACTTAATGCGAGTGTTGAAACACTCAATAAACACTGTAGTTTTCTTATTGATTCAACGACACACTGGACACGAGCTCGTGCGCCAGGTCAGGCAAAAAACGTATAGGCCTAACTATATTATGGATTATTTTGTTTTCGACTTTATGCTTTAGTTGATTGCACGGTTGCAAAAAGATTTGAGACGTTAGAATCGCGAAAACAGGAAAAACTTGTCAGACAAAAGAAATAATATCGATACAGATTTGCAGAACAAAACAGGATTCAAATGTCAAAAGATTGAGTAGTCACAGTTGAATATTATTGTGCATTATAAATGACAAAAGAATGAGAAAATATCCAGCCGAGAAACATGTGCGATAAGCATTTTATATGATGTTATTTGTTGAGGTCCGCAAAAAATTATCGGACTTCTGATTTCTTTTAGCATTTTTATTAACAACTAACACTCTAGACTAGACCATCAGTGGTGTAGACGAGGGTGGGGGGCATTATACCGTGGCACTCCTTTTGGTGTGTGAAAACTCTACATTGATATGTATTTTGCCACTAAACATCAGCAATGCCCCCCTCTTATATGAAAGCAAACGAGCAAAAAACGCATGAGAACCTAATGGGCAGAACCTGGATACGTCGCAAATTCGATTAAAATTGCTATTTCTTTGAGGCGAAAACCTTTTGTTTGGTCTTTGCCTTAAACCTGATAAGAAGTGCGTTTTTTAAGGTGAAGGCCTTTTTATTTTTTTATTACTTTTTGTTCTTCACATTAATTTTGGAAAAAGCCTCCCATCACAAAATCCTGCCTACAACTTCGCACGCGAGGCAAATACATAAATACGTTTAATTATGTTTGAAATAGAAATAAAATTATATGAAATAGAAATATAAGGGGTTTTCTGGCAAATGACAAGTGTTGTAAGCTTGGTAACGCAAGAACGTTTTTGTTTGCGTGGTTTCTCTTCAAATTTGCGATTTCGAATTTTCCAACACTCAGTTTTCAGAAACTTGAAATGACTATATCATACGAGTACGTGAAATTTAAAATAGATAATACATTGAAAATTCAGCACTCTGTCAGATTTCGTTGAGACCAAATCTATTCTTAAATTGCTTTTGTACGAGCTATTGTGTTGTTGCTTAATTAAGTTATTGTAACATTCTTTCATGTCTGGCTATTAAGCTAATTAGATAATTAGCCTAATAATAAATCACAACTTTACAAGCATGCAACAATACAAAAATGTATTACACGTTTCCAAACTTGGAAAACGCTGAGTGATTTCAATAAAATAATACAGCCACAACCTTATTTATCAGTAAAATAATAACATATTTTACTGATCCCTAAATGCGAAGTCGTCGGAGTTTCTGCTTTCTTCTCTTACTGGTGATTTTCATTCGAAACATGGCCTCAAACAATTTTGAGTGATTTTACGGAATAAATTTGAAACTCGCCAAAGAAGTCTAATATACTATAAATTGATGAAAATAATTACTAATTATATATACTCAGCAAAGCAGGAGAATTGGAGGTCATATAATTCTCCAGTTCAATCGATTCTCGTTTTACTCACGATCCAAGAAGTGTCGGTGTAGCCGCTTTTACTGTAAATTTTGGTGCTTTGGACGATTATTGAGAACCGGTAGCTAATTAATTCGTCTCCATTCCTCAGTTGTACTTTGGGCCGGTTTTTTCGGGTGAAGACCAAAAAAAGGTCTTCGGCGCGAATTCTTAGGCTTCGTCTTGGCGTTTCCCCGGGTTTTTCGTCCTGGAACGAGACTTTACTCAAGTTAGGGGGAGGCACAAGCAGTACTTTGGGGAGCAGAGACCCCGAAATGCACTCCAAAGGCACCAGGCCTGTTACTTTTGTTTTGGGGCACAATCATCGCTTGGGGGGCACATTTCTCGCTTGGGGGGGCACAAGCAGTGATTTGGGGGAACACGGCCCCAAAATGTTCCTTCGTGGCGCCGAGCCAAGTATACATACATTGAATCAAACAGATTTGACACATTTGGCATTGGTATTATAGATGTACGACGTCCTAAAACATCAATGACATTGTCTTGATTTGAATATGTTAACCACGGAAAAGTTGTAGTCGTAGTTGCATATTGTCGTAGTTATCGTAGTCGTAGTTATCCTCCTGTCACTTGACAGCGTTAGACCCGCATACTCTTTATTGCAATTACTCAGGCACGCAACAAATCTTTTGCTACAGGGCGGAGTGGTGAACCAAAAATTCTAATCTGAGGCAACTAAAAATTCCACAGACCGGGGTCTGGGAGCGGACCCAACACCCGCTGCAGGCCAAGAGGACCTGAGAACAAGCCCCAAGCCGCTGGGAGTTTTTGTAAGTTTTTGGAAAAAATTGCCATTTTAACAAGTAACGACATTCGGATCACATTTCTTACGCTTTCAGAGATATTCAAAAGAACTAAATTGCTAAAATCGAAAATTATTTAAATTGCCCAACATCTTCAGCCCCTCCCTTACGTACAGGCGAAGCCCAAAACTAATTTAAACACTTGTATTTTGGGGTAAATTTCTAGGTAACTTTGGTAAGTGGCTGGAGGGTTTGAAGCCCCTTGGCTTTTCTGGTTGCGCTACTGCAATAACTATTATACTCATGTTTAAAGTAGTCCACACCTGCTTCGGAGTTTCCAGTAATCCAATAATCACGTATAGATTTCTTCGAAATCTTGTTATCTGTTCAAAGCCTTCAAGCAGAGATAATCATCACAAAGCGTTACATTCAAATGACGCAACAACGTGACCACTGGCCAGGGTGCGGGTTGAATCCGAAGCATGCGATCTGGGTCGCCGTAAAAACGACGAATTTATCCGTTCGGTCACGCAACCTACAAACGGTCGGTCGCTATAACATACAAATACAGCAGAAAAACGCGTGGCCCTTGGAACGCTTAACTTGGTGTTCATTTTTTTGTATTCCAGTTTTCCCACATTAAGATGTTTTTTTAGCTGAAGAATGAAGTGTTTTAATGCATTTGATATTGTCTATTTTATGTAATGTTGCTAAATATTGTGATCGTTTCCTAGTAGTTCAAGGACAATCAAAATTATAATAATGTTATTATTAATACGCCAAAATTTTCTCCTCTTACACATGCAGTATCAAATTTTTCAAACCTTTTTGCATGTTTGTTTGAACGCGTTATCGCTCGACCAACTGGCCGGTTCGAAGATTTGGTTTCAATTGAGTTTTAGTTGGCATTCACTACTGAAAAATACGGTGCAAGCAAACAAACATGCAAAAAGGTTTGAAAAATTTGATACTGCATGTGTAAGAGGAGAAAATTTTGGCGTATTAATAATAACATTATTATAATTTTGATTGTCCTTGAACTACTAGGAAACGATCACAATATTTAGCAACATTACATAAAATAGACAATATCAAATGCATTAAAACACTTCATTCTTCAGCTAAAAAAACATCTTAATGTGGGAAAACTGGAATACAAAAAAATGAACACCAAGTTAAGCGTTCCAAGGGCCACGCGTTTTTCTGCTGTATTTGTATGTTATAGCGACCGACCGTTTGTAGGTTGCGTGACCGAACGGATAAATTCGTCGTTTTTACGGCGACCCAGATCGCATGCTTCGGATTCAACCCGCACCCTGGCCAGTGGTCACGTTGTTGCGTCATTTGAATGTAACGCTTTGTGATGATTATCTCTGCTTGAAGGCTTTGAACAGATAACAAGATTTCGAAGAAATCTATACGTGATTATTGGATTACTGGAAACTCCGAAGCAGGTGTGGACTACTTTAAACATGAGTATAATAGTTATTGCAGTAGCGCAACCAGAAAAGCCAAGGGGCTTCAAACCCTCCAGCCACTTACCAAAGTTACCTAGAAATTTACCCCAAAATACAAGTGTTTAAATTAGTTTTGGGCTTCGCCTGTACGTAAGGGAGGGGCTGAAGATGTTGGGCAATTTAAATAATTTTCGATTTTAGCAATTTAGTTCTTTTGAATATCTCTGAAAGCGTAAGAAATGTGATCCGAATGTCGTTACTTGTTAAAATGGCAATTTTTTCCAAAAACTTACAAAAACTCCCAGCGGCTTGGGGCTTGTTCTCAGGTCCTCTTGGCCTGCAGCGGGTGTTGGGTCCGCTCCCAGACCCCGGTCTGTGGAATTTTTAGTTGCCTCAGATTAGAATTTTTGGTTCACCACTCCGCCCTGTAGCAAAAGATTTGTTGCGTGCCTGAGTAATTGCAATAAAGAGTATGCGGGTCTAACGCTGTCAAGTGACAGGAGGATAACTACGACTACGATAACTACGACAATATGCAACTACGACTACAACTTTTCCGTGGTTAACATATTCAAATCAAGACAATGTCATTGATGTTTTAGGACGTCGTACATCTATAATACCAATGCCAAATGTGTCAAATCTGTTTGATTCAATGTATGTATACTTGGCTCGGCGCCACGAAGGAACATTTTGGGGCCGTGTTCCCCCAAATCACTGCTTGTGCCCCCCCAAGCGAGAAATGTGCCCCCCAAGCGATGATTGTGCCCCAAAACAAAAGTAACAGGCCTGGTGCCTTTGGAGTGCATTTCGGGGTCTCTGCTCCCCAAAGTACTGCTTGTGCCTCCCCTAACTTGAGTAAAGTCTCGTTCCAGGACGAAAAACCCGGGGAAACGCCAAGACGAAGCCTAAGAATTCGCGCCGAAGACCTTTTTTTGGTCTTCACCCGAAAAAACCGGCCCAAAGTACAACTGAGGAATGGAGACGAATTAATTAGCTACCGGTTCTCAATAATCGTCCAAAGCACCAAAATTTACAGTAAAAGCGGCTACACCGACACTTCTTGGATCGTGAGTAAAACGAGAATCGATTGAACTGGAGAATTATATGACCTCCAATTCTCCTGCTTTGCTGAGTATATATAATTAGTAATTATTTTCATCAATTTATAGTATATTAGACTTCTTTGGCGAGTTTCAAATTTATTCCGTAAAATCACTCAAAATTGTTTGAGGCCATGTTTCGAATGAAAATCACCAGTAAGAGAAGAAAGCAGA
>OZ014478.1:33312689-33408768 GCA_963965965.1 Trididemnum nubilum
ACCACTTTTCTCCTAAAATATACTCGGCGTTCGAAACAACCTAAAAATAAAGCAGACAGCGGATTAAAGATAAAGATCACTTCTTGTGATTACTTGTAAGAAATAGCCATTTTAACCCTACTTGAAAAAAACTTCGCCATTTCTAAAGCAATTTGAAAAAATGAAATTGTTAAAATTGGAAAAAAATTGTGTAAGTTTTTAGAAAATTATAACCCTGAAAGGTGCTCTGCGTTGATTAGGATAGAGTAAGGCAAATGCAACGTGGTTTTTGGCTCTTGAGCATGAAAAAAAATAACTAACATAAAATAAAACACGGCCATTGAAGCAATGATACGCATATTGTTACGCTTTATAACAATATGGCTAGTATTAGGGAAGGTTTAATTTAATCAACACAACTACAGTATTTCAGCACAACAACACTTAATGCGAGTGTTGAAACACTCAATAAACACTGTAGTTTTCTTATTGATTCAACGACACACTGGACACGAGCTCGTGCGCCAGGTCAGGCAAAAAACGTATAGGCCTAACTATATTATGGATTATTTTGTTTTCGACTTTATGCTTTAGTTGATTGCACGGTTGCAAAAAGATTTGAGACGTTAGAATCGCGAAAACAGGAAAAACTTGTCAGACAAAAGAAATAATATCGATACAGATTTGCAGAACAAAACAGGATTCAAATGTCAAAAGATTGAGTAGTCACAGTTGAATATTATTGTGCATTATAAATGACAAAAGAATGAGAAAATATCCAGCCGAGAAACATGTGCGATAAGCATTTTATATGATGTTATTTGTTGAGGTCCGCAAAAAATTATCGGACTTCTGATTTCTTTTAGCATTTTTATTAACAACTAACACTCTAGACTAGACCATCAGTGGTGTAGACGAGGGTGGGGGGCATTATACCGTGGCACTCCTTTTGGTGTGTGAAAACTCTACATTGATATGTATTTTGCCACTAAACATCAGCAATGCCCCCCTCTTATATGAAAGCAAACGAGCAAAAAACGCATGAGAACCTAATGGGCAGAACCTGGATACGTCGCAAATTCGATTAAAATTGCTATTTCTTTGAGGCGAAAACCTTTTGTTTGGTCTTTGCCTTAAACCTGATAAGAAGTGCGTTTTTTAAGGTGAAGGCCTTTTTATTTTTTTATTACTTTTTGTTCTTCACATTAATTTTGGAAAAAGCCTCCCATCACAAAATCCTGCCTACAACTTCGCACGCGAGGCAAATACATAAATACGTTTAATTATGTTTGAAATAGAAATAAAATTATATGAAATAGAAATATAAGGGGTTTTCTGGCAAATGACAAGTGTTGTAAGCTTGGTAACGCAAGAACGTTTTTGTTTGCGTGGTTTCTCTTCAAATTTGCGATTTCGAATTTTCCAACACTCAGTTTTCAGAAACTTGAAATGACTATATCATACGAGTACGTGAAATTTAAAATAGATAATACATTGAAAATTCAGCACTCTGTCAGATTTCGTTGAGACCAAATCTATTCTTAAATTGCTTTTGTACGAGCTATTGTGTTGTTGCTTAATTAAGTTATTGTAACATTCTTTCATGTCTGGCTATTAAGCTAATTAGATAATTAGCCTAATAATAAATCACAACTTTACAAGCATGCAACAATACAAAAATGTATTACACGTTTCCAAACTTGGAAAACGCTGAGTGATTTCAATAAAATAATACAGCCACAACCTTATTTATCAGTAAAATAATAACATATTTTACTGATCCCTAAATGCGAAGTCGTCGGAGTTTCTGCTTTCTTCTCTTACTGGTGATTTTCATTCGAAACATGGCCTCAAACAATTTGAGTGATTTTACGGAATAAATTTGAAACTCGCCAAAGAAGTCTAATATACTATAAATTGATGAAAATAATTACTAATTATATATACTCAGCAAAGCAGGAGAATTGGAGGTCATATAATTCTCCAGTTCAATCGATTCTCGTTTTACTCACGATCCAAGAAGTGTCGGTGTAGCCGCTTTTACTGTAAATTTTGGTGCTTTGGACGATTATTGAGAACCGGTAGCTAATTAATTCGTCTCCATTCCTCAGTTGTACTTTGGGCCGGTTTTTTCGGGTGAAGACCAAAAAAAGGTCTTCGGCGCGAATTCTTAGGCTTCGTCTTGGCGTTTCCCCGGGTTTTTCGTCCTGGAACGAGACTTTACTCAAGTTAGGGGGAGGCACAAGCAGTACTTTGGGGAGCAGAGACCCCGAAATGCACTCCAAAGGCACCAGGCCTGTTACTTTTGTTTTGGGGCACAATCATCGCTTGGGGGGCACATTTCTCGCTTGGGGGGGCACAAGCAGTGATTTGGGGGAACACGGCCCCAAAATGTTCCTTCGTGGCGCCGAGCCAAGTATACATACATTGAATCAAACAGATTTGACACATTTGGCATTGGTATTATAGATGTACGACGTCCTAAAACATCAATGACATTGTCTTGATTTGAATATGTTAACCACGGAAAAGTTGTAGTCGTAGTTGCATATTGTCGTAGTTATCGTAGTCGTAGTTATCCTCCTGTCACTTGACAGCGTTAGACCCGCATACTCTTTATTGCAATTACTCAGGCACGCAACAAATCTTTTGCTACAGGGCGGAGTGGTGAACCAAAAATTCTAATCTGAGGCAACTAAAAATTCCACAGACCGGGGTCTGGGAGCGGACCCAACACCCGCTGCAGGCCAAGAGGACCTGAGAACAAGCCCCAAGCCGCTGGGAGTTTTTGTAAGTTTTTGGAAAAAATTGCCATTTTAACAAGTAACGACATTCGGATCACATTTCTTACGCTTTCAGAGATATTCAAAAGAACTAAATTGCTAAAATCGAAAATTATTTAAATTGCCCAACATCTTCAGCCCCTCCCTTACGTACAGGCGAAGCCCAAAACTAATTTAAACACTTGTATTTTGGGGTAAATTTCTAGGTAACTTTGGTAAGTGGCTGGAGGGTTTGAAGCCCCTTGGCTTTTCTGGTTGCGCTACTGCAATAACTATTATACTCATGTTTAAAGTAGTCCACACCTGCTTCGGAGTTTCCAGTAATCCAATAATCACGTATAGATTTCTTCGAAATCTTGTTATCTGTTCAAAGCCTTCAAGCAGAGATAATCATCACAAAGCGTTACATTCAAATGACGCAACAACGTGACCACTGGCCAGGGTGCGGGTTGAATCCGAAGCATGCGATCTGGGTCGCCGTAAAAACGACGAATTTATCCGTTCGGTCACGCAACCTACAAACGGTCGGTCGCTATAACATACAAATACAGCAGAAAAACGCGTGGCCCTTGGAACGCTTAACTTGGTGTTCATTTTTTTGTATTCCAGTTTTCCCACATTAAGATGTTTTTTTAGCTGAAGAATGAAGTGTTTTAATGCATTTGATATTGTCTATTTTATGTAATGTTGCTAAATATTGTGATCGTTTCCTAGTAGTTCAAGGACAATCAAAATTATAATAATGTTATTATTAATACGCCAAAATTTTCTCCTCTTACACATGCAGTATCAAATTTTTCAAACCTTTTTGCATGTTTGTTTGAACGCGTTATCGCTCGACCAACTGGCCGGTTCGAAGATTTGGTTTCAATTGAGTTTTAGTTGGCATTCACTACTGAAAAATACGGTGCAAGCAAACAAACATGCAAAAAGGTTTGAAAAATTTGATACTGCATGTGTAAGAGGAGAAAATTTTGGCGTATTAATAATAACATTATTATAATTTTGATTGTCCTTGAACTACTAGGAAACGATCACAATATTTAGCAACATTACATAAAATAGACAATATCAAATGCATTAAAACACTTCATTCTTCAGCTAAAAAAACATCTTAATGTGGGAAAACTGGAATACAAAAAAATGAACACCAAGTTAAGCGTTCCAAGGGCCACGCGTTTTTCTGCTGTATTTGTATGTTATAGCGACCGACCGTTTGTAGGTTGCGTGACCGAACGGATAAATTCGTCGTTTTTACGGCGACCCAGATCGCATGCTTCGGATTCAACCCGCACCCTGGCCAGTGGTCACGTTGTTGCGTCATTTGAATGTAACGCTTTGTGATGATTATCTCTGCTTGAAGGCTTTGAACAGATAACAAGATTTCGAAGAAATCTATACGTGATTATTGGATTACTGGAAACTCCGAAGCAGGTGTGGACTACTTTAAACATGAGTATAATAGTTATTGCAGTAGCGCAACCAGAAAAGCCAAGGGGCTTCAAACCCTCCAGCCACTTACCAAAGTTACCTAGAAATTTACCCCAAAATACAAGTGTTTAAATTAGTTTTGGGCTTCGCCTGTACGTAAGGGAGGGGCTGAAGATGTTGGGCAATTTAAATAATTTTCGATTTTAGCAATTTAGTTCTTTTGAATATCTCTGAAAGCGTAAGAAATGTGATCCGAATGTCGTTACTTGTTAAAATGGCAATTTTTTCCAAAAACTTACAAAAACTCCCAGCGGCTTGGGGCTTGTTCTCAGGTCCTCTTGGCCTGCAGCGGGTGTTGGGTCCGCTCCCAGACCCCGGTCTGTGGAATTTTTAGTTGCCTCAGATTAGAATTTTTGGTTCACCACTCCGCCCTGTAGCAAAAGATTTGTTGCGTGCCTGAGTAATTGCAATAAAGAGTATGCGGGTCTAACGCTGTCAAGTGACAGGAGGATAACTACGACTACGATAACTACGACAATATGCAACTACGACTACAACTTTTCCGTGGTTAACATATTCAAATCAAGACAATGTCATTGATGTTTTAGGACGTCGTACATCTATAATACCAATGCCAAATGTGTCAAATCTGTTTGATTCAATGTATGTATACTTGGCTCGGCGCCACGAAGGAACATTTTGGGGCCGTGTTCCCCCAAATCACTGCTTGTGCCCCCCCAAGCGAGAAATGTGCCCCCCAAGCGATGATTGTGCCCCAAAACAAAAGTAACAGGCCTGGTGCCTTTGGAGTGCATTTCGGGGTCTCTGCTCCCCAAAGTACTGCTTGTGCCTCCCCCTAACTTGAGTAAAGTCTCGTTCCAGGACGAAAAACCCGGGGAAACGCCAAGACGAAGCCTAAGAATTCGCGCCGAAGACCTTTTTTTGGTCTTCACCCGAAAAAACCGGCCCAAAGTACAACTGAGGAATGGAGACGAATTAATTAGCTACCGGTTCTCAATAATCGTCCAAAGCACCAAAATTTACAGTAAAAGCGGCTACACCGACACTTCTTGGATCGTGAGTAAAACGAGAATCGATTGAACTGGAGAATTATATGACCTCCAATTCTCCTGCTTTGCTGAGTATATATAATTAGTAATTATTTTCATCAATTTATAGTATATTAGACTTCTTTGGCGAGTTTCAAATTTATTCCGTAAAATCACTCAAAATTGTTTGAGGCCATGTTTCGAATGAAAATCACCAGTAAGAGAAGAAAGCAGAAACTCCGACGACTTCGCATTTAGGGATCAGTAAAATATGTTATTATTTTACTGATAAATAAGGTTGTGGCTGTATTATTTTATTGAAATCACTCAGCGTTTTCCAAGTTTGGAAACGTGTAATACATTTTTGTATTGTTGCATGCTTGTAAAGTTGTGATTTATTATTAGGCTAATTATCTAATTAGCTTAATAGCCAGACATGAAAGAATGTTACAATAACTTAATTAAGCAACAACACAATAGCTCGTACAAAAGCAATTTAAGAATAGATTTGGTCTCAACGAAATCTGACAGAGTGCTGAATTTTCAATGTATTATCTATTTTAAATTTCACGTACTCGTATGATATAGTCATTTCAAGTTTCTGAAAACTGAGTGTTGGAAAATTCGAAATCGCAAATTTGAAGAGAAACCACGCAAACAAAAACGTTCTTGCGTTACCAAGCTTACAACACTTGTCATTTGCCAGAAAACCCCTTATATTTCTATTTCATATAATTTTATTTCTATTTCAAACATAATTAAACGTATTTATGTATTTGCCTCGCGTGCGAAGTTGTAGGCAGGATTTTGTGATGGGAGGCTTTTTCCAAAATTAATGTGAAGAACAAAAAGTAATAAAAAAATAAAAAGGCCTTCACCTTAAAAAACGCACTTCTTATCAGGTTTAAGGCAAAGACCAAACAAAAGGTTTTCGCCTCAAAGAAATAGCAATTTTAATCGAATTTGCGACGTATCCAGGTTCTGCCCATTAGGTTCTCATGCGTTTTTTGCTCGTTTGCTTTCATATAAGAGGGGGGCATTGCTGATGTTTAGTGGCAAAATACATATCAATGTAGAGTTTTCACACACCAAAAGGAGTGCCACGGTATAATGCCCCCCACCCCCGTCTACACCACTGATGGTCTAGTCTAGAGTGTTAGTTGTTAATAAAAATGCTAAAAGAAATCAGAAGTCCGATAATTTTTTGCGGACCTCAACAAATAACATCATATAAAATGCTTATCGCACATGTTTCTCGGCTGGATATTTTCTCATTCTTTTGTCATTTATAATGCACAATAATATTCAACTGTGACTACTCAATCTTTTGACATTTGAATCCTGTTTTGTTCTGCAAATCTGTATCGATATTATTTCTTTTGTCTGACAAGTTTTTCCTGTTTTCGCGATTCTAACGTCTCAAATCTTTTTGCAACCGTGCAATCAACTAAAGCATAAAGTCGAAAACAAAATAATCCATAATATAGTTAGGCCTATACGTTTTTTGCCTGACCTGGCGCACGAGCTCGTGTCCAGTGTGTCGTTGAATCAATAAGAAAACTACAGTGTTTATTGAGTGTTTCAACACTCGCATTAAGTGTTGTTGTGCTGAAATACTGTAGTTGTGTTGATTAAATTAAACCTTCCCTAATACTAGCCATATTGTTATAAAGCGTAACAATATGCGTATCATTGCTTCAATGGCCGTGTTTTATTTTATGTTAGTTATTTTTTTTCATGCTCAAGAGCCAAAAACCACGTTGCATTTGCCTTACTCTATCCTAATCAACGCAGAGCACCTTTCAGGGTTATAATTTTCTAAAAACTTACACAATTTTTTTCCAATTTTAACAATTTCATTTTTTCAAATTGCTTTAGAAATGGCGAAGTTTTTTTCAAGTAGGGTTAAAATGGCTATTTCTTACAAGTAATCACAAGAAGTGATCTTTATCTTTAATCCGCTGTCTGCTTTATTTTTAGGTTGTTTCGAACGCCGAGTATATTTTAGGAGAAAAGTGGTGTTGATTTTGGATTGAATTTAAGCTACCTACATTTAGCAAAATTTTGGCTACACCCAAAGTAAAAAAATTGAAGGGGCCAAGTGGGTAAAATCTAAAAGCACGTCATCACCGCCCATAAATCTTTTTGAAAATTAAGCAGTCAAATGGAAAAACGGAAAACGAGCAATCTTTCGATTACTGACGCGATGCTATATCATGAAGTTATAAATTGCGGCTTCGTAATAATGCAGCTTCTTACAAAAAAAGGGCAAAAGATTTGAAAATGATAGAGATCATTCACTTTTTTTAAATATAAAACATCAAAATTGGTGAACTACAGGAACTCAAGTTTTTTTAACAGATGTCAAACATAAAAGGCAAAAAAGAACATGCACTTGTGAAGTTTTACAACGGCGAGAAACTAAACCTTCAACCTTTTAAAGTAAAATCCAATGTATTCCTAGGCCCAACTCGATTAGGCTCCGTCTACACTGGGCGTCAAATCGTGAGCGTATTTTTAGTTTATTTCCAACAGAAATTGGGAACGCTTAGTATATTAAACTAAAAAACTAAAATAACGCTTAGAGTGTATTTTTAGTTTATTTCAAACAAAAATTTGCAACGCCTGGTGTACTGCCTTACCAGCGTACAAAACCAGGTGGCTAAAATGTAGTAAGGATAAGCCAAGCTCGTGCGCTCACGGTTTTACACCTAGATAGACAAACCTTAATATTGCGAGGCTGGAAATCTGCTGGTTGGATCCACCCACATGGAATTTTGAAATGTAACGTAGATATTTTTGGCGTCATATCATCGGAATTGCTTGAATCACAGAAGGCTATACGTTTTAAATTCTATATATTTATGCAATTTTAAGTCATTGAATTTCAGCTGCAGTGGGCTAAAAGTATTTTTAAGAACTAAGAAATTGGAATGCAAGAGTTTTAAGATGACTGCGTGACATTAATTCTCCCTACATTAACATTCCTGGCACTGGGAGTCGTTGTCCAACTATCAGTGCAGTTTTCTGTTTTGAAAAGGTTGCTTGTTTCTGGTTTGCTACAAGCAATTATAATATGTCAAGCCGTTTTTCAACAATGCCTGTTTTCGCAATGATGTCAACTGGTTTGACTGACTCAAGAAGCGGACTTTATTCTACCGGAAAATATTTTGACAGATGCATTGAGAGAAAATAACAAGGATTGTTTTCTTCACAGTATATAGCGACTGAATAATTTGAAATCATTACTTGAACGGAGCAATCCAAAGAGATCTTTTGAGATGTTGAAAATTGGTCGTGGCGACTGGTCACTTGATGGGTAACTTCAGTATCTTGCGAGTTGATTCTTAGATCGACATACTTATTAAATTGGCAGCAAATACACAAATTAGCCATTTGGTTGTCAGTAAAAATGATTGTAACCAGTAACAGAAGTGAGCAAAGCGCAACTTCATCGTTGCAAAAGCTGCGTTGCGCCTTTGCATTATAGCGGAAATTGTGAAAGTTGCCTTGCGCTTTAATTTTTTATTTGAGACGATGCGAAGTTGCATTGCGAACAACTCTTCAAAATTTTTGCAGATTTAATGCGCTGCGCTATCAAATTTTTTGGCTCATAGAACAAAATTATACTTTGAACTTAAATTTGTTTTATTGTAATTTTAATATTGTGTAGTGTCGTTTTTTTTAGCAAATTAGTTACTCTTTTCAGTCTGAAATCGCAAAACTACGGAATTCGCTATGTGTTTTGTAATTTCAACTACAAAACTTAGATTGCCCTTTGACTTGGTCCAAAATACCGTTCCTCAATTGCGGAAATTGTGTTGCACTTCAACTGAATCAAATAGTTTTTGGCGGAAGTTGCGCTGCCCTTCAAAAATTAAAAAAATTAATTTGCACATCAAAAAATTAAATAGCATAAATTAAATCTTTTGCTGCGCTTGTAGTGGCTTGAAAATTCTTTGCGCTTTGTGGCGTTGCGTTTTTGATATACGATTATTCGTGTTCACCTCTGACCATTGATACTATAATATTGAGCTTAATTTTGCAAACCATAGAAATATAAAAATTTACAAATGAATTTTTATTTTCAAATGTGACCGGTAATTTGTGGCCATTAATTGGTGGCCGCTAATTTGATTAATTGAATAAATAAACAAACAAATAAAAAACACAGAACAATGCAAAGAACAACTTCGAGGCGTGAAGATAAAAACATTTTTTACCAATTGATTAGTAATTTGGCGTTTTTCCAGCAGCTCAAACAAAAAAATATCAACGTTTTACGTAAAAGCAATTAATTTGCCATTGAAATAGCGTTATTTAACTAAACAGCTAAACTTGTCCCATAATGTTAAAGCGTTCTGAACCGACAATGCTAATGAAAAACATTGCATATTCCCTCTTTCCAATTTGAACATTGCAGTCAAACTATAAGTTTAAACACTTAAACAATGCAGTTGAACAGTTAGACTACTAGTTCTAAATACTTAGGTAGATAAAGCATGTGAATCTGTTTTTAAGTTGTTCTTCTCTTATTTTTTTGTTGCTTTTCGTTGTTTGGTTTGTTTTGTTATGCTCATTTACGCTGTATAATAGTAGTATCGAATTGCAGGCTATAGTATTATTTTAAAATTGAGCGCTTATAATTAATTCATTTTTATTCCTAACAGCTATTTGGTAAAAAAGCTTCACGAGAATGAATAAATTATTTGGGACTTATTTGGGTGAGTACAACAAAACGATTGAAGTAAACTAAAATAATTTCAAGATAGCTCGATAATAATAATTTAGCTTTTTCACTTTGGGGATTTTTGCATGCCAAAGAGAAACACGGCTGACTACAAGTCAACAAGTTCAAACAGAGCTACAGAGTTTTTATTTGCAGCATTTCATTAAAAATTTATTGGTAGCGTTTGGAAATGTTTTGGAAGAGTCAAAAGAATTAGGCAGATATTGCCACGAATGCAACCTTTCGGGTCAAACCTGTATTAATAAACAATGTAAGCTTCAAAATGACTCTTTTAATGCTAAGAAAGATTGTGATTGCCAATTTTATAAATTTGTTTGACCCGACAAGAAATCGAAATCAAGTCATCAGTTTCAATTATTTTATCCACCTGAATCACTGGTTGACATAAGGAAATGTAGCACCACTTTTTAATTACCAAAAGCGGATAGTGTTTTTACATTTTCAGTGGAAGTTTTAGAGGTCTAAGACTTAATTCTTGGCTCTGCCAAAATATTCATGGAGCTGCTAAAGCCCACGGCAGCTGCCACATTTCCGAAGAGTCAAATTGTGGACCTCAGCTGTAGGGAAGAGATGGAAGTAGCAAATGATATACGGCAAGTTTCAAGAAAAATTAATTGCTTTATTTATTTGTGCTTTTAGGTTTACTTATTCTCGGGACCTTTCTGCCACTTACACTCGGGAACGGTGAGTTTCTGCAAGAATATATTACGACTGTGTAGAAAAAGTGTTTTGCTTTGTAATTTTTCAGAATATTCAGCTTTTGTCGTGCTTGATAAAGTCATCGTCTTTGATGATTAATAGAATATTTTGGATCAGGTTTTTTTATTATTTATTTTTGGTCATTTTTTGGATCTTTTTTATTCTTTTTTTGTTTTTTGATGTTTTTCAGTCCTTTTTTTTTGCCTTTTGTGAAATCCCTGGAATAAGAGGATATGCACAAATAATAAATTAATAAATTAGTAGATGCAGCGTTTAATTTTAATCCGTTTATTTTATTTGTAAAAAAATCAAATATGCTGCATTTACTAAATTTTCACGTCAGTTACGTCATATTTAAACTTAAAGAGGGTGAAGCATCCAGCCAATTCCGGTTGTTTACAATAGTTAAAATTGAAATATAATTGTAACAGTTGAAAACTCGCCTTCAGTTCAAACCAGAAAAAGAACAAAGATGGATTGAATTTAATTGAATAGAAATAAAAGGTTTTTATCAAATTAAATAATGAGTGGTCCGGTTCCGAGACGTAAAAAATAAAGTTTATAAAATTATAAAGTCAAGTCCCACGACGAAACAAAAATCTTTGTTTGGGTGCGATGAGTCAAGCGGACGAGTGGGTGGGCAGATGAATAGACCGACAAGCAGGTGATCCGGCGAACAAGCTGGCGTTCCAACTGGCGAATTGGCAGTGCTACATGGCGATGTGGCGGTTTTCTGCAGATAGAAATAAAAAGGTCCAATACATAATACTAGATGAGCCTACGCCTAACACAAAAAACACACGAAAAAGACACACTAACCAACCATTTTGAGTCCCAAAAACAATTGGCTTTCGAAACAGTTGCCAATCTCAAACAGTAGTCATACAGCAAGGTCTTTCCAAAACAGTTGTTCCAAACAGCGGAAGTCAAAAAATAATAAGAATAAAAAAGGTCAAGCGTCGGCTTATATAGCATTACGTAATCAGAAACGCAAAAGACGTCGGGAAAAAACGCAAGACTGAATAATCCGGCAGAAACCAGAAAACGACAAAAAACTGAAATCCCGAGTTCGAAACTGCGCTAACAATAATTTTTGCAATTTTTGTTCTCATTTTGGAGCTGCGGTTGCAAAGATGTTTCTTGAAAAGTCCATGGAAACCCTGAATCGTTTCTCTCAACCTTAACTTTCAGCGAAAAGGAAAGATTGAATAATGAAAGATAATAATTAGCCTTCCAGTGACATCAAATTACCAATCCAATATTTGTAAACCTCTCCTATTTTCTGGAAATTCAGGCTGGGAGAACAAACTCAGGTTTCCAAATTTTTTTTTAGAGGAAAATCTTGTTGTAGTCGTTGATTATCTTTGCAACCGCACCCCCCAAAATCAGAAAAAAAATTCCCAAAATCATATTTTGATTTTAGCTATTGTAGACTACCGGAATTGAAAGGATGCTTCACCCACTCATTTAGCATTCTATACTCCCTCACAATAGAAAACTTTTTCCTAGTCTCATTTGTTTCTTCTGCTTAGATATTTTGCTATGGCATGACTTAATTCTGACATTGAGTTTGCGAGAAAAGAAACTTTCAATCTTACAATATTCGTCGGAAAGTGATTGCAATAAAAACACAAATTGTAAAACCGTTTATTGAAATTTTTGCGCTTTTTTGTCTCTCTGCTGTAATTACTAGCTACCAACCAAAATATTTAACAGGATTTACCTTGGATTGCCAGCCTGATCAGCTAATAACGATATCGTAAGTATACTGTAAAGAATTTATGATTTTTTTGCCGTTTTGTGCCTATAAGGGGAGAGAGAGATAAACATGTTTATTTGTTGTACCAACAATTGTTATGTTTTGTTCTTGACCATCTCAATGAGAACAAACAGATAATAATTTTCTCATAATGTCAAAAAAAGAAAGTAACAGCAAACGTCAAAGTGACGTTAAAGGGACCAGAAATGGAACCGGTCAGAATTTTCTCGACCCGACCGGTAAATTTCAAAATCAATGCCGGTGGACCAGCCAGTCTGACCGGCCCGGTCGACCGTTTTTTACAGGTGTTTGTTCACTGTTCAGTGCATTTAATGAAAAATTTTCATACGGGAGGGGCATGGGTGAGGTTTTAAAATGTGTGATTCCGGACGGGGGTCTCAGAAAGAAAAACTCAAAAAAAATTTTGCGTTTTTTTGCAAAAATTACTCAATTTTAGATCTTTTTTGGTTAAATTTTGATTAAAAGACCTGTTTTGAGCAGCGCAAAACGTGCATAAAACAGCATAAAAAGAACTGGAGAGCACCAGCTAAATTATTAGACGTTCTTTCTAATGATATTACGCGCAAAGTCAAGAAAAGAAGTTAAAGTTTTTTTGCTATTGGCGAGAGCTTATTTGCAATTTGCCGAGCAGCAAACACTAAACTGTAACATCTCAATAATTGTTGTCACCAGGAATATAAATTAAATCAAGTTCATTAGTTTAACTGGTAGGCAGAAAACTTTTTTGCCAACGTTTCGATAGGCTATGCTCATGGCATGTACTACCTATCTTCGTATAGAATAAAAAAAGGGCTAGAATAAAAAGTTAAAAAAAACAAGCACACGATAGATGCGAAAATTACGTCACAAATGAATCATACATTAACACAAAAATTGTAACAAATTGGAAGCGAAAAACTGACAAATTGGCTGAGCGTGAAAAACAATAATATTACGTCATGTGGTTTGAAGTAGAGTAGCCGAATAAATGCTAGGGAATTTGTCATTTTGCTTATCATTCACAGAGTTAGGGATTTGGTTAATGAAATAAGACTCGATAAACCGGCGTTTTGCGAAGTCAAGTTCGAAATCTAGAATTTTGGCGTTGGCCCAATCCATGGAATGTTCGTTGTCAAAAACATGCTTAGTTAATGCTGACTTATCGAATCGTAGATGCCGAATGTCTGTTAAGTGTTCTTTTTTGCGGATGGAAAAACTGCGTTTTGTTTCGCCAATGTATGAGAAGTCACAGTCATGGCAAGGAATTTCATATACTGCTTCTTGTCGCATATTAGGGTCCACTGAGTCTTTGTAATTAGCGAGTTTCTTGTCAATGGTGTTGCACGGTTTTAATACGGTTTTTACATTATGGTTGGACAAACAACGCCGTATTTTTTCTGTCAGTCCGGGGTAGTATGGTATTATGGCAAAGCCTTTGAATTGTTGTTCAGTGCGGTTTGAAAGTTTCTTGTTGAGGGTCATGTTCGGGTACAAGTTCGATTTTAAATTGTCTTTTCCGTGCTTGATTTCATCTTGCCGGCTTTTCGTGGTAGAGCAAAGAGCATTGGCCCGGTCAATTAGTGATCGTACAACGGAATGTTTGTGTTCCACAGGATGGTCAGATCGCAAGTTTAAATATCGGTTGCTGTTGGTTGGTTTTCGGTAGACTGATGTGGAGTGTAGGAATGGCCGCTAGGATGCGGTGTGTAGGAATCTGTGTAGGGCTCTTTTCTACATCCTAACGGCCGTAGAAAAGAGCCTAACAAAATTTCCTGTTGGAGAAGCCAACCATGTAAGGAGCAAGGTAATTGGCGTCATTAAAAACCACAGGCCCCCCAAACCCACTTTAAACTCAGAAGAAACCAAAGCATTAAAAGAACTACGCAATGATCAAAATTTAGTGATTTCAAAAGCCGATAAAGGTAACACGACAGTTGTTTTGGACAAAACCGACTATGACGAGTGGCTGCTTAATATGTTAGAAGATAATACCACATACCAACAACTACAAAAAGATCCCACCCCCAACACTGAAAAAACTGTCAACGAGTTCGTCTCCCAGTTGGTTGCCGACAATAAAATAACGAAAATTCAAAGCTATTGACTTAAAAGTTCCAACGGACGAGCACCCGTGTTATATTGCCTCCCAAAACTGCACAAAGAAAATACCCCTCTGCGACCCATCGTATCTTTCACTGGCTCTCCGACTTACAATTTATCAAAAGACCTGGCTCGAATTCTTAATGAGTTGACAGGAAAAAGCGACCACCATGTTCGAAATTCGAAAGACTTCGCAAAATTTGTCTCATCTATTACCGTTAACGATGATGAACAAATGGTGTCTTTTGATGTTGTCTCCCTTTTTACAAAAATACCCACAGGATTGGCCGTCGAAATCGCAAAAAGCCGGTTAGAAGCTTTGGACAATTTGGAAGAAATCACTTCTTGGTCAGTGGAGGATATTTGCAAAGGCCTTCAAATTTGCTTAGATGCTACCAACTTAACCTTTCGAGAAAAACACTACAAACAAATTTTTGGCACAGCAACGGGCTCACCCGTTTCCACAGTGGTCGCCAACCTTGTCATGGAAGATGTTAAAAAAAGAGCCTTGTCGACATTCCACTCGCCACCAAAAATCTGAAAACGCTATGTAGATGACACCTTCGTCATAATCCACAAAAACTCGGTTGAAGATTTTTTGGATCATTTGAACACGATTGAAAACTCAATCAAATTTACCATCAAAAAAGAAGCCGACCACACACTTCTTTTTTTAGACACATTGGTCCGACGAAATAAACATGGCGATTTCTCCACTCCACATCAGTCTACCGAAAACCAACCAACAGCAACCGATATTTAAACTTGCGATCTGACCATCCTGTGGAACACAAACATTCCGTTGTACGATCACTAATTGACCGGGCCAATGCTCTTTGCTCTACCACGAAAAGCCGGCAAGATGAAATCAAGCACGGAAAAGACAATTTAAAATCGAACTTGTACCCGAACATGACCCTCAACAAGAAACTTTCAAACCGCACTGAACAACAATTCAAAGGCTTTGCCATAATACCATACTACCCCGGACTGACAGAAAAAATACGGCGTTGTTTGTCCAACCATAATGTAAAAACCGTATTAAAACCGTGCAACACCATTGACAAGAAACTCGCTAATTACAAAGACTCAGTGGACCCTAATATGCGACAAGAAGCAGTATATGAAATTCCTTGCCATGACTGTGACTTCTCATACATTGGCGAAACAAAACGCAGTTTTTCCATCCGCAAAAAAGAACACTTAACAGACATTCGGCATCTACGATTCGATAAGTCAGCATTAACTAAGCATGTTTTTGACAACGAACATTCCATGGATTGGGCCAACGCCAAAATTCTAGATTTCGAACTTGACTTCGCAAAACGCCGGTTTATCGAGTCTTATTTCATTAACCAAATCCCTAACTCTGTGAATGATAAGCAAAATGACAAATTCCCTAGCATTTATTCGGCTACTCTACTTCAAACCACATGACGTAATATTATTGTTTTTCACGCTCAGCCAATTTGTCAGTTTTTCGCTTCCAATTTGTTACAATTTTTGTGTTAATGTATGATTCATTTGTGACGTAATTTTCGCATCTATCGTGTGCTTGTTTTTTTTAACTTTTTATTCTAGCCCTTTTTTTATTCTATACGAAGATAGGTAGTACATGCCATGAGCATAGCCTATCGAAACGTTGGCAAAAAAGTTTTCTGCCTACCAGTTAAGCTAATGAACTTGATTTATCTAAACTATAATGACATTCGCTAGAAAGCATTCAAAGAATTATGTGCCGCGGCAGTTTGTAGAAATGCTACTTCAGAACAAGCCAGAGTTGTAAGTCGGGCCGCGCTTTTCGGGTTGAGTTTCGGCTTCGGGCCGGGTTCGGGCCTAAAGTTGACAAAAGTTTCGGGCTTAATTCGGGCCTTAGACGTGCTGTTTGTTTTAAGTACACAAAAATATAATCACAATAACTTGGCAAAATCGCTAAATTTTTCAGACCTAACTTAACTTTCGGATTTTTTCGGGCATGATTTGGGCTTCACAATAATTTTTGGGTTCGGGCCGGCTTCGGGCCTGAACTACTCGACCCGTTTACAACTCTGAAACGAGCCATGGCTAGTTAAAAAAATAAGAGCTATGTCTTTCTTGCACAGAGTAGAGTGTGGTCAATTTAAGCAGAAAAAAGCTTTTCAAAGTGGCAAGATTTTAGCATGTACTAAAAAATCTGAAATTGCGCCACTTCTACTATCAAGCTGATGAAAATGATGCTAGAATGCCAGCTAACGTCAGCCTTTTCCACATGCATGCTTTATCGTAATCTGACTACGCGATTTTAACGTATATTTTAACGTATATTTTGCACTTGTTTGCTTTGTGCCGTGGCCGAAAGGGGGGGGCTTGACTGGCCTGTCGACGAATCTCGACCCGACCGGTAACCCGACCGGCCGGTCGACCCAATCAGTTTCCATCTCTGATAGGGACATTCATTTCGAAGGTTTTTTTTGCTTGGGTTTTTTTTCAAAGAATTTTGACAGATCTGAACACTAACTTCACCAAATTTAAACTTTCTACGACTTTCCGCTCCCGAGATGTAACGAATTAGATTCCCCGTTAAAAAGGTTTTTTCTCTGAATAAATTTTGCCAGAGTCGCCAACTAGAAACAAAATTTCAAAAACTTATTGCATGTTTCTAATTCTCAACGAGTATTTTGTGGCTGAGTTATCATCAAGACAAGGTAAAGGTTCAGAATGTACATCAACTGCTTTTCAATAAATGTAAGCCACAGAGGTGGAGTGCTCGAGAATGTCCTTGGCTTCGAGGACACATGCTGAAGTCCTTGGCCTTGGCCTCGAAGCTTACAAGTCCTCAAAAAGCCCCTGCCCTCGGCTCGAGAACAGTACTATTTTTTGATGGGTTAAAAAGGAAATCAACTAAACAAAAATTAACCTAAACTTCTGGTCCGTCCATTCATTTCTTTTCGTTATTTTAAAAATAATACAATGTGATTGCCAAGAAGTCACTGTAAACCTTATTTTAAATGGCATTGTATGAAAGCCCCCAATCGAAAAATGAAGGGGCAAAACGCAGTGTAGTATATATTTTTTTATTTGTGCTAATACTTACAGTGCAGGAGGTATACAAACAACAAAGTACTAAAACCATCCGGACCTTGACTAGAGATACAGGGTTTTGGACAGGACCATTTTAGAGTTGGTAATGCTAAAAAATGAATGGGCCTATCTGAGCGTGCATTCAAAAGAAAGTATGTCTGTTTGTGCTTGATAATGAAATGTAATTCAGAAACTAGGGATGACTGTTACACTAAAAAGTTAGCATATCCCTGATAAAACTAACAAAACGTATCCTAAGGAGGCCAACACTTGTTCTGAAAATACGCGAATAAATATTGCGACGAATTTGTTATAAAATAAGAAGGAACAACTCTAACCACTGGTAGGCGGTCTGGGGTCAAAACTACACCCGCGAAAAATTTCTTTTGAAATAAGCAAGAACAACTCTGGCAAGCGGTCAGGGGGCAAAGTTACATCTGTTGAACGATTTTTGTGTTGAAAATCGCCGCTAAGAATTTCAAATAATAAACTACTGCATCAGAAAACACAGTGCATGAAGAATTATTGAAAAAGCGAGTGGGAAATTAAATATAACTATAATTGTTCCAATGCCTGGAAAGATGTGCGCTGTGATTTATTATTTTTGTGAATTTACCATAGTTGGTAGTTTGAGGGTGGGCTCCGGGGAAAATGTCTTCTATGCATTTTTCCTTAATACGGCCCTGCTCGGAACCCCAGGTTACTTTTTGCTGTTAAATACTGTTTGTTAAATTTTACGAAGTGTCTTTTGGCGGCCGAAACGAACGCGCTCATTTATTGATAGGCATTAAATGAATGACTATATAGAGCACAAAGAGACATCACGCGCACTAAACCATAAAGAAAAGATTGGCTTAAAATTAGGATAGGGAAAAAGTAAGAAAACTAGAGTTTTTCTTACTTAACTTTTACCGCATTTTCTTTCATATCGCTTCGAAAATTGTCTAATCTCCTTTGAATGTAACAAAAATTGTTATTTTTCTGAAAAAAAAAATCACTAAAACAATTCTACGGAGGCAAAAGGAATTTGTCCTCACCCCCCAGAAACCCGTTTTTTTTTTCTCAAAAACTTGAGCTTGCAAATATCAGATACGATATCTTAAATCAATTTAAAATCAAAAATTTATGGTATTTTGTAATACTTTTACATAATAATATCGTGGTCGCTATGTGATATATACAAAGTATATAAAGATAATATTTCAAGGAATTCTGTGAAAAGAAGAAGTCGTTTAACCAAACAATAAGGTTTGTGCTTCAAAAAATGCTAAAAAGGTTGGCATCCATAATCAGTGGACGTTTGCATCGGGGCCCTAACTGATGAAGTTAAGGCGTTAAAATTGACCATTTCCATGTTTAGAATTTAGTTATTCCCATTTACGACCTACGGCCTGGTTTCATTGGAACGATATCGCAACGGAACGTAATCAACTCTGTTGCTAAAGCGTTAAACTTCAATATGACATTCATTGTTTTTAGAAACTACTGTTTTCGAATAATCATCCAAAAACTTAACGAACTGCAATATCTTAAACACTTGAGTGCTTAACAGTAATGTGAAATTTGCCGAACATAATTTAGAAAAGTTGTGTCTTTGGTTTTGGCCTCGACATTCCTGTCCTTGGCCTCGAGAGGGTCTGTCTTCGAAAAGTCGGTCCTTGGCCTTGGATTTTTTTGAGGCCTTGACCTCGAACGTTTGGTCTTCGACTTCACCTCTGGTAAGCCAGCTTTTCAAAAATTAGTCTTCTGTCACGCTACTGACAAAATGGCAACACTAAAGTAAGAGGAAAGTTTTTAATTTTTAGCTGTAATATTTTGAATATGGGAAAACCTAGTAAGTTCAAATTTGATGAGAATGCAGCATTTTCGGTTTTTTTTCAACATTTCGATCATCAGTGAAAAACTTTATTCGTAAAAATTAAAGTGGTTTTTCATCGTTATTGTGCAGGTTTCAAAGTGAATCTCTCACTGCAATTGGCGTTGAAGCCGAGGACTACTTCATTGTCAACAATGTCGAACAGAACAATGTATCAACAATAGATGACGCTTGCAAATTCTTGGGTAGTAGAGCTACGCGTGAAGGCGGTGTTCTCACATTTACTGCAGACCAGTGCCGGCCTAACATCACGGTATGCCAATTTGCCAACATCTCGATCGCTGTCACCAGGAGTATAAATTAAATCAAGTTTAATAGCTCAACTGGTGGGGAAGAAAACTTTTTTTGCCAACGTTTTGATAGGCTATGCTCGGGCATTTGCTACTGTACCTATTTTCGTCAAGGCTAGAATGCGAAATTAAAAACAAGCGTACGATAAATGAAAGGATCGCGCGACAAAATGAATCATTCGTTAACGCGAAGTTACTACAAAATTTAGAAACAAAAAAGTGACAAATTGCCGGAGCGTGAATAATGTCATGGAATTTGATGTAAAGTGGCCGAATAAATACTCTAGGAAATTTGTCATTTTACTTGTCATTTGTAGTGTTGAAGATTTGGTGAGTGAAATGCGAATTACGATTCGATAAACCGGCGTTCTGTGAAGTCAAGTTTAAAGTTTAAAATTTTGTTGATGGTCCAATCCATAAAACGTTCGTTATCAAAAACGTACTTATATCAGCAATTAACTCATCGAATGATAGATGCCAAATATCCGCCAAATGTTCTTTTTGCAGAGAAAAAACTGCGTTTTGTTTTGCTAATACATGAAAAGTCACATTCTTGGCATTGCCCCCACCCCCCTAATTGGTCTATCGATCAAACTGTAGAATAAGGAAAATACTGTACCACTTTTTAGCACTTCTGAGACAGTCTTGTGCACTGGAATGGAACAAAAAAAAAAAAGATTTAAAGCATGACATTTATTTAGGAAGGCTGATTTGTCAAAAGTATAACTCAGAAATCAGTTAACTTTGAAAAATAACCAAAAATTGCAATCAAATTTGATCGCTTGTTGAAAAATGCTGCACATAGGTTTAATGCAAAAAAGAAAGAATATATAAGAGCTCAGAAATAGGGGGGGGGGGGGCTATTTAGTATTAGTTATTTACCAATCACTTCTTTCAAATCTCGTTCCACCTCCCCTCTTCCACCAATTTTAGCCACGTCACACACAGCCCAGTTAGGCAACCAGTTTAATCATGTTTTCGCACTGCTAATTTCAATGCCACGTTTTAAAAGCATTAATTTTTACCAAATAGGCTTCCACAACGACTCCAATAGGTGTTCATACATTTTCATTTTATTTCAAGCAGGACGAACATAAATTCAAAATGAAAACAAGACAATTTTTTAAAACAGGTATTTACACGTACTTGCGAATTTGCAACGGCAGAAAGCAGAACCTTTGCTCTAGCGCGTTTGAGCCCGATTCTTTTATAAATTACAAATACTTTTATAAATTTCCCTCCAGCAAAATGATGAGAGCATCACTTACCAATGGTTCGGATGGAACGCGGAGCAAAGTCAAATTCAAACCTTTTTTTCCTGCATCGAGTTTTGCTGCGTTTACAACAAATTTGCAGAGGCTTCAGCAACAATTTCAGTGATACCAAGGTAAGTAATTGTTGCATCACAGACAGCATATTTACGATTATATCTTTACTTTCCTTGTTGCTTTGACCACGAGACAGCAAAAGAACTTTACTCTCTTTCTGCCGAAACCAGTACTCGCAATATAGGCTTCACAGTGTTCGACTACTTTCCTTTTTGATGCTGCACTTAAAGCAGGAAAGCTGTAAATAACACTTTTCATAATCGTTGGTTTGACTAGGACCATAGTCACTAAATAGCTAGGACTAGGCCGGGAATCGAAACCATTAACCATTTTTTCGTTTAAGTTGCAGACATTTTATCTAATCGACCACAGATAGGTAGCATTTAGCATGCATTAATTCAATTGTCTTGCGCTACTGAAGAATAAACTGTTGGTCATCTACTCATCAACCGCGCCTGCGCCAAACGCCGATCGGCAAAGGATCCAAAACGAATCCAAATTATGGAGGGGCCGGTGATAGTTGTTAACTGATGCTCAAAATACCATGTAGAAATAGTAGATTTTTTTCAACTTTAACATACTGTTCACAAAAGCGAAATAGTCACAGAAATATTAATAGTTTCTCAGACTTGCATTACAACCGCAACGTTACAATGAGAACGTCTTGTAGTTGGAATTAATCGTGGAGAACTATTATAAAGGTTCATGAAATCATAAAATGGCAGATAATTGATTTTTCAATTTGCTAAACTTCATGCTCTCATTTTGATAGGAAACTTGATTTGGGAAAGCGGTTGGTTTCGGTTACCGTACCAATCGTACTGCGACTTTACTCGGATGCGCTTCGTACGACAATTCAAAATATCTTTTCCGTTTCTGAGATAGTCTATGCTCGAGTTTCCATTCCGTCTAACTTCATTCCCCCTTCCTTTTATGTCCAGGTAAATTTGATTTCTATTAGCAATGGTAATAAAGGCACGCACTGTTTTTTGCCCGCCAACTACCACTGACATTTTTAGTCGCATTGTAGTTTGGGTGCAGGCCAGTGGTTCTCAAGGGCGGCTCTTGACTTGCTTTTTCTGCGGCTTTCATTAACCCTTTGAAAATTAGTCAATTATATTTTCAAATTTTTTGCACTGTTTATGTAAACTACTCGTATATTGAACCATTCTTCATCTCAATAGTAAACTAACATTATTAAAGCAAGAAATTTTGTCATGTTGCCTCCTACTTGGTTGTCAATATCCGTTTAGCCAACTTGCAGTTGCGGATAATATTGCACAGTGTTCTGCTTGGTAGCTATTTTGAATGATAATGGTAGCGTTAGCTTGATTTCTTAATTTGGAATCCATTCCCAATTGGAATTCTGATTTATACAGATAGGAAGGGAGTCCAAGCCCAGTCTTTCGATGGGTTGTAGGACTAAAGATGCAAAATACTTAGAGGTTAACGCAGTGGTAAGACTTTTGGGGTGTCTGTGTGGGCTGAAAAGGTCGTTTTAGCCCAAATCCCTCATAAAACTTACCCCCAATATGCATGCTTTTAAAAGCATTTTAAACTTGTTCAGAAAGTAAAGGCGCTGAAGGGACTGAGCAATTTAATTCTGTTCAAAGGTATTCCAAATCTTAACAATTACTTTTTTCAAATGGCTCTTCAAACGTCCCAATGGTGTAAAGTGTAAAGTAACGTGGTGTGACGTAACGAAATACTTTTACTTGAGTAGATTACTCCAGTAGTTTTTTTCAGTAACGAGTACTTTTTGATTAGTTTTTCTGTTGTTACTTTTACTTGATTACTTTTAGAGTGAAGTAAGTAGTATTTGGATTTAGAAAAGTACAAAGTACTGAAGTTTTAAGTTTGAACCTCTAACTCGTCAGAACGGTCGACTTTTCTACCGGCAGTTGTCCAATTCAGTTATGTTAGTTGTCTTTTCCTCCTTTTTTGGCTGGCAACTCTTGCGTCAGAGGCCAGACCACCACAGTGACCGCAGCCATACCTTTTTTCTACATGTGCGCGTGCGTATCAGATTCAGTCTAGCGAAAATCAGTTCATGTTGGTTTCAGTTTCTCGTTCATTGTTTGATGTGTACCCTACATCGCATATTGGCATAGTTGTTTACTCTATTAAAAATAAATTATGAAAGAAGCAATCAGCGATATAAATTTGCCCAAAAATGCGTCCTATGATTACTAAACTTTTCTATTGCTTAATTCTACAGAGTGAGCCAAAAATTACACACCTTATTATGCAATAAACATTATTGTACGGCATTGTAATACAGTATATTGTGCAATGTAATTACAACATGTGTTCAATATGACGATCAATTTCGTCCCAGTAGAGACCCAGATTAACTAAATGGACTATTTACAATAATTTTGTGAGATTTAGAGACGTAATGTTTATCAGGCTTCTGCCTGCCATCACATATTGCGAAATAAAGTAAATTAAAAAAATCCTCAATTATTTTGATTAATTAATTCAAAAAAGATTATTGCAGCATATAGAGAAATAGCTGTGACGTAAACTTTTGGCCCACCCACTGATAAGACACGTACACAGTGTTTTTAAATTCTAGCATAATTTAACAAAGACAGTAAACGAGTATTTGAGCAAATATGTTATAAAATGATTCCATGTAAATTCTGCATGGCATGATTTTCAAATCTCGAAGTTTCGCGATTGTTGTTCTTTTGATTAATTGTCGTGAATATAAGAACAAATAACTTGCAAAAACTAATAATTTATGACTTCTTGAGGGAGTGAGGGGTTTGATGAACTAGCGCTATGTAGCAGTCGTGTGAAGGTAGTCGACCAGTAGTATGTCGATTGAATAGTTTGTTTATTTTGCTTGAATACTTTCAGAAATACTTGTACTTAAATACTTTTAAAACGACTCTCTTTTGCTTTTACTCAAGCGCTTTTTTCGGTCTTTGCTTTGTACTTTACTTCAAGTACTTTTTTCGGTAGTAACGAAACTTCTACTTGATACGATTTTTGAATGCTTTTTATACCACTGCCCTAATGTCATCTAAATTGTGTTAAAATACCTACTTTATTCAAAAAATTGCAAAAATCGCCCAGCGGTGGGGGCTCTGCCCCCAGACCCCCGTCTGTGTGAAACACAGATGAATTTTAGCTTTGAATTTAAGTCCGCTTTTTAGTAAAATCCAGTTGTACGCGCCGAAGCTTATGCTGTAATATTGATCTTTTTTTATGATTTTGTAATATCGTTATTTTTAACTTAGTACAGTGCCCTGATGAATCTATAGCTATTAAGGGCTGGTGAAATGTTGCAGTACAGTAATTTAAAAACCTGCGCCAGTTGAGCAAAGCTGATTTAAAAATTTTGGTTGTTTAACTGCAGCTCCTTACAACTTTAAGATTTGAAATTTGGCTCTGGAATTAAAAAAGGTTGAGAACCACTACTATCATGAAATGTGGTGTAACTCATTGGGTGGTTCATTTATTTTCTGACTTCTTTTCAAGAAATGTTTTCCTTACCAATTGACAGGGTTGAAGGGCTTATCAATCTTGAGAACTTTCAAAATTAAACTGTCATCCACTGCGCGACTAGAATTTTTAACATTTTAGTGAAACTTTCAATGTGGTGCGAAAAGTGCTATAATATTAATTGAACAAAATAACAAATAACAACAAAATTTTCTGGAAATAGAATTTTGGGAGAGTGCGCTATATCAGCACGATTGCACGTGATACGATTTGCCAAAATCTTTTTAAAAATCATTATTTGAAAAGGCTGAGGTTAAAAAAACTGTTATGGTATTTTTGCTTCGCCAACTGAAACACAGTGTATTAAAATTTATCACGTTGTGGATGTTTTCGTCAAATTTTGATCAGTGATGTGAAAAAAAGGAATGACAAACTTAGGTTGGATGGTTCTTTAACATTGCAATAAATTAAATTTTTCGAGGCCTAACATTGTTCAAAGACTCAAGTATATTGACCATGCTAAAATTGTAATATGCTTTTTGATTTTTTGTAATAAGATTGATTCGTAATATTTTCCTTTTAAACTTATCGCTTTTGTATTAGATTTAATTTACCGTTCTGCAAAAAGTTACTGCTTTTATTTTTTACACAATCAAGTTAACTATTTATGACCGGATTTAAGATCATTATTATTTTTAGATATTAACCTGCTATGCGGAGCCAACTGGCGTCGTAAATAATGCAATTGCACTCTTACTGATTCAGAATGGGTAAGCCAATCACCGATTGTTACCTGCAGATTGTTTCAAAGCAAACCAACTCTCTAAAACATAGTCGCGATAAAGTATGGGGCGCCGTTTGTCTAAAATATTTGTTTCATTTTATAAGGACAAATTTTGCTACAATTTGACATATCTACTGCAGTATGACATATTGCAACAATATGTAACATATCTACTGCAGTATGACATATTGCAACAATATGTAACATATCTACTGCAATACGACATATTGCAACAATATGTAATATATTGCAACAATATGTGACATATTGCAACAATATGTGACATATTGCAGCGCAATATGAGATATATTGCAACAATATGCTACATAGTGCAGCGCAATATGCGACATATTGTTGCAATATGTCACATATTGTTGCAATATGTCATATTGCAGTAGATATGTTACATATTGTAGCAAAATGTCATATTGCAGTAAATATGTCAAATCGTAGCAAAACTTGTCATTATAGAATGAAAAAAATATTTTAGACAAACGGCGCCCCATAATAAAGGCCAAAGTTGTTCCAAAGATTATTACTCATGGTTGAGCCATAGAATCTTTCACAAATCACACCCTATTTTAATATGATAATTCAGTGCAAAAAAAAAAAGGAATAAGTGACAATCAATCCTAAAACGCCGAAACTACAGGGGAACCTGGCAAACTTTAGCTCTTGCCTATCTTCACCAAAATCACGAATATTGCTACATACTTTTCTTACATAATCTATTACGAGTTCTCAAAAAAAGTTTTCGGTTGAACACTTGGTAAAACTAAGCAAATTGCAACTAAGATTGAACTTTTAACTCTATTTTGATTATAATGAAAATTGCAGACAGAGTACAATGACGTCATTGGCGGGATAAGGTAAATTACCGGTCTTAGTTGGAATGCAGCGGTTATTCAATATCCATTATCGTAGCTGCTGAAAATTATTTCAACAAAACAATGGATATATAGTAAAGTTTCTGACCAAGTTGGTGACGTCAAAATTTTTGCTGATTGCTACGAATTCAGCAAAATTCTTCTGTTAGATTAAAATTACCGCCGGATTTCTGTAAGACTTATGTATAACCGTAAATGACTACTGACTAAAATTGTACTAGTAAATTTGCTTTTGCATTCCATAATTATTATGAATTTATAATCATCTGTCGCAGCCTTGCTGTCAATGATCCAGATCTTAATGTCATCGTTGAA
Source organism: Trididemnum nubilum (assembly GCA_963965965.1). Classification (NCBI taxonomy): domain Eukaryota; kingdom Metazoa; phylum Chordata; class Ascidiacea; order Aplousobranchia; family Didemnidae; genus Trididemnum; species Trididemnum nubilum. The sequence continues at coordinate 33,339,233 of OZ014478.1, forward strand.
GCCCCGAACGCTCCGAATCCGGTGCCATGGCAACCCAAGCAGGCAGACTTTCAATTCAACGCGTTTCGGTGGACCTATTTTAACACCAACCTGATCACTATCACGTGTAGAGTGTGCATCTGCAACACAGGGACAGGTTTCCCTTGCCAGCGGAACCCGGTATGTTTTTTTAATTTATGCAACAAATGAATTAACATGGAAATAAAAAATGAAACGGCGATCAAAAATGAAAATTATTGTGCGGTAAAAACATTAAATACTTTTCGGAAAACTTACAATTTTGTTCTGAAATTTTGGAGCATAACGGTCGGAGTTTCTGCTTAATCTAAGAACAAAAATGATTGCCAAAATAATAAATTGTTAAGCTTAGTTCTATTTTGGCAATCGTTTTTGTTCTTAGATTATTCTGAAATAATGCTTAATTTCGATGTTGCTGTGATTCTCTCTAACCTTCAGTTACGTTGCATTTAGTTCAGTTAAAATTCTGTACAATCAAGAAGCTTTTTAAAGTAATGTTCTATATAATCGTTGATATCTTCGCTATAAGGGGCCTTGAAATCGGATCAAGCGAAACGGAGATGAAAATACTTTCAGCTCACTTACGAATGTTCATCGCTGTAATGACCAATGATTTTGAGCTGATAAAATACTGATCTAGTATGACTATAATTGCCACTCCAATAAATACCGGATGTTTTCTTCCAGTTTATTGCTAGCTTGAGCAAGTCAATAAATTTTGCAGGTGATGCTTATTTCAAGATGATTACAGCAATACTGTATGATGCTAACTTATTTCTATGTTTCCTCATTCTCACCATACCTATTTTAACACTTCTACACTGGATTAGGTGTTTTTCTGTGTTTATAGTAGCAATGGTTCATACTATTACGTCTTATTAATTGGATTTTCGCCTTGCTTGAGCCATTCAGTTCACAATTAACAGTTAACAAATTTAGATCGACATGATATTTAACAGCTGGCATCATTTCTTTTTAATATTGTAAGTTTCTTTGGCCTTTTTATTTAATTTTTTTGTTCAGACTGTATTAAATTTTAGACCTCCTGAAAAGCCCATACAGGCGAAACAGATTGTTGGTGCATGATAAAATGTGGTGGTCATCAGTAACTCGTTAATATAACTGCCATTATATTTTTTATTTTGCTGCGTCCTTGGATAAGATGTTTTACAATAATCGTCTCTGCTTGGAGGATTCACACTAGCATGAAATTCAGTAGACAAAATTTGAAGAAATCCACACGAACATTACATCACTGTAATCTCCTATAAGCAGGTGCGGATTCCTCCAAGTACGAAGTAGTCTTTGCATTGAGAAGTGCGCGGATCGCTCAATAGTTAGCGTCTGACACTGTTTAGTGACAGGAGGATTATGCACTACAACAATATTTTATTTATTAGATATTCCGAGGTCGTCGGAGAAGAGACATACCGAAGGAAAATATGCGCGAAATCTCAGCTACACTTGAGATTGAAGAAGATGGATCTCTCAACTTTTAAACCAAGTCCGGAGCAATGAAAGTTAGCAAGGCCTTGGAGTTGAACAAATTTTAGAAGTAAAGCGACCAGGCACTCCTTAAAAGTCCAATAAAGTCAATGAATATTTCTGTGTTCATGCTATAAAGTATATCATTTTGTTGCTGTATCCTTTTTCTGGTTTACCGTATAGTTTGTTTGATGTGATTATTGTTTTGCAAACCAGAAAAAAAAATACTATACTGCACAAAATCAATTTGCTTTTTTGATCAGAAGCTTTGGCAGAAAATCAAGTATCTCAATCTTATTCAAGTGTATTATACAATGTTAAACTGCTATATAAAATTCAAGACTTTAGAAAAAATCTGTCTATAGTTTCGCGTGAATACTGAATAGTCCTTACCGTTGCCAACAGGTTTCTTGGGAAGTCGCAACCAACTTTCCCGGTGCAGGTAGAAGGTCAATCTGCCTCCGACCATACTGCTGCAGTGCAGAGAGCTACAGCTCACCAAGCCAGGTCTAAATATTGTTTTTGTTCAGATTTTTGCTTCCAGCAAATGGTTATATACGGACTATATTTTTGAATTGTGCGTGTTGAACAATTTTCTTTTCAAATAAACTGAAAGCTGTATAATCACAGACTTTTTGTTTAAGTATATTGATGTGTCAACAAGGTAAAGGCAAGCGATTACGCTAGTGATTTCACTTCAGAAACAAAACTTCAGTTGTTCAATTACCGGGCCGTTTAAATCCATCGCAGTGCAGCCAGCAACACGACACCACTGCAACATTTCTTTTGAAGAATTTGGGCAGCTTTGAGGAGTAGTGACGATGCAACCCCTCATACTTGTTACGCATAAGGCCCGGCCTATACTAGGCGTAAAATCGTGAGCGTACGAGGTCATCTGCAGTTTATTTTATCAAACTGGTAGCTTTGGCCCGCAACCAGGATTTTGCTGAAATGGAATGGGGGCTTAAACCAAGCAAGTTTTTTTGGTTCAAAAACTCTCATTTAGACGGTGATGTTGAGCAAACTTGTGCTACTCAAGTGTATCACAGACGGAGGCCTGGTTGCAAAGCCCTTAGCCGTATATGGTATTATGGTATGGTATTATGGTGACGTATGTGGTATTGTGGAACCAAACTACATGTTAATGACGTTTATGGTATTATGGAATCACATATCAAACCGCTATGTTGATGACGTACATGGTATTGTGGAATCAAACTACATCGAAGAATTCCATCAATATTTGAATACCATATGCAATTCCATTAAGTTTACAAGAGAAGAAGAGCATGAAGGTTCTCTTGTTTTCGTGGATGTGCTGGTTACACGCATTCCATAAGAATTGCTACATAGTATTCAGAAAACCATAGTATTCAGAAAACCAACACGTACCGGCAGATACCAACCTTTTTCCTCCTATCAACTACTTCAACAAAAACTTAGCATTCTCCGAACTCTTTTCTCCCAAGCTGAGAACGCAAGAAAAGAGGAAGAGCTCAAAAACGATAAAATAAGCACGATCAACAATACCTTGTTTACGAGTGGATTTCCAAAATTTTATCGCAAACGACGGCCTACTCGCTCTGAAAACGAATCCAAACAAACGAAAATCACGACTGTGGTTCCCTACGTGCAGAATCTCACTGAGCCTATTAAGTGTGTTTTGCAGCAAGTTGGTGTGGGGTGGCTATGAAGCCTGTTTGTGTCCTGTTTAATATTTTTTGTAAGCCCAAGCACAAAGTTCTGGACAAAGAAAGTCGGGCCTTGCTTATCAAATATCTTGTCGTTTTTGCGATGCGGTGTACATCGGTGAAACATGCCGAAGCTTAGCAACCAGAAAACGTGAGCAGATTGATGCAGTGAAGAATTTTGATTTGAAAAAATCTGCACTGTGTCAGCATGTTGCAAAAAATGATCATTTTATAGACTGGGATATTGCTGAAATAATAAGGAGGGAACAACACTGGCACAATCGTCGGATAGCTGAAGGTTATTTGATAAACCAAAAATCTTTGGAATTGAATGTTTTGAATCGCAATGATGGGTTATTTGTTCCGTGCGTATATAAATCTTTTGGAGCTAAAAACTTTTTCTAGCAATTGTAATTGTAATTGGAACTACATTTTATTCACCAAGTTACGTTGGATAGAAGACAGCAAAGGGAACTTTCGGTCTTCGAGTCAAGCTGCCTCCAGCCCACCTGTCTACCACACTCGATGGAGGCTTCACACTGTTCTTTAATTGCTGATTGTAATGTGCACGGTATTTCCAATAGATACTTTCGCAAACTGCGAGTGAAATAGTTATTTTTTAATACTGTGTTCATACTGTATTTTCATGCTGCTTTTCTTTTCCATGCTGTTAGTGACATAATTTTTCAACAATATATAATGCTGCAGTTTCATCACAGTAATGTTTTTGGATATAATGAAAAAAGTATTGTGATGCTCAAATGTTTTTACTGTTACCTATTTTCTGCTGTTATTTTGTTCTCTTTTATCTTTTTGTAACTGCAAATGCAGCACTACCGGAAATTGTTCTGAAGTAGCCCTCCTCCCCCGGTTTGGTAGGCGAAACGTTAAATCAATAAATACACTCATTAGTAGTACGAAGTGGTTACAAATTAATTTTTTCAATTGGCATTGAGATGATAAAAAATCTAGTTTTTTTAAATGGCTCTGAACACGTGCGAATTGTGATCCAATTGCATTAAAATAGCTAGTTTTTTAAAAAATTACAAAAAATCGCCCAGCGGCTCCGCCCCCAGACCCCCTCTGTGATATGTTTGAGTTGCATTAGTTTGCTCGATACGTCTTCCAATTTTCACTTTTTACTTCGAATTTGTCCTCTACCTATAGAAAATCCTAGTTATGAGCCAAGTACAGGCTACGGCTTCTGATCTTCCAATCTACAATATTTTAGTTCCTCAAAAAGTTCCTCTTTCGAAAAAGTTTGATGACGTCATTGCATGTGATTTGTGATTTGGATCCCCTAATCAAAAATCCTGGCTACGCCCAGACATACAGTATTATCTAAAACATAAATAATATTAAAGTATTATCTAAAACAAAGGTATTATCTAAAACAAAGGTTGGATGCTCAAGATCGTGAAAGATGGCGACTAGGCTGCAAAAACCAGCTGACCTCTGCATGCGGGGAACCTCTGCTGGGCTCCAAAAATAGAAGAAAGCACATTCCTGGAGCAAAATGATGATGATGATGATGGTAAATAATATTAAAACCAAATTGAAAAGAAACACCACTTAAAAAGTGCTTTGCGAAAGCAATTGAACAAAATTAACAGAAAACATTTATCAAAATTAAATTTATCAAAATTAAATTTATCAAAATTAAATTTAAATTTAAGAAAACATTTATCAAAATTAACAGAAAACATTACTAAAAGCAGGCACAAAATTATCAGAAAACAAGGTGCTTCGCCTAATTAGTTGATAAAATGTTCGATGCAAGCCCCTCGCTGCAGAATGACTCCTGCCATCTTAACATTGAAACTATCAATAATGCGCTTCAAAAGGTTTGTCGCAATTATCCTGATTTCGCGTTTGATGTTCTCCTTATTGTTGGAGGATTATCTTTCGTAAACACGATTTTTCAAGTAACCCCAGAGAAAGCAGTCTGGACTCCTGAGGTTGAGATCTGAGCAATGCGGAGGCGATGGATTGTTTGCCATTCTCAAAATTAACTTGTCTCCAAAAATGTACTGTCTCAGATACTCGAGAGGCGCGGGTGGAACAATTGATAAAGCCCTCGATCCTATTGGAAAACAACTATATTTATGTCAACTGCCCTCTTCCTCTGTACGGATGGAAAGAAGCTTCTCCTCAGCATGTCAATGTATCGCTTCGAGTAAGCAGTGACTCTTTGTCCGTCATCTCCTTCGTCTTTCTCAAAAAAAAAAGTAGGGACCAAAGATAACATTTTTTGCTATTGCACACCACAGCTGTGTGAAGTGTATAATAGGGAAAAAATGGTATCTTTAATCCCTAATTAGTTTTTTTAAAAAGGATGACGAACAAACAATCATAGTTAACTCGAAGCGGTACATTGACATGCTGAGGAGACGCTTCATTCCAGCCACACAGAGGAAGAGGGCAGTTGACTTGAATACCTTTGTTTTCCAAGAGAATCGGGCGCCTACTCAATTGTTTCAACCGCGCACTTTCAAGTACGCGAGACAGTACTTTTCAAGGGACAAGTTAATTTCGAGAAGGACTGACAATCCATGGCCTCCGTATTCGCCAGATCTCAACTGATCAGACTACTTCCTCTGACATTACTTGAAAGACCAGATTTACAAGGATACTTCTCCAACAATTGAGAGTCTGAAGGCGAATACCAAACGCGAAATCAGGAGAATTCCGACAGACATTGTGGAGCGCGTTATTGATTATTCCAATGTTAGGGTGACAGGAGTCATTCAGCAGCTTGGGGCTTGGATCGAACATTTCATCAGCTACAAAAGGATTCGAGGAAAAAACGGGACATTTTGCAAATGCCTTTACTTGCTGAAACTTTTAGTGGAACCTTACCTCTAGAAAAAATTTTGCAACAAAATTTCATCAACTGCGGGAAATATGGGTAATCAAAACTCACAGTTTTTGTTGCCCACTTAGTATTTAGAAGTGATAATGCAGAGTCTAACTTTACGATGATTTAACATACAAAATTCAAAAATTATCTACTTCTTTTGCACATCACGCGTTTAATTTATTTTAACAGCCTTGTGGTTATTCGCTCTCAAAGTTAAAAGACCTTGAAAAGTTATCAAAATAATGAAGTAACGTCAATCAAAAAGCTCGTATAGTACTTTACAACGCTAAAGCACAGTGCTTTTTGGGAGTTCCTAACAGTAACAATTTTTCACTTTATAATGAAATAGGATAGAACGATCTTTAAAATTCCAGCGATTTTTGAGCAAAATAATATCACATGAGCCAAACGTAGCACTAACCATGACCAAAAATATGCGCGCATTTTACAGCCATTTCTATTCTAAGAAAGCTATTTAGCATTGCCATCCAACCTCTTAGATACTGTACATGTTAATCTATTATTCAACACTAAAGCTTTTTGAATAGAATTGGTCAAAAATTTTGAAGAGCAAGTAAAAGGTTTTCTCAATGTCATCGGAGATAGTTTCGCAAAAAAAGACTTGGCCATTCAGCTTAAATTTATCAAAGCTATTAAGCTTAAATACTTCAACATCTTAAATGCTGGAGATCTATTTTGGGGGAAACCTCCCAATTTGGAATCCCATAAGTTTGATTCTTCTACTTTTGTGTGATACCAATTCTTTGTGAGAGTTTATTTTATAGTTTTGAAGGTCCATTTAAGAGCTAATTGTCCAACATGGCATTCCCAAGTTTGGCATGTTTTATCTTTCCTTATGATAAAACAATAGCCAAACTTACTCTTGAAATTTGATATGCCTAGCTGGAGTACCTGGTAGTAAAAAAGTTTAAATTTTGTTGCCTTTAATCTTTGACCTATCTAATAGATTAAATTTGTTTAGCTTTTGTGGTTAATGGGGATAGGCCTTAACATAATTATAGGATTCCTACCGCATGGCATCCCCAACGTTTCTACATATTCTATTTTTACTTATTGATACTTATTTTTCATGTTTAAAAAAAATTATTTGTCTAGCTTATGGTTAAAAATTTTGAAGGACCTGTTTGAGGAGAACTCCCCAATTATTGTCGTTATCAGTGGTGTAAAGTAACGAAATACTTTTACTTGAGTAGATTACTCAAGTAGTTTTTTCCAGTAACAAGTACTTTTTGAGTACTTTTTTTGTTGTTGCTACTTTTACTTGATTGCTTTTAGAGTGATGTAACGCTACTTAAGTATTATTTTGATTAGAAAAAGTACAAAGTAATGAAATTTTAAATTTGAACCACAAACTCGTCAGAACGGTCGACTTTTCTACCGGCAATTGATCAATTCTGTTAAGTTAGTTATCTTTTCCTCCTTTTTGGCTGGCAACTCTTGCGTCAGCGGTCAGACCACCACAGCGACTGCTGCAATGCCGTTTTTGTACAATAGCGCGTACGAATCAGATCCAATCTGGCGAAAAGCAGTTCAAGATAGTTTTAGTTTCACGTTCGTTATTTGTGTCTGCCCTTCACCGCACACTGACATAAATGTTTACTCTAATAAAAGTAAATCATGAAAGAAGCATTCAGCGATATAAATTTGCCAAAAATGCGTCCTAAACTAACGTTTCTACTGCTTAATTCTACAGAGTGAGCCAAAAATCATACACCATGCAATAAATATTATTGGACGGTACTGTAATATATTGTGCAATGTAATTACCAAAATGTTTTCAATATGACCCTCAATTTCGTCCAAGTATAGACCCAGACTAGCTAAATGAGCTATTTACAATAATTTTGTGTGATTTAGTGACATAATGTTTATCAAACTTCTGCCTGCCGTCACATGTTGCGAAATAAAATAAATTCAAAAAATTCACAATAATTTTGATTAATTAATCCAAAAAAGGTTATCGTAGAATATATTGAAATAGCTGTGATGCGAACTTTTGGCCCACCCGGTAGATACAGTAAATTATTATACATTATACATTGATACAGGCGCGTAGTCAGAAATTCACAATGGGGGGGCTATTTTTTTGGTCTAAGGGCAGAGCCCCTAGCTGCCGGAGGCTAATGGGGTCTGAGGACGAACTCCCAGCGCTCGATAATTTTGCATTTTTTTTGCAAAAATAACTTAATTTTAGGGCTATTCTGATGAAAAATACTGCTTTTAAAACGTGGCTTAGAAATTGGCAGTGCAAACATGATTAAACTCGTTGCATAAATGGGCAATTTGAAGAGCGGCTAATGGTAAAATTTTTGTTCTTTTATTTAGATGCTGGTAGATTATAAAATTGTATAGTTCAATAAAACTCACATGGAGCAATCTATTTCGCCCACAATTTATAGAGAAAAATATTTGGGGGGGGGAAGGCTAATGAAAAGAGATTTGAAAAGAATGATTGGTAATTAACTAACACTAAATAGTTTATAGTATATTTTTGTTTCTCCTAAGTTTATAGTATATTTGTTGATGACACCTATGTTTAGAATTTTTCCATCAGAGATCAAATTTGATTGCTTATTTTTGTCCATTTTTCAAACTTTTCATTTCTTTGTGAGTTTTATTTTTGACAAATTAGCCCCCCCCCCTGAATACATGCAGCAAAAGATGTTTTAAAGTCACTATTTAGTCCATTTCAGTGCATAAAACAGTTTCAAAAGTACTAAAAACGTGGTATTTTTCTTATTCTGCATTTTGATCGACATGCCAATGGGGTGGGGGCTATATCCCCCCTCCACTGGCTACGTTACTGCACTGATAAGAAACGTCCACAGTGTTTTTAAATTTTAGCATAATTTAACAATGACAGTAAATGAGTATTTGAGCAAAGATTTCACAAAATGATTCCCTGTGAATTCTGCATGGCATGATTTTTAAATCTTGAAGTTTTGCTGTTGTTGTTCTTTTTGATTGTCTTGAATATACTAGCAAAAACTTGCAAAAACTAATAATTCATGACTTCTTGAGAGAATGAAGGGTTGGAAGACCAAGCGTTACATGGCAGTGATGTGAAAGTAGTCAACCTGTTGACACATGTCGGTTAAATAGTTGTTTTATTTTACTTGAATACTTTCAGAAGTACTAACTTGTACTTGAGTACTTTTAAAATGACTACTTTTTTACTTTTACTCAAATACTTTTTGGGCAGTACTTTTTGCTTTACTTCAAGTAGTTTTTTGTCAGTAACGAAACTTGTACTTGATTACAATTATCGAGTACCTTTTGCACCGCAGGTGGTTATACTCCCGAAATTAGTCATATTTTATATTTTTTTTTGTATTAACCTAACCTAAAAATTTAATGAGTCTATTATGAATGGCTGAACATTTTTAATTTAGAGGAACCGTTTGTGGAGGATTCACCCAATTGTTGCACCTTCAAATTTTGTCGCATTTTATTTTCCTTTATGTTTTACCAATTCTGAAAATTGCATGTGTCTAGCTTAAGTGATTAAAATTTTTGAAGTTTTGAGGGCCCGTTTGAAGGAAACCCCACGTCTAGCTTAAGCAATTAAAATGTTTGAATTTTGCAGCAAAAAAGATTTTTGCAACTGTAAGCTGTTCTTATACCTGAAATAGTTGCAAAAAGTTTTGTCGGTCAACAAATTTTAACCTCTGTTCTAAAGATACTTATTTCTTGATCGACTGTAGTTGCATCTCCGCTTTTGTTTTGTGTTTTAGTCTCTGCAAAGACTGTTGCTCTACTCGAAGTTAATTAGTTTGCTCTGCCGTTGGCATCCCGCCTGTTTCCATCCTTTCTCACCATCATCCCTTACGACTCCAAAACTTAAGGTAATACCTTTCACCCCTAACATTCATCACACTATATCCTCTGGTTGAAAATTGAAAGTATTAGAAAGCTGCATCGCATTCTGGAAAGCAGAAAAAATTGCAATTTGCATCTTTACAAAAGCGAATTTTTACGCCGTATGGCCTCTCCAATCTATTTTTGGTAGCTTTAACGCGCGAATGGACTATGGATTGCTGAGATGTACAACAATAAAAGCAGTCGGTGTACAGCAGGGTCAAAAGTACCAAAATCGTATGCTAACTGTAGTTACGAGGTTTTGCACTTTATTAAATTTTACCAATTAAGCTACGAGGTTTTGTCACATGGCTTTTTTTAAAGTTTTTACGACGAAATTGGAAACCCAAATTATTCAGAAGGATGGGATTATTTTAAGCGTTTTTATTTTTGAAAAAATGAAAAAACTCAAATAATAATGTTAGTTACGCGAGTTTGCGCTTTTGCCATCGAAGCGTTAGACCACCTGTCATTGTAGCTCGATGTCTGTAGAACATGCTAACACAATTTTTTTGATCTAGAATGGGTTGCGCTTGTTTCCAATTGAATTTCTTCTTTATCTCGTTTTTTATTGTTTGATAATTGTGATTACATCTTTATTCACAACTTGCCTTGATGAGGAGGCAGCGATTTCAAGCTTTTCGGTCTGCGAGTCATGCTGCCACCTGCCTGTCTGTCTAGCTAGGTGATTCTCAACCGCGGCTTTTAGAGTTGCATGCGGCTCCAAATTGTCCTTCCTGCGGTTCTCCGGGATCTTTTGAAAATTTATGTTATTTTTTGATTTAAAAGGTTTTGCACAACAGGCTATCGAATTTTTAACAACTTATTTTCTATTAACAGTAAAACCAATACGGAAAAAAATGCAGTAAATTTCGTCCAATTTTCATAGGTGAGCACAAGTCCGTTAATCTGTTAACAACGAAGCTAACTTTTTCGTTAATCTGTTAAAAAGTTTTTCATGTTAACGGACTAAATTAAGTTAGGTTAAATTCTGCTAACTTCCGTTAAGGTTTTTATCGTTAATATCTTGCACCATTCATTTATCGTACCGGTACAAACCAATTTGCACTGATAACAATTGCTGCACATAGCACGAGTTTTATAGAAGAAAGCGAAGAAAGGAGCTGTTTTTTGTGACAAATCGTTAGCTGCAGCCTCATAGGTCTTTTAATTATCGCTGTTCGCAATTTCCAAAGATTTTCCGATCGCAGCTTCGTTAGCGCATTTAAACTTAATTTTATCTTGAAATTAGATTAGATTGTAAAACATAACTTCCAAAACACAAAAGACCACCATAGCAATAAATATTTCCTTGCAATTAGCTTGACAGCGTCAATACGTGTTCCAGAAGCGAGTGATTAAAAATAAATGTTAATTACTCGCAAAGTATTAACGAATTAGCGGACCTCATTAAGTTCCGTTAACTAAAGCTGAAAATAACGGATTAACGTTAACGGAAGTGTAAAGTTTGTTAACGGAGTTGTGGTTAACGAAGCTAACGTTTTGCATTAACTTGCCCACGTATGCCAATTTTCTTCATTTTACCAACAGTTTTTTAAGCAAAAAGGTAAAACTTTTACCGGTATTGGTTATTGGCCTCGGGATATCTATTACTATTATCTGCCATTTTGATTAAAAGATTGGCATATATCTACCTTCTTAATCACGTGCAATCCAACACAACCAACAGGCACCCTAACCAACTGGCCATGACCTGGTTATGGACAATAATTGTACTAGCGGTTATGTGCTGATGCCATGCTGTGTAATATCGTCTAGTCAGGAACTTCCTTTATCCACTTTCATTTTTGGTTTTAGTTAAATTACTTGTTTGTTTTTTGTGCTTTTTTTTGTTCAGAGTCCAAGTTAATTTTTTAAGTTGTCGCAATTGTTTTGGATTATACTGTGGATCAAAAAGTCACTTAGAAAATTTAGCGTAATAATGCAGGCTTTCTACAAGTTTTGTACTTGGGCACTGACCAGTAAGTAGGGAAAGAGGCTGAGCAACGTGCCCCATGGTTGGAGACTAAGCCCCGCTTCTGATAAATTTTGGATTTTGTTTTACCATGCAGTTTGCTCAACACCGCATCTGCTCAATACATTTTTCTACAAAAAAAATATAGAATTTTTGACTTAAGCCTCGTTTCTTCCTCCCTAAACAAAATATCAGTTACCAGCTTGCTACGGGTTGCCATTTTCTAGAATTTGGCTTAATCCAATGCTTATCAGCAGCCCTGCTGATAAGCACTGAATTTAAGCCAAATTCTAGAAAAATTGTCCTTGATTTACTTGTCGGGTTCATTTCTGCAAATGGGCAGATTATCATAAATTTGAGGGTGTGGTACCTTTTACTAAATCGATTATAATCTACTGCTTTTTTGGCATCGTATTTCAAATTTTGCTTTGACTATTTGTTTATGAGTGTCCTTTTGCAGGGTCACCGAGAGGGGGGGCAGGGGGGTACAATGACCCCGGGGCCCATGGGCTTCAGGAAGGCCGTTGGCTTCTGCAGGCCCAGCAGAGGGCTCATGAGAAACGAAATTGAGAAATCAGCATGTGAGGCCTGAAGACCTTTTTTTTTCGGAGATCACCTAATTTCGACCGGAAAAACCGTTAGAATTTCGGTAAAGACCTTTTTTTTTTTTTTTGGAAGATCACATCATAATTCGGACAAAACTGCGGCATTTTCTCCGTCTGTTTTGGAGTTCACAAAAACCGGAAATCCGTCATATTTGAGCTGGCCCCTGGCCCACGTTCGGCTCTCGGCGCCCCTGTCCTTTTGTATATTGCGTTGTTTGCAAGCGGCTCTTTACAACCTTAAGATTAAAAATTTGGCTCTGAAACTAAAAAAAGTTGAGAACCACTGGTCTAGCTTATACTCGTAAAGATTTCACATTGACCTTGTTGATGCTAAACGTCAAGCAAGCAAGTTGTGAATATCAATTTTCTTAGTCTTTAGTTTGGCCCTACCGGGGATCAGTAATGTAAAGTAACGAAATACTTTTACTTGAGTAGATTACTCAAGTAGTTTTTTCCAGTAACGAGTACTTTTTGAGTAGCTTTTTTGTGGCTACTTTTACTTTTACTTGATTACTTTTAGAGTGAAGTAACGCTACTTAAGTAGTATTTTGATTCAGAAAAGTAGAAAGTACTACAATTTTAAATTTGAACTACAAATTCGTCAGAATGTTTAATTTAGTTTAAATTTGAACGACAATTGTTCAATTTAGTTAAGTTATTTGTTGTTTGCTCCTTTTTCGGCTGGCAACTCTTGCGTCCCAGGTCAGACCATAGACTCTGTCAGACCATCGCAGCGACTGCATCAATGCCTTTTTTTCACGTGTGCGCGTCCGTATCAGATCCAGTCTGGCGATTAGCAGTTCAATGTTTAAGACAGTTTTAGTTTCACGTTCGTTGTTTGGTGTCTGCTCTTCACCGCATATAATGACATAGATGTTTACTCTATTAAAAGTAACTCATGAAAGAAGCAATTAGACAAATAAATTTTGCCAAAAATGCGTCCTATGGTAACTGAACGTTTCTACTGCTAAATTCTACAGAGTGAGTCAAAAATCACACACCATATATGCCATAAACGTTATTGTACGGTACTCTGATATATTGTGCAATGTAATTACAAAATTTCTTCCATATGACGATCAATTTCGTCCAAGTAGAGACCCTGACTATCTAAATGGGCTATCTACAATGAATTTGTGTGATTTAGTGACGTAATGTCCTCTAGGCATCTGCCTACCCTCACATGTTGTGAAATAAATTCAATTCAAAAAATCCACAATAATTTTGATTAATTAATCCACAAAAAGTTATCGCGGAATACACTGAAATAGCTATGATGCGAACTTTTGGCCCACTCTGTAGATGCAGTAGATTATTATACACTGATAAGACACGTCTAGAGTGCTTTTAAATTTTAGCATAATTTAACAATGACAATGAGTATTTGAGCAAAGATTTTGTAAAATGATACCAAGTAAATTCTGCGCGCCATGATTTTCAAATCTCAAAATTTTGCTGTAGTTGTTCTTTTTTGATTAATTGTCTTGAATATACAGTAATAACAAAAAGCTTGCAAAAATTAATAATTCATCACTTCTTGAGAGAATGAGGGGTTAGAAGACACAAGCGCTACGTGGCAGTGATTTGAAGATATTGACCAGTTGTCTGTCATACTTGTCGATTGGATATTTTGTTTATTTTGCTTGAATACTTTTAGAAATACTTTTACTTGAGTAGTTTTAAACCAGCTACTTTCTACTTTTACTCAAGTACTTTTTTTGGTCAGTACTTTGTACTTTACTTCAAGTAGTTTTTTCGTCAGTAACGAAATTTTTACTTGAGTACAATTTTCGAGTACTTTTTACACCACTGCCGGGGATTGAACCCAAGTATACAGTTTCAGTTGCAGACGCTTCGTTAACGTAACCACTGATCGGTTTAACCGTAACTTACACGGAGAGGCTTTTTTGCCTCTCGTCTCGTTTTTTTGTGATAAATCCTTTCAACAAAAAGATTTCTATTTTAAATCAATTTGAATTTGAGTCAGATTTATTCACAAATAACCAAGAAAAATATTAAGTTGCTAAGGTCACTGGAAGTTTCTCAAGTTTGAAGTTTTCTGAAGTCACTTTACAAAATCTAAGCATTTTTTTGGGCAATATTTTACTTGCTTGACGTCATAAGACGTTTTTGTGACGTAACCAACTTGACTTAGGCATACTATGATCTGGTACTAAAAACCAAACCTATATGTACAAATTTTGAACCACTTGTGATGTCATCGCGAAAATGACGTTTTTTTTTCAAAAATATGCAGTGACATCACTGTGGTGACGTCATCAACTGAAATCAGTTTTTCAAAGACATTTTGGTAAATACCAACCCGCATACCGATTTTGGTGCTCCCATAACTTTTGATTTAGGAGTGCGATAGGAGGGCGTTTTTGCCCCCCTCGTAAAAAATGCATTGGTCAAATACCATGCGTAAATTGGGGTTAAAGCAACCGCGTGTCAAGCTAGAGCCTATTTATTGTAGCTTTCCATTTATATCGCTTGATCCTGTCAACTTCATGCAACTCATTTCATATTCGCTACAAAATAAGCACGCGTGTATCTTATTCGGTGTTTAGTTAAACGAAGTTTCGGTTAACATATTGTTTAATACGCTTAATATTTTATAGCATATCATGTATATATTTGATTACAGATTAATTATCAATCATAAGATTACATACATTTGAACACGTTGTAGTTCACCTGTGAGAGTTTCTACGTCTCTACTTTTCAGCTTTGGTTCTTGATTTCAGTGCCTGATTGCTGCTGGATCATGCAAAAAAAGTGCCCAACTACGAAACAGTTACAGCAGATGTCACCTATTAAAACGAACCTCGCAAACATGATTCAGTAATGAGGAGCCACCAGAACCAAAACTGTGTCTGAAAAGTAGACATGTAAAAACGCTGCTAATGCATGCTAATTTAGTAATTTCATACAGTGTACACGCACATGCTACGCAGCAATGCAGTATGACATACACTTCTGGACAGTAATGCACATAGGGCTGTAGGCACCATCGTGATTAACTTCAATTCGCGGATCATCAATTTTCTGTCTTTTCAACCTTTGGACTTACAAGTTTAAAATAAACTGAATTCGCTTGTTCAAAAAATGCATTCTTAAATTAAATAATAATTATAGTAATTTTTCCAAATTATTCCGTAAACTTTTGTTAATCCACGGTTGAACATACCACCCTTTCTGTACTGCAGAATTTTAGAAGCTACTGTGCTTTTTATTCATACAAACAATTTGAGAATGCGTAACCTGGTGTAATGCATGATATAGTTAATTGTATTAATATAGTGTGAACAAATCGAAATAAAAGTTAAGTTTTATGATACTCTCATCTGCATAAAATGCATGAAATTAATTTACCAAACTGTTTTGGTCTGTCTGAGCCGGGCTCAGGATTTAGGCTGAATGACCGCCCACTTTCAGTTTCAAATAAAAAAAAACTCAGTTTAATGATTTCCAGTAAAGTAAAAAACTGTCGGTTGGAAATAGCTTTCTTTCATGACTCTTGTTCAAACACCCTTGTAATAATACCTTAAGTACACTATTTCTTATAGGAATCAGTACATTTTGAGTTAAGGCTGGCTCTTCTTGCTTCGGGTTCGTCGGTGCTTCCTGGCCTGAACAAACTTATCGTAACTTTGTTTTATGTGTGTTTGTCTTGTATGTGTTTGTATTGCTCAGGCGAATAAACTGTTTTCTATCTTAATTTTTTGCCAATGTTGAGTCTCAGTTGCTCTTAATTGGTTCTTAACTTTGAGATCATTGATGTCAATTATGGCGACCATGTTTGGTAATCCCTAATGCTATGTCTGCTTGTAAACGCCTTTTTTTGCTGTTTTTGCAGCATCGTAAAATTGCGGAAAGCGAAAAAGAACGTATTAATTTTCGTTTGAACGAGAGTCAAAAAGTTTTTTTGTTACCTGCGCAGTGCGCAATAGCACTCTATAGTCTCAGAATTGTGGCAATTTTGCTCGTAAATGCAAGAAAACCACTCAAGCTTTATTGTTTCTAATCAGAACAGAATTTAGTTTCTTTTACGATTTGGAATTTATTCTTTTTTGATTTTTCTTAATATTATTTTTTGTTGCTGAGACTGGTGTTGTTCCTAATTTGTTATTAAATTTTGAGCAAAAATGAGCCTCGTGTTCTTACAAAATTGTTTTTGTATAAAAAAAGTGTAATCAGTTTTGTCATTGCTAATATTCTGGCATACCAAAATAAGAGTTAAAGATCTGGGAACCCTAGAGTAGCTAAGACAATGAATTCACAGTAATGACATTTGGACAACATATTTTGGAAATGGAGGTGCTTGTTTACAGAAGCCCTCCGTAACACTGCTGACTGTAGGTGCCCCAGCGAAGCTCTGGAGCTTTCAACGTGTCCGTCTGGCCAAACCACAATTTAAATTCTTCAACTTGAACTGCAGTGTTCAGACTAATTGAATAATATGGATCGGTACCGCTAGGCAAAAAATAACTGAAATTTAATCAGAAAATAATGAACTAAAAGAGCGCCATACGAGCGGCCTTCAAAATAAATTATGTCCGTTAGCCAATTGCTCGAATGAAAAGGAATGCCAGAACAGAGGTAACTCGGCCAAACACAAAAACGTGCACTAAAAAGCGCGTAAGTTTTAAAACGTTTGCAACCAATAACTGCAGGAAATTAAGTTAGTGAGCAAGCTAAAATGAAGAAGCAACCGAGTTCGAAACTACAGCGGTGCAACACAAAAAAAAGATCAATCGGTGCTGCAACAGTGCTAGCAGTGTAGGCTCACACCCTATGCTAACTCGTTGGGTCCAGCACCTTGTAGACAAGTACCATCCACTGGTTTTTGTCGGCTAAAAACTTGTTAGCGTTTGCTTTCTTTTCTGACCCGAGATTACTAGTAGCCTACCGGTATTTCTTGCAACTAAAATAACCACATTTAAATGGAGAAACACGACACCAACTGCGCGGCATTGTAATTCAATAGTGATTTCATGAAAATGTTGTTTGTTTAATCAAATCATGATCCCAATTTCAGTTGCACCATTGTGAGAATTTGAATAGTTTTATGGCGCTTTTTCATCTGAATAACACCAAGAGTGAGTTTTGATCTGAAGTCACTGATGTATTTTTGCACTGTTTATTATAATTCATCCTCCGCACTACACAATCGCATAGCGTTAAGCAAATGCATGCGCTGCTTATTTTATTATTGTGGACATTGGTGCTTTGTAAACAGCTGTGGTCTAGTAGCACCATAACAAAATTACATGAAAACACGGATTATACAGTATGAATGCTATATGGATTTTTTAAATGTTGGTTTAATTTAAAAAGAGCCAGTGCTTATGTAGCGACAAAAGGCGCCTTAAAATTTAACAATTAGCATTTCGTATAATATGAGAGCACAGATCTACTATAAAATACAAAATACTTGTGCACTATTAGGATATAAACAACATGAATTTGTCTTTCACACATGCTTGGAGAAAAGGTAATTTCAAAAGTGTTTTTAAAATTAACCGCACAAAAATGTTGATAAATTTTATTGTTTTATATTACCAAATATCATGTATAACCAAACAAGAAACACAGTCAGAGATAGGTTGCGGTACAGAATAACCAAGACCAAAAGCGTAAATGACAGAATTTTATACTAAATTATGAGCATTAATGCCCGCTTGACTTGGCTCCATCCAAGGCAACTCGGAATGATGCAGCGTAAGTAAGCTTTTTCGAGCAGTTTCAAACGTTTACGTATTGCACATCTTGCACGAGCAGCACGCCGCCGTTGCTGCTTCATCTTTCACCTTGCATTTTAATTGCAAGTTTTAACGAAATTAGCTGCTTAATTGTATTCCCTGAATTTCGTTTTACGCTTGCGTTGGCTTCATACATTTTCGTTTCCAAATTCCGAAGCGTGATTGTTTCAAATGCAAAAGCTAACAAACGGCGCATTTGAAGTACTTTTGCGGCAGTTCGCTTTTGCAAATTCAAAACCAGCAAGCCGCGCTTTGAAACTATCCCGCGCCGTGTAAGTGAACCAGTGCGTTAACGACTCTTCAGCCGCATTTACACGGGCGACTTTTAGCTGCGAGAATCGACATTTTGCCTTTTTTCTTTCTCAAATCGCGTAGGTCACTTACACGGCGCAAGATTCACGTGTGATTTTGTCTGCGCGATATCGCCAGACACGCCCCCCGAAAAATCAAATCGTAGCAGTCATTCACACGGGAGAGATTTGAACGCGGCGCTCGCATTCGATTGCAACTCGCTGAAGTCACGTACACGATGAGACTGCGTGCCAGTGATTCTCGCAAAATCGAGTCGCCGGAAAGCCGCATTTACACGGGCGACTATTTTGCAACGCGATTCGACGATTTTTTATGCGTGAAAATCTCTCTCGCATAATGGTTACTCACACGAGGCAAGACTCGCTTGCCGCGATCGCGTTTGACAAGAATCGCTGCCGTGTAAGTAACACCTGCGATTTGCGATGCCGATTATATTTTTGCGCGACTCGATGCAACAATCGTTCTCGCCCATGATCACTTACACGAGGTCGATTTCAGCGTCTCGAGAGTCACCAGGCAAAGTTGTGCTCGTGTAAACAGCAAATCGTATGCAATTTACGAGTCGCCCAGGCATAGCGCAATGCACAAATGCTTTACGAGTCGCTGGCTGCGATTACCTAAGTTTACTTCATAAAATATTGTGTTCATGTTACAAAACAGTCTGTAGTGCTTTTACCGTAATTAATTGTGATTGTTATATTAAATTTACTTCATATTAGTTTGAAACAAAGAAGAAATAATTTTCTTGTTGATGCTGGCACTGGTCTACTGCAGATAAGGCAGTCATGAGCTGATTGCTAACAACTGTGAAGCCAATCAAGCAGGGCTTTAACCCTTAACAAAATGTATGATAAATTAACAACAGAAAACAGTACCTTTATTGTATTTTGTTTTTAGAATACCGTAAGTACACTGTTTTCATAAGAACCAGTAAATTTTGAGTTGAGGCTGACTGTTCTTAATTTTTTGCCAATGTTGAGCATCAGTTGCTCTTAATTGGTTCTTAAATTTTGAGATCATTGATGTCAATTATAGCGGCAATGTTTGTTAATACCTAATGGTCTGTCTGCTTGTAAACGCCTTTTTTTGCTGTTTTTGCAGCATCGTAAAACTGCGGAAAGCAAAAAAGCAAGCTCTAATTTTCGTTTGAACGAGAGCCAAAAAGTTTTTTTGTTACCTGCCCAATGCGCAATAACACTCTATACTCTTGAAGTTATTCAAGCTCTTTTGTTTTGAATCAGTACAGAATTTAGTTGTGGTCTTGAAAATGAAATACGTCTGTTTGCCAGTCTTGAAAAAGAGCGGTCTTGAAAATGAAATACGTCTGTTTGCCAGTTGCTCGAATGAAAAGGAATGCCAGAACAGAGGTAACTCGGCCAAACACAAAGGCGTGCAGGAATTAACAAAAAGCGCGTAATTTTTAAAGCGTTGGCTGCAGGAACTAAAGTGAGGCGCACAAACTGAGCAAACTAAAAGGAAAAAGCGGCCGGATCAAAACTAGAGCGGGGCAACACAAAAAAGGTCAATCGGTGCTGTGACAGTGCTGGCAGAGTAGGCTGATAGGCTCACATCTATGCTCACTCGTTGGCAGAGGTGAAAGTAGAAAAATTTTTCTTACCGGTACTGTGCCAGAAGAGGAAATAATTTTTCGTAGTTGCTGATCAAAAGAGGCAAATGAGTCCTAATTATCCACATATCCAGTCAAAAAACCCTAAACGCCTTAATTATACCTAACACTCTAAATTTTATCGAACTATAAAATATTTGATAATCCGAGAATGGCTAAAATGCAAATAACTAATTTGTCTCTGGATTAGAATGAATCGCTAATCTGAGACTCGAAACAATGCCCTGTACTACTGTTGCCTGCAAATTGGAGAGTAGAAGGTTTGCCACAGAACTGTATTGAGACGAAATTTGGAAAAGCTATTTGGGGATAAGTACAAAAGATCCCCAGATCTACTTTTGGCCCATTATTGTAAGTTTGTAACCACAAACATAACGACGCATTTTCAACCAAGCACATAACCACATAATCCAAATCAAACACTCAATTATTCAAAAACTTTCCATAAAGGTTCATAGTGGTTATCCTTTTTTAAGTTTTGTTGAGCCATGCCACTCATTGAATGAGCTGCTCTTCTTCCCTTTCCACGCCAAATTCTTATATGGCTCTGGATTCCATTTCTCGCACAGTGGTCCCACAGTATTGACAAAGAGCTGCTTCTCGGCATTGTTCTTAGTGATTGCATTTCTGCTATCAGTGATAATGTTGCTCATAGCGCTGAACCCGCCCTCACACTCGGCGTTACGTGGTGAGAGGGTATCAATAGCCACCATCAACTTATTCAGTTGGTCAGGAATGCTTCTTCCTCCACTTGGCTTAAATTCAATGTACGCAAGATGAGTTTGTTGCTTGTTGAGACGAAGGGTGCCACATAAACTTTTCACTTCCTCTTCTCCAAAACGAGGATTTTCATGATCAATCTTTTCTGGATCTAACACGTCAATTTGACCAACAAGGATTTTGCAGTTCTCTCTTCGAGTTGCATGAACGCTGCTCTGTGCTCTGCTTGATGCCGTCGTAAAGAGCCTTTATTCCATGTTGTCAGCTACAGCCCGAATAAACTGGCCTGATTTATTACTGGGCTTCTTCCTTCTCCCAGTTCTACTTGTTGGAATGACATTGCTTTTTCTGCTTGTTGAGCCAAGATGGAATGTTCCCCCGGGGAAGCAATAAGGCTTTTTATACGTTTTGTATACGCATTGAGTAAAGTGTGAGCTTTTGGTAGCGTGTTATTTCGGCTTTGCAGTGTTTCTGATAAATTTGTTAATTCGTTCAAGACATCTGCAATTAGCGTTAAATTTTTAACAAAATTTATTGTACAAAAATTTAGATAATATTCCTTGAAATCTGGCCTTTTCTGTACTTTGTCTCGTTTCGTCAGTTGAAGCTTTGTGAAAATGTTGCGCCAAAGCTGGGAAAGAATGCCAGACTGCTGATTCTGCCCTGAAGGATTTTTATATTTATTTATTTATTTCATTTGCACCAACATACAATTTTACTCAAATCAGCAATAATTAAATCAAAAACAGCATTACAATTGTAGCCATTTTAAAGGAAAAAACACATAATGTTTTGGCACAACTAGGAAAGGCGACCCAGCGAATAGTAAACACCTTTCCGATTCTTTTGAGGGTCGTTTGCAAATCATGGGAACATTGGTCAAGTTCACGCTTATTCTTTGGTGACTGGCTGTACAGCGAATATTAATGTTCAAGAAAAGACTGAAAGTCATTTGTACCACTGACACTCTCTAGTGCATTTCCTACAACAAGCTCAAGTCTGTGATTAAGACAATGCCACAATATTATATCAGGAAATTTGTCTTTAAGCAACTTCCCGACTCTTGACTTTGTCCCCAGCATCACGCTAGCTCCATTACTGCAAAATCCAATGAATAATTCGTGGCGTAACTCGATGGTGTAGCCATTTTTGAGCAAACAGTCCACAATTTTGTCAGCAATATGAGAAGCGCACAGGCTTTCCAATTCTACTAAATCTAGCGGAAAGTTAATACGCGCTGCTTTGCCATCAACACTAGCTCTTAGAAACAGGTTTAAAGTTGATTTGTCACCCACGCGAGTTGATTCATCCGCTAGAACATTTATCTTACTTCTACTCTCTATAATTTTGGTTAAAAGTTTTTTCTTCATAAGTGAAGATATATGTTCAATCAGGTCAACAGCTACGGTTTTACTGTGTAAAACACGTCCCATGTCTATCGAATTAGCTTGCTGGGTTTGCTATTTTTGCCACATATTAAGCTGTCCTGAACACTCGAGCTGTGGATTGAAACGCAGTTTGCTCAATCTGTGCATTTAAATTAAGGAGTACATCTTTCTTTGCCGTCTCAAGAATATTAACAGCTTCTTAGGGCGCTTTTGAGTTTCTGTGCTCACGGATCTTTTTTCAAAGTGATGAAAGTTGAACCGTTCTTGTGCTACCATAAGAAGTAACATTGCCATCTGCCCATTGAGTAAAAATATTAACACCACGAGATGCTCTTACTACCAAATTATTGACGTCACGACACGGAGTACATCTTACTTTAACATCAGTAGCGTACATCAAACTGTTTTTTTGCTTTGTTGTTGTTCACTCCATATTTACGGATAAACAGTGGAACATTTTTCCTCGACTTGATCTTGATTCACAGGTAGAGGATTGCTGATTGCACTACTTTGGACAGTAACATTGCTCTCCGTTCTTTGAACTTTAGTTGCTACTGAACTCAAAGTCTCATCACTGGTCTCTTCTCTCTTCCAATAATGATTAATTTTTCTTTGCATTTTACAAACGTATATTATTTAGGCGAGAAATATTCCTAAAAATCAAACTTTTAAATTGTAATACACGCTACTTTTTATCGGTTATTTTATATTGGTTTAACAACAATCAATAACTTGAAATCCAAAAAATCTAAAACAGCCTCTGTCAGAAGAAGACTCACTACTAAACTGTTGCCTCCACAACACTGCGTTCTATTTAGTCGAATCTGAGCTGGTCTAAGTAGTGCGTATGCATTGAAACTCGTCTTTCGCTTTTCGCTGTCGAAATATGTCGCATGGCAATCCTTTTAGACAGGCTAGTAGGCTACTGCTGGTTACGTCGTCATTAAAATGTGGCTATCATTTGAGCGAGAGAAAATTTTACGTTGTGATATCACAGTCTGTGCTGCTTTGCTCAAACAAAACAACTGTAAGTACATTTTGCCATCTCTGCTGCCATAATCCAAGTAAGCCTAATTCCTCTCATAAAAATACCAATTTCTACGTCAATGTGACCCAACTTTTGTAAAAAAATACCTAGGCTAGGCGGGTCCTACAAAACTTTGGGAATTTTTTGGGCTGCAGGCGAGACCCTCAAACAAACCCAGTGCTCCGTACCCCCTTTCCCCCTCTTACAGCCTTGATTTAGCTTACGGGCTCTTTGAGCAACAGGCTGTTCGCATTAAAGAATTTTGATTTTGATGAAAAGTTTTGAAATTAATTTCATACGAAAATAAAATTTATTTGATAAAAGTGAGCCCATTCTTGAATTTTGTTTGATGATTTGACTAGCGGAATGTGCTACAGGCTAGATTTAGATTTAAAATCTTTTACCGGTACGGCGTTCCGGCAGCAAATCTTTTACCGGAACGGCGTACCGGACCGTTCCGGCTTACTTTCACCACTGCTCGTTGGGTCCAGAACTTTGTATACAAATACCATCCACTGGTTTTTGTCGGCTAAAACCGTGTTAGCGTTTGCTTTCTTTTCTGACCCGAGATTGCTAGAGCCTACCGGCAATTCTTGCTGTTAAAATAACCACAGTTAAGTGGAGAAGCACAACACCTACTGCCCCGCATATTGTGATTAAACATTAATTTCATGAAAATGATGTTTATAATGAAATCATGTTCTCAATTTCGAGTGGTTTTATGGGGCTTTTTCATTTGAATAACGCCAGGAATGAGTTTTGACATGAAGTCACTGGCGTATTTTTGCACTGTTCGTAATAATTCATCCTCCGCACTATACTTACTGTAATTGCCTAGTGTTTAGCAAATGCATGCGCTGCTTGTTTTATTATTGTGGATATTGGTGCTTTGTAACAGCTGTGGTTTAGTAGCTCCATAAAAAAATTACATGAAAACACATATTATATGAATGCTATGTGGATTTTTTGAATGTTGGTTTAATTGAAAAAGAGCCAGTACTTCTGTAGTGACAAAAGGCGCCGGGTATCACTGCAGAAGAACTCAAAAAGTAAACTTCTAAAAACAAAAATAAAATTTAACCATTAGCATTTCGTATAGTATATGACAGCACAGATCTCCTATAAAATACTAAAATACTTGTGCACTATTAAGTAAATAAACAATATGAATTTGTCAGTTACACATGCTTGGAGAAAAAGTAATTTCAAAAGTGTTTTTAGAATTAACTGCACAAAAATATTGATAAATTTTATTGTTTTACCAAACATTATGCATAACAAAACAAGACACACAGTCAGAGATGGGTTGCGGTAGAGAAAAACCAATACCAAACGGGTAAATGACAGAATTTTATAATAAATTAAGAGCATTAATGCCCACTTGACTTTGCTCCATCCAAGCCAACTCAAAATAGCATTTACGTATGACACATTCGGCACGAGCAGCACGCCGCCGTTGCTGCTTCATCTTTCACCTTGCATTTTCATTGCAAGTTTTGACATTAGCTGCTTAATAGTATTCTTCGTATTTCGTTTTACGCTTGCGTTGGCTTCATTCATTTTCTTTTCAAAATTCCTAAGCGTGATTGCTTCAAATGCAAAAGCTGACAAGCGGCGCATTTGAAGTGCTTTTGCAGCAGTTCGCTTTTGCAAATTCAAAACCAGCAAGCCGCGCTTTGAAACTATCTCGCACCGTGTAAGTAAACCAGTGCGATAGCGACTCTTCCGCCGACTCGATTTTGCGAGAATCACTGGCACGCAGTCTCAACGTGTAAGTGACTTCAGCGAGTTGCAATCGAATGCGAGCGCCACGTTAAAATCTCTCCCGTGTGAGTGACTGCTACGATTTGATTTTTTTGGGGGCGTGTCTGGCGATATCGCGCACACAAAATCTCCCGTGAATCTTGCGCCGTGTAAGTGACCTACGCGATTTGAGAAAGAAAAAAGGCAAAATGTCGATTCTCGCAGCTAAAAGTTGATCGTGTAAATGCGGCTGAAGAGTCGCTATCGCACTGGTTTACTTACACGGTGCGAGATAGTTTCAAAGCGCTGCTTGCTGGGTTTGAATTTGCAAAAGCGAACTGCTGCAAAAGCACTTCAAATGCGCCGCTTGTCAGCTTTTGCATTTGAAGCAATCACGTTTTTGGAATTTTGAAAAGAAAATGAATGAAGTCAACGCAAGCGTAAAACGAAATACGAAAAATACTATTAAGCAGCTAATGTCAAAACTTGCCATGAAAATGCAAGGTGAAAGATGAAGTAGAAACGGCGGCGTGCTGCTCGAGCCGAATGTGTGATACGTAAATGCTATTTTGAGTTGGCTTGGATGGAGCAAAGTCAAGCGGGCATTAATGCTCATAATTTATTATAAAATTCTGTCATTTACCCTTTAGGTATTGGTTTTTCTCTACCGCACCCATCACTGACTGTGTGTCTTGTTTGGTTATGCATAATGTTTGGTAAAACAATAAAATTTATCAATATTTTTGTGCAGTTAATTCTAAAAACACTTTTGAAATTACTTTTTCTCCAAGCATGTGTAACTGACAAATTCATATTGTTTATTTACTTAATAGTGCACAAGTATTTTAGTATTTTATAGAAGATCTGTGCTGTCATATACTATACGAAATGCTAATGGTTAAATTTTATTTTTGTTTATAGAAGTTTACTTTTTGAGTTCTTCTGCAGTGATACCCGGCGCCTTTTGTCACTACAGAAGTACTGGCTCTTTTTCAGTTAAACCAACATTCAAAAAATCCACATAGCATTCATATAATATGTGTTTTCATGTAATTTTTTTATGGAGCTACTAAACCACAGCTGTTACAAAGCACCAATATCCACAATAATAAAACAAGCAGCGCATGCATTTGCTAAACGCTAGGCAATTACAGTAAGTATAGTGCGGAGGATGAATTATTATGAACTGAGCATAAATACGCCAGTGACTTCAAGTCAAAACTCATTCCTGGCGTTATTCAAATGAAAAAGCCCCATAAAACCACTCGAAATTGAGAGCATGATTTCATTATAAACATCATTTTCATGAAATTAATGTTTAATCACAATATGCGGGGCAGTAGGTGTTGTGCTTCTTCACTTAACTGTGGTTATTTTAACCGCAAGAATTGCCGGTAGGCTCTAGCAATCTCAGGTCAGAAGAAAGCAAACGCTAACACGTTTTTAGCCGACAAAAACCAGTGGATGGTACTTGTATACAAAGTGCTGGACCCAACGAGTAAACATAGATGTGAGCCTATCAGCCTACTCTGCCAGCACTGTCACAGCACCGATTGACCTTTTTTGTGTTGCCCCGCTCTAGTTTTGATCCGGCCGCTTTTTCCTTTTAGTTTGCTCAGTTTGTGCGCCTCACTTTAGTTCCTGCAGCCAACGCTCTAAAAATTGCGCGCTTTTTGGTAATTTCTGCACGCCTTTGTGTTTGGCCGAGTTACCTCTGTTCTGGCATTCCTTTTCATTCAAGCAACTGGCAAACAGACGTATTTCATTTTCAAGACCGCTCGTATGGCACTCTTTAAGTTCATTATTTTCAGGCTAAATTTCAGATATATTTTGCCATGTCTTACTGTTCCAAATTATGCATTTTGTCTGAACAATGCAGTTCAAGTTGAAGAATTTCAATTGTGGTTAGCCCAGACGGACACGTTGAAGGCTCCATATTGTAACGGAGGGCTTCTGTAACAAGCACCTCCACTTTCAAAATATATTGTCCAAATGCCATTACTGTGAATTCATTGTCTTAGCTATTCTAGGGTTAAGAACAACCGAAAAAGAAGAAATGCCAAATCAAAAAAGAAACTAAATTCTATACTGATTCAAAACAAAAGAGCTTGAATAACTTCGAGAGTATAGAGTGTTATTGCGCATTGGGCAGGTAACAAAAAAACTTTTTGGCTCTCGTTCGAACGAAAATTAGAGCTTGCTTTTTTGCTTTCCGCAGTTTTACGATGCTGCAAAAGCAGCTAAAAAGGCGTTTACAAGCAGACAGACCATTAGGTATTAACAAACATTGTCGCTATAAGTGACATCAATGATCTCAAAATTTAAGAACCAATTAAGAGCAACTGATGCTCAACATTGGCAAAAAATTAAGAACAGTCAGCCTCAACTCAAAATTTACTGGTTCTTATGCAAACAGTGTACTTACGGTATTATAAAAACAAAATACAATTAAGGTACTGTTTCCTGTGGTTAATTTATCATACATTTTATTAAGGGTTAAAGCCCTGCTTGATTGGCTTC
Organism: Trididemnum nubilum; assembly: GCA_963965965.1. NCBI lineage: Eukaryota > Metazoa > Chordata > Ascidiacea > Aplousobranchia > Didemnidae > Trididemnum > Trididemnum nubilum. The sequence continues at coordinate 33,366,848 of OZ014478.1, forward strand.
ACAGTTATCAGCAATCAGCTCATGACTGCCGTATCTGCAGTAGACCACTGCCAGTATCAACAAGAAAATTATTTCTTCTTTGTTTCAAACTAATATGAAGTAAATTTAATATCACAATCACAATTAACTACGGTAAAAGCACTACGGACTATTTTGTACCATGAACACAATATTTTATGAAGTAAACTTAGATAATCGCAGCAAGCGACTCGCAAAGCATTTGTGCATTGCGCTATGCCGGGGCGACTCGTAAATTGCATACGATTTGCTGTTTACACGAGCGCGACTTTGCCTTGTGACTCTCGAGACGTTGAAATCGACCTCGTGTAAGTGATCACGGGCGAGAACGATTGTCGCACCGAGTCGCGCAAAAATATAATCGGCATCGCAAATCGCAGGTGTTACTTATACGGCAGCGATTCTTGCCAAACGCGATCACGGCAAGCGAGTCTTGCCTCGTGTGAGTAACCGCTTTGCGAGAGAGATTTTCACGCATAAAAAATCGTCGAATCGCGTTGCAAAAAAGTCGCCCGTGTAAATGCGGCTTTCTATATACCTGTTTTTGAAACTGTATTACCTAATGCAAATCAAGTTACCATTTCGAAAGTTGAATAGTTATTACGACATTTACTCATAAAGAGTACCTAGCAGCTAGCCCGGAGACTACCCAGGGCATGAACTCATGACCCACGTAGTCATAAAGAAAATTTACGCAGCATGCAATTAGCCTATGCCAACAAATAAATTAGTTTTTCTGCCTCACCATGCTGCTCGGGAAACCGATGTCTGAAATTATTGTCTCTGTAATGCCCAGAGGTGGAGTCGAGGACACAAGGCTCGAGGCCAAGGCCAAGGCCAAGGACACAACAAAAATCCGAGGCCAAGGCCAAGGCCAAGGCCAAGGACAGCCTTTCCGAGGACAGACACTCTCGAGGCCAAGGACAGGAATGCTCGAGGCCAAGGCCAAGGACCAAGGACACAAAGCGCAAGTGCTCTCCAAAAAAAAAAAAAAAAAAAGGTCTTCACGAAAAATTTTCAGGCGATCTCCAAAAAAAAAAAAAAAAAAAAGGTCTTCACAAAAATTTTTCAAGCGATCTCCACAAAAAAAACGCTTTCCAAAAAATATTTCAACCGCTCCACAAAATTTTAACTTTCCAAAAAATAGTGCTGTCCTCGAGCCGAGGACAGGCCAATTTTCGAGGACTTGAGGCCTCGAGGCCAAGGCCAAGGACTTGACCTTCGAGGCCAAGGCCAAGGCCAAGGACTTCAAAATCTGTCCTCGAGGACGTCCTCGAGGCCAAGGACGTCCTCGAGGACTCCACCTCTGGTAATGCCATTTGGGTGAGGCCAGTTTTTAGCTTTAATACGACAACAAAAAATTTTCCTTTTTTCTGTGCGTACTTTACAGTAAAATCGCATTTTGCATTGTTTTATTCATTCTGTGAAATTTTGAGATACGTTTACCTTGTTGATGCATTTGCTAGGCAACGCATCTATTAAAAAACCTGCCTGCCCCCGCCTACCCCGTCTGCTCCGTCAGCCGCGTATATTTCGTCTTTGCCCGTCTAGCGAAATGCTAATGATTGACTGTTTTCTTGACTTGCAATGAAGTTGTCCGTTGAGACTACAACTACGTTTTTGACTGTCGAGAAAATAGACGGGTTGGGAAATTGATTCACGTATCAATTTCCCAGATCTGAGCTCTCTGGGTCTGAGTCAGGGTTGGAAAAATTACTTGTGTTTACTTTAATTACAATTACAATTACAATCTAAAATTTTCTATTACAATTACAATTATTCAAGTTCAAGTAATTGTAATTCAATTACAATTTCAATTGCAATTACAATGAAAAACATTAATAACAAATGTTCCCTGGACTAATCCTGTTAGGCCTTGCAAAAGCATTTGATATTATGTCCCATTTAATCCTGCTCTCCAAATTAGATCACTCAGGCATTATTTTGTGGGAGTGCTAAAAATCTATTGCAGTCATTCTTGAAACGAAAAAAATTTGTATTTGCGAATGGGTGGAAGTCTAGTACTGAAAACAGTAACTACTGTGTAGCGCAAGGCTCAACCCTTTGCCCTTTACTATTTTTGATATATATAAACGATTTACCGTCATCTGTTAATTGCATCCCCAAACTTTTTGCTGATGATATGTGCAGAGATGGGCAGCGCAAGTCACAATAGTTGCGCCGCAAACGCACATGCAACTACTCTAAAGTTCTTGCGACGCAAGCGTTTCCGTAATCCCCTTAAAATAATTGTGCCGCAACCAGTGGCGTACGCAGGATTTTTCAATGGGGGGGGTTTTCAAAAGTGACATCAAAAATTTGTTCCCGATCTATACTTTGGTGAATAAATAACTTAGCGTAATGTAACAAGATGGAATCAAAGTCACACAGTGCATAATGCAAACAAAACTCTTCAAACAAAAAACAATTAAGCGTTAAGCATACATCTATAGTTAACATCATAAGGTTTGCAACTGAAAGATGAAGAAAAAATTGTTCAAAACAAAAGCTACGAAAACACATATGATTATAAACAGTGCAAAGCGTGGCAGGCACGTAGCCAGAAATTCGCAATTGAGGGGGTTGTTTTGGGGGCCTGGGGGCGGAGCCCCCAGCCGCCTGAGGCACGGGGGTCTGGGGTCGGAGCCCCCAGCGCTTGAAAATTTTGCATTTTTTTTTCAAAAATAACGTAATTTTAGGGGCTATATTGATAAAAAATAATGCTCTTAAAACGTGGCATAGAAATTGGTAGTGCAAACCTGATTAAACTGTTTGCATAAATGGGCTATGTGGAAGGTGGCTAATGGTAAAATTTTAGCTCTCTTGCTTACATGCTGGTAAATCATAAAATCCTATAGTTCAAGAAAACTCACGCAGAGTAATCTATTTCGTTTATATTTTATAGAGAAAAATAAATGGAGGGGGCCTAACGGAAAATTTTTTGAGACAAGTGATCGGTTATTAACTAATACTAAGTAGCCTCCCCTATTCCAAAGTTTATAATATGCTCGCTGATGAAACCTACGTGTAGCATTTTTACTCTAGCGATCAAATTTGATTGCTTGTTTTTGGCCAGTTTTTAAAGTTTTCATTGATTTGTGGGTTTTATTTTTGACAAATTAGCCTCCCCCCCTAAATTTATGTTTCAAAAGATGTTTCGAGATTTGAGTGGATTAATAATTAATTAGTACTGAAACCCCATCTCCATATTTTTTGATGAAGCCAATGTTAAGCATTTTTAGCGGTTAAATTTGCTAATTTTAGCAATTTTTTGAAGTTGTTATTGATTTATAAGCCATATCTTTGACAAGTTAACCCCCCCTAAGAAACTCTAAATGCTTTAAAAGTTGCTTTAAATCATGTTGGAGTCCGTGTCATTGCAAAAAAACAGGCTCAGAAGTGCTAAAAACGTGATATTTTTTTACTGTGCATTTTGGTCGACAGACCAATGGGGGGAGGGTTTGAACCCCCAAAACCCCCCCTGCGTACGCCCTTGGCCGCAACCGCAAGTGCAAGTGTGGCGTTTAAAAAAGTATAATTCTGATTGATCCACTGCTCAAACAGCACAATAGTTTACGATACGAAATGAATATTTAAAACAAGTTATGCACGCTACCAACTGACAAATAAAAAAATTGTTGATTTTCTTTCAAAAATATAAGCATTTGAAAATGCGCATCGCTTAACTCCGATCACTTTGGGCAAAAACCAAAAAAAAAATTACGCTCGACACCCGCACTTAAAGGAATCAGGATGTTAATTTCAACCAACAAATACAAAACCGTTCGAATGCCCATAAAGTCTTCATATGCGAGTGAGCGACTTTGGAGTCCTGTTTTTTTTCTAATATGGCTCGTCAAGAAAATCGATTTCTAGCTTCGGTGCATTTGTGCTGCCGGAGCAATTTAGCATCGCTCTGTTCTGACGAATGGAGCACGCAAAAAATCATCATGCAATTTGGATAAAGAAATTGAATCAACAAAGAACTATACCGACGAGGAGAATGTTGATCAAAAATCTTACAAACTCGTCACCCTCACAGCGTGAACATCGGAACCCGAGTGTGACCGTTCAAATCTCAGTGCAACCAATCAATATTAGCATGGTCATTTTAACACGTAGCTGCAATATCAAAGTGGTCTAACGTCTGTACTGCATTGAAGGACTGCCGCGACTTCAAAACTTGTGTATGTTTCTGGTTGTTGCGGACATGGGTTCGAATCTCATCCGTAGTCATTTTTTCTGACAACCAGAGGCTTTGAAGGCAACCAGAGGCTTTTTCTGACAACCAGAGGCTTCGAAAAAAAAAAGTTTTTTTTTTCAAAAAATAATTTTTTCAAAACAACAAGTTTATTTCCAAAAAAAAGTTAATTTTTCCGAAAAAAAGTTTTTTTTCTAAAAAACCTATTTTTTTCTGTGAAAAAACGTTTTTTTTCCCAAAAACATTTTTTTTATTCCAAATGACAGTCTTTTTTCAAATAAAAAGCTTTTTTGAAAAAAAAACACTTTTTCCAACAAAAAAGTTTTACATTGATTAAAATGTTAATATTTGCGAAGCTTTTTATCTGATGTTTGTCAAGAAGAATCGTCAGAATAGAGAGCGCAGGAAAAGGAGTGGCTATAGGAAAAAGCCGAGCAGTGATTGGCTGGAAAAGGATTGCTGAGAGAGCGTGATTTGCGTACAACCTTTAAGCTGTACAAGAATTTTTTTGTCAGCAGAGGGCGGGGTTAGAACTTTTGATAAAAGTGACTTCAGAAGCAGATAGATGGAAGCAGAGCGGAAAAGGTTTTACAAAAAATTGATTTCTTATTGCATTTTTTTCAATAACAAAAAATGTTTTCCACTACTTACTTGCAAAGTTTTTTTTTTACCTAATCCAGACGCATGCGATCTCCAGCCAGCGGTCTCAAATTTTGCGGCGTACGGACACGAGTTGCTAGTGTAATATTGGCACATGCAGCAAGCCGTGTGACGTTTCATGGTTATTTTGAGTCTACCTCCACCAAACAATACAGTGCAAACTTTTTCAGGAGTTAAGGATTCATCTCTCGGCAGATTCCTATTTATGGTCTGTACATCTTGTTGTAAATATACAAGGTTGGCCAAAAAAATTGCACCCTTGGACAAAGTGTCATAACTTTGTTTTGGAATGAGATAACATTTAAAAATTTTTACCATTACTTTATGACAATATATTGCGTAGCTTTGTAAAATTTTATTAAAAATTTTCATAAAATAACAAAATTACAGGTATTTGAATAGTGAGTATCATAAACTGCAATTGCATGAAAATTAACACGGCACAAATAGTAAGCGATTGTTTATTCGTTCAATATTTTTCGATGTGTTGCCCGTTTTCTGCAATCACCAACCGCACACGAGATCGAAACCCATCGATGGCGTTATTGATTACCGCTTGGGGCAATGTTTCCCACTCTTGAAGAATGGCTTCTTTCAATTCTACGGTGTTTTCAAATCCTCTTCCGCGGTAAACATTTCGCTCCAGAGCGCTCCAAACACAGTAATCGACTGGATTAAGATCTTTTTAAGATAAGATTAGGATCTTTAAGATAAGATCATTTCAAAGTTATTATTATTTGAAAAAAGATTTGTTATCATTCAGGCATTGTTACGTCACAATGAGTATAGAAAGGCCAATTATGAAAAAAAGTTACGTTACCTGCAAAAAAACCTTTGAACGCACTTTGTAAAAAGAGATTGCAGTCTTCAATGTTTAAATGGACGTCATTTTATAACTTGTTGGAATTTCATTGTAAAATTTTAAACAGCTACGCAATATATCGTTGTAAAAAAATGGTAAAAATTTTAAATTGTTATCTCAATGCAAAAAAAAGTTATGGCACTTCGTCTAAGGGTGCAATTTTTTTTGGCCATCCCTGTAGTAAAAGCAATGTTTAAATCGATATTTTTCCGCTTAATCTTTACACCTTGTTTTAAATACACTTATAGTAAAAACAATGTTAAATTCTTGAAGCCAACTTCTTCAGAATTGCGTCAAGAACTTTTGAAGTTAAACTGGATTGTTGCTGCTTCAACTTGTTGTTTTACTTTGGAATTATTTTTGCTGTGTGAGTTGAATCACAAGTGGCTGCAGACTCGACAACCATTTTTGACAATTTTTCATGTAAAGTTTTTCATGCAAGTGCTATGTAGTTTAAATTTTTTACGCTCACTACATTTTGTGCAGTTAAAATTTTTCATCGTTTTACTTATGACAATTGTTCAGCACACCAGAATCCAATTTGTAACCTGTTAAAGACAACCTTATCCAACACATGCAAGTGAAACGAACGATTAAGTTATATGTGGGTTTGGCTTTCCCCGAATAAACTCTGGATATACGAAAGAAATTAGCCTGAAAGCGAAGTTTACGTTTGACTAAAACTCATTTTATTTGTGCTTCAAAATTGATTGCTTTGCTACTTTTTTGAGCAGGACAGATCAGCTCAAATTTTGTCCCGGGATACAGCACAATGACGAGTGTATTTTGTTCACACTCACGCAGCGACTTTTCCATGTTTTAACTTATATGTATATTTTTCTCACAAATGCAAGGTAAAGACCAAAAACAATCAAAGAAAAAGTTTTAGTTGTTTTAATTGACTTGGTGTTTCACCGGAGCTCCGCTCTTCAACGCTTTTAAGTACTTGCTTAAAATCAAAATAAAACCGTCCAAATTATGAATTTTCAAGACCCCTCCAGTTGCTGAAATTTTACCCCCTCGCAATGACCTTTTTTGGCTATGCAGGCAAAATGTAAAAAAAAACTAATGAAAGAAATTTTATTTGCATAACTGAAAAGGAATAAACGTCTGATTCAATAGAGCAAAACACCAAAAAACTCAGAAGAACAAGACGGGAATCAAAAAATCTGTCGCTAGAAAAAGCTCAAAAATGACGTCATAGTTCATTGAGGATAGATTTTAAAACTGCCTACCACTTCATTCAAGCGAAGGGAACTAATTGATGAAACATGATAATGACAAAGACGGCTCAAATGTGAAAATGTACTCTCGAATGGATGCAATTATCAGCATGAAAAAAAGCGGAAAACAACAATAAAAGGTAACAACAAAGATAGACGAAAGACGTAGTAACTACGAGAGAGAAGAGCTCGATTAATTTATTACATCTATTTATTTAATTGCACCAACATACAATTTTAATCAAATGAGCCGTAATTACGTCAGAAGAAGCATTGCAATCGTAGCCAATTCAATAGAAAAACAATATCTTGGCACAAACAAGGAAGCAGCATTACGAATAACGTTATATTATGCATCAAGTCAAGGTAGTATGGCTGTAGTTATCAATACGATGCATTGCTACTATACACCTTTACGAAAACGAAAAACAAAGCACTTCAATTTGCAGAAGTGGGCAAAGCACAACCTCCGCAATTGCGGAAGTAGCGTTGCGCATTAATTTTGTTATTTTGAAACATTGCGGAAGTTGCGTTGCGGACAAAAGTCTTTAAAATATGTTGCGCTTTCAAATTTTTTTCGGTTAATAACGCAATTCTATACATTGAACTTAATTTTGTTTCATTTCGATAGTAATAGTGATAGATATCTGCCTTCTTTAGCAAATTATTTACTCTTTTACTATCTAAAATTGCAAAAATGCTGTATTTGCATTGTGTTGTGAAATTTCAATTGCGAAAGTTGAGTTGCGCTTTAACTTGGTACGAAAACGCTGTTCCGCAATTGCAGAATTGCGTTGCGCTTCAATTGCATGAAAAAGTTCATTGCGAAAGTTGCGCTTCGCTTCAGAAGTTAACAAAATAAAATTGCTCATTTTGCGCTGCGCTTTTACTGGTTGAAAAGATCGTTGCGCTTTTGGTATAATGTTGTTTGTGCCCAACTCTGTCGATTTGCCATGGGCTCCTTGGTTGTTAGTTAGGGGCCTGGGACCTCCTGGTTGTCAGTTAGGGGGCCCTCTGGTTGTAGGTTAGGAGCCCCTTTGTTGTTAGTTAGGGGCCCTGGGGCCCCCTGGTTGTCAGGTATGGGCCCCCTGGTTTTCAGTTAGGGGTTCCGGGCCCCCCTAGTTGTCGGTTGAGGATCCCAGGGCCCCCTGGTTGTTAGTAAGGGCCCCCTGGTTGTTAGTTAGGGGCCCTGGGACTCCCTTGTTGTCATTAATATTGTGGTTAATTACTGCTTTGTGCGTAATTACTGAAAAAAACTGCAACTAAACATCGCTAGGCTATGTTTCCATAACTTTTTGTCGGTAGTGGTATTTTGATTGGGGGGGGCGGCCTCCTGGCTCCCCCTCCCCTGGCTGCGCCTATGCCGGAGCTCCTCAGTGACCTTAACCCATTTTAAGAATGAGGTAAAGTGACAGGTCGGAGGGCTACCCTCAACAACAGCACTGTGAGCAGTATTGAGAGAGAGCTCTTCTTAAAAGTCTTTCGTCCATCTTTATATTTTTATTGAACCGAATGCAGAGAGCGTGAAAAATTAAAAATACGTAGCACTTGTATGAAAAATTTTACATAAAAAATTGTCGGAAATGGTTGTCGAGTAAAACAACAAATTGAAGCAGCAGCAATCCTGTTTAACTTCAAAAGTTCTTGACGCAATTCTGAAGAAGTTGGCTTCGAGAATTTAACATTGTTTTTACTATAAGTGTATTTACAACAAGGTGTAAAAATTACGCGGAAAAATATCGATTTAAACATTGCTTTTACTAAATTTACAACAAGATGTACAGACCATAAATAGGAATCTGCCGAGAGATGAATCCTTAACTCCTGAAAAAGTTTGCACTGTATTGTTTGGTGGAGGTAGACTCAAAATAACCATGAAACGTCACACGGCTTGCTGCATGTGCCAATATTACACTAGCAACTCGTGTCCGTACGCCGCAAAATTTGAGACCGCTGGCTGGAGATCGCATGCGTCTGGATTAGGTAAAAAAAAAACTTTGCAAGTAAGTAGTGGAAAACATTTTTTGTTATTGAAAAAAATGCAATAAGAAATCAATTTTTTGTAAAACCTTTTCCGCTCTGCTTCCATCTATCTGCTTCTGAAGTCACTTTTATCAAAAGTTCTAACCCCGCCCTCTGCTGACAAAAAAATTCTTGTACAGCTTAAAGGTTGTACGCAAATCACGCTCTCTCAGCAATCCTTTTCCAGCCAATCACTGCTCGGCTTTTTCCTATAGCCACTCCTTTTCCTGCGCTCTCTATTCTGACGATTCTTCTTGACAAACATCAGATAAAAAGCTTCGCAAATATTAACATTTTAATCAATGTAAAACTTTTTTGTTGGAAAAAGTGTTTTTTTTCAAAAAAGCTTTTTATTTGAAAAAAGACTGCCATTTGGAATAAAAAAATGTTTTTGGGAAAAACGTTTTTTCACAGAAAAATATAGGTTTTTTAGAAATTTTTTATGTACAAGAATTTTTTTCTTGAAAAAAAAACTTTTTTTGCAAAAAAAAAATTATTTTTTGACAAAAAAATTATTTTTTGAAAAAAATTGTTTTAACCTCTGGCGCCTAAAAGTCTCGGTGCATAAAAGTCCAGGCGCCTAAAAGTCCTGGCGACTAATCGGCGGCGCATAAACGTCCCGTGCGTAAACGTCCGCACCTAAAAGTCGTAGACCGAATCCAGATTGTGACTTTGTGTCCTAAATTTTCTTAAGAGCTAACGATGCATTTTCCATTTATGCTTTTGAAGCAATTAGCATCACTCTCTGACGACTGGAGCATGCTACAACAATCATTATGTTTTTGTTAAAAAAAATTGAACCATCTAAATATACGGAAATGGGCAAGATTACCACCTTTTGGTAATCTAGAAGATCAAGATCAGATTATCCAAAAATGTGATCTTGAAGATCAAAGATCAGATCACCCAAACACTGTGATCTTGAAGATCAAGATTACTTTACTTTTAATACTCACAGACAGGTAGCGGTGATGATGGGAGGGATAGGTATAAATGTTAAATGCTGTATCAGTATTGAAGATCAATGGGCAATGGCAGTGTTGATTTCGCTCCTAACGTAAGGTATTTGACACTCAAAAACTTTTTGTAGCTATTTTACTAGTTTAAATAATCACGAAAACCCTTTTAGTTTATTTTTGCTAGTTTGATGGAGCAAAACCAAATTCAAGAACAAAATCAAATAAAAACATCAAATCTTGATTATACTCGCTTAATACCCTTTATGGGTGTCGCGAGTTTGCGGGACTCATCTCCACTTCAAAGCGCCACGCGCACACAATTTAACGTTGCAACAGTGGCCGGCTATTGGCAACTTGTGCTAGATTTGATCGACGCGGAAATCGAACCAGGTCTCTCGAACAAGATTCGGCATTGAAGTTCGCTATTTTTTATCTCAAAGCGCCCTTCTCAAAGTATATTATCGTCTCATTCAGTTCACAGACAACTGACATATGGTCTTTCTATCGGGGGCTCTTTAGTACTTTTCCTTTCTACATAAATAAACTTAAATCCCTCCAAAATAAATCTGTATAAATGGTCGGAGGTGGCTCTCCAGGTGAAAGTCCAACCAAATTTTTCAATAAATCTTCTGTATTAAAACTCAACGATCTTGTCAATGTGGAAGTAGCTGAAATAGTCTACGCTCACTTTACAGATAGCCTTTCATCCAAATTATCCAAATTTTTCACATTAACAAACATCTCCTCACGTGCAACCAGAGCAACTGAATCGCCACACAATAACTTATACTATACATTCACTGATTTTCAACCATTCGACTTCAACGATGCATTGAATATCAAAGAGTTAAAATTTAGAATAATATCTCACCTGAAATTCAAAATTCGTCAGCAAGATTGTTTAAAAGCAAATACAAAAAATATGTTTTACTAAATTATAGCTAAAAACAGGCGCGTAGCCAAAAATTCGCTTTGGAGCCCCCAGCGCTCGAAAATTTTGCATTTTTTACAAAAATAGCTTGATTTTAAGGCTATTTTAATAAAAAATAATGATTTTAAAACGTAGCATAGAAATTAGCAGCGTAACATGATTCAACTGGTTGCATTAAAGGACTATGTGGGAGGTGGCTGATGATACCATTGTAGTTTTCTTGTTTACATGCTGGTAAATCACAAAATTCTGTTATTCAATAAAACTCACACGGAGTAGTCTATTTCGTTTATATTTTATAAAGAAAAATAATTGGGGGGGGGGGGCTAATGGAAAGATATTTGAGAGAAGTGATGGGTAATTAACCAATACTGAATAGCCCCCCTCCCTCCTTATTCCAGGGTTTATAATATATTTGTTGATAAAACCTACGTTTGGCATTTTTACATCAACGATCAAATTTAATTGCTTATTTTTGGGCATTTTTCAAAGTTTTTATTGATTTGTGACTTTTATTTTTGACAAATTTAGCCCCCCCCCCTGAATATATGTTTCAAAAGATGCTTTAAATCATTTTTTAGTCCATTCCAGCACAAAAAACAGGCTCAGAAAAGCTAAAAACGTAGTATTTTCCTTATTCTGCATTTTGTTTGACAGGCTAATGGGGGGGGGGGGGGCTATAGCCCCCCCGCCCCCCCTGGCTACGCTACTGGTTAAAAACTTAAATGGCGACTTTGCCTTGTTTTTGTTTCATTTAAGAAGCAACCTTGAATATGTTTTTCCTTGGATCAACATGGGGGCTGCACACTCTAGGACCTAAAGGTCAATTTGTTGCTTCCCTCCTGTTAAGAATTATTAGTATCGCGAAACCCTTGAACAAGTTTTCAGTTTGTTGTTTTTCACAGAGTAAATAAATTATTGATTGATTGATTTCAGGTCTTTTTTTGAACCAAACGCTGAGTAGCTGCGGTTCCATGATATGCAATTCTACTCCCCCCCCCCCCTGGTGCCGTTTTCTTGTGATCCCTCGGTAAATGCTCGATCTTGCGTGGACCCTTTCAAAGACGTTATTGTTCAGTTCTCAGCATTTTAATTAAAGATACAAAAACGTCAAATTGGATTTCGATATTCAACTGTGTGAACACATGTGCTGAACTCAATGGTGGAGTAAAGAGGTTGAGAAAAATTCTTATCTCTGTAATAAGTAAAATACATTTTTTTGTAACTGCAATAAAAGTTCTTGATCGTGAAAAGTTGTATCAGTTTTAGTTTGATTAATTGCTGCGCTATCGTGTAATATACCGTCAACTCCCGTTAATCGGACCCCCTTTAATCGGACACCCTCGCCATCGGACACAAATTGCCAAGGAACGGAATTCCTGCATTGTAATGTGCTGTGTTTTACCTCTATAATCGGGCAACTTTGCTATCCGCCTATGACAGCGAAATTCTAGGAACAAAAGGCAAGATGCATTTAAAAATTTCCCGTTTATTGGACATAACAATTAGACCACAGTGCTTGCCCAAGAGTGCATTCCGAAATAATAGGAAATAATTACAATTATTTCGCAACGTTTAAAACACGATGAATAAAACAGCTTTGTGACGTGTTTTGCAGTTGAGTTGTCTACATACAATGAGTTTCCTGCGCTAACCAGGGACACACAAGCGCAGATCGGGGTTGCGTGATTGACGTACCGACATTACCATCCACAAACTACGCTAACTCGTTAATCTACGACCTCGCTGATCGGGCGTTATTCATTGGAACAAATTGTGTCCGATTTACGGGAGTTGGCTGCATTTAGTTTTTGTAATAATTTGTAAATACTTGAATATATTTGGAGCAACACTTATTGTCAAGTGCAGTTTCAGTGTCACAAGGTATAGCACATTTTCTGGTTTTTCTACCTTTTGTGTATATTGACTTAGCAATAAACAAATAAAATTATTAAAAGCTAACTTATTACAAGAATGCAAACACTAACACGCACAACGAAAAACAAAATAAGCTATGAATAACCCATGCAGCGATAGGGTTGCTTATTAATAAGATTAATAGCAGGGACGTATTTAGGGGGAGCCATTGGGCCATGGCCCCCCCTTTGGGTCGCCAGGATTGCAAAATTGCATAGAAAAGTGAGCAAAATTGAGGCATGGCCCCCTCCTTTGCAAGTTGGGCATCAGGCTTTGGGCTCGAAATCACCTGATTTTGGGCGAAAAATGGGACGAAATTTGAGTGCCACAATTTCAAATTCTGATCTATGTTCCTCTCAAATTTTCTGAAGTTTCTGGCCCCACCCCTTTTCAAAATCCTGCGTACGCTACTAGTTAATAGAGTTAAATTTGTCGGTGAACAATTTGTGCAAATGCGTAGGTGACATAAGTTGCATAATTGCATAGATGACAATGATGCTGAAGTTAATTAACTATTAACCAGCAAAGCATTCAGCACCAGTTATTTGTACAACCACCAACTATACAGTATATTCTTAAATGTTTATTGTAACACGCAAGAACAGTATTGGATTGAATGCTTATCATGCAAAGCCAAAGCTAAGGAAGTCGCAAGAACAATTTGTTAAATTTTGAAAGAGGATTTTTAGTGAAAAGATCAAAAGAGTCTATACGCTGTATTTCAAAACTGTGCAGATCGATCTATATATATGATAAACATTTGCATGGTTATTTTTTACAACGGCCTTGATCGCATGATCTGGGGTCAAATCGCAGTATGCAATGAGTACCTGCTTTTTTGCCTTCGAACAAGCAACAAATTCAGTAGAAAAGAATTCAAAGAAATCCACTGAAACTTTGGATCATTTGAAACTCCCAATCAGGTGCGGAATCCCCGGTGACAAGAGGATAAATACAAAAATAAAAAAAGTACAGTTTCAAAGATGCACAAAGAAATACACCAGACAAACATTCATTCATTCATTTTTTTATTTATTCTTGACCACCGCAGAGTTGTAAGTTGGGCCGGTCTTTTCGGGTCGGGTTGGGGTTCGGACCGGGTTCGGGGCGGGTTTGGGCCCAAAGTTGACAAAATTTCGGGCTTAATTCGGGCCTGAGACGTGCTGTTTGTCTTAGGTGCACAAAAATATAAACAAAATGACTTGGCAACATTGCTAAATTTTCCGACCTAACTTAACTTTCGGGTTTTTTCGCGCATCATTTGGGCTTCAAGTTAATTTTCGGGTTTGGGCCGGGTTCAGGCCTGAACTAGTCGGCCTGTTTAAAACTCTGGACTATCACAACAACAGCAAATGCATGGTAACACAATAATAACACGTAGCGTCAGGAAAAGGAAGTAGCGACACAGCGTCAGACTTTAAGACATGCAGAGGATATTGAAGACAAAAAAGCAATTTTTATTTGCATGGTTGCTACACCTGTCACACCAGCTTAAGTACATTGTAGGCCTAATCAAAGCACTCATAAACACACGGAAGCACTCATAAACACACGGTCATTAAAAGTTCAACATCACTGTCCTTCTAAAAATGCTCCTCACAGTTAATCATTTGTGCAAAGTTTTTTCAAATTATCTGTACTTTCAGCAGCAACCACGTTGAAGCGTGTTACGAGTTGGCGGGGCCCTTTTCCGCGTTATTGCGCCCGAGCAACACAGCTTATTTCGAAGAAATGTTGCAGCAGTGGCGAGCCGTTGGCAACACTGAGTTCGATTTTTCCAGCCCGAGATTGAACCTCAGACCTACCGCTCCATAAACTAACTGGTCGGTTCACAGTTTATTTTAATTAAAAGATTGTCGGAATTCTACTGGCGCATTTGCATGAATAAGCACAAATCCCAAGCACTTAACAAATAGCAATTTATCGAACAAACATTACTTTCAAATCAAAGCTAAGTTTATTTGGCAGAATGCCAAAAATTCATTAAAGTTATTGATGTTAAAATTGTTTTTTAGAATCCCGAATATTAAAGCACAAACGTTTTCCGAAAAAATACAACATACAAAGTACGAATAGGTTACAAAACATATGGGCCTTTATGAATAGCGTCTGTTCTGCAATATATGCGGTTAATGTCAATACAGCTAGTTAAGTTCTTTTTTGTAGCTTTATCTGACTCAACATGAGCTGAGATTTTCTTCTGAAACCTCGGTTTGTTTTCAGACAGTAACTATGTAGACAGAGGTTAAACCAAGCGACGTGGTGCTACAAAATTTATGAGAAATACACAAATCTTAAAAGCAAGGAGGAACTACAGTACTACAACATTTCTGCAACAAAAATTTCCAACGCCATTCAAAACGCAAAGCCACAAAGAAATTGATTTATGTCTGTTTAAATTAAAGTAATTGCGTGTTACGTTATTAAAGTAATTGCGTGTTACGACCACCACAGCAATATAGCAAATGCATGGTAACACAATAATAACACGTAGAGTCAGGAAAAGGAAGCAGCGACACAGCGTCAGACTTTAAGACATGCAGAGGATAATGAAGACAAAAAAGCGATTTTTATTTGCATGGTTGCTACACCTGTCACACCAGCTTAAGTACATTGTAGGCCTAATCAAAGCACTGAGATTCTGTTATTGGCCGACTAAATTGTGCAATTGCGTGTTACGTTATTGGCCGACTAAAAGTAATTTTTGTCAAAATTTATGTAGTGCACTAGCTCTTATTAGTATATTTATTTATTTATTTGAATGCGGAAACATGGGCAAATGAATTTTTGAACGCTTTCAGAAGATATATTTGATGAGATAGAATACTAATACAATAACTTATGATACTACTGCATATCATAAGGTAGAAAGCGTTCTTAAACAGAACTTTAAATAAAGCAAAGAACTTGCAAAAAAAACAAAATGTTTAGTGCTAAAGTAACCATCGACCAGAAGCAGTTTCCGTAGTTTATATGTAAGAAAAACACAGTAAATGAAAGTCAAGACGTTCCATAATTAAAAAATTTAAATATGAAAAAAAAAAAACGGAAATTTGATCAAAATTTGTCAGCACTATTTTCGTTTAAATTTTGATGAAATTCTTTAGAATAGGCTTTGAGTTGGAGTTATAGTTTATAGGGTTAGTGTTTGAGTATTAAGATGGCACGCTTTGCAAGCGGGTTGCAATGTCCTAGACAGAATTCACTACACAGAAAATCGTATTTGTTTTTTTGAATTATTCCACAATCAAGAAATTCAGTCTTTTTTTATAGTAAATGCATTTTATTCACCAAGTTGCCTTGATCAGGAGACAGCGAAGAGAATTTTCGGTCTTCGAGTCACTCTGCCACCTGGCCCCCGGTCTACCACACACGGTATAGACTTTGCACTGACCTTGTAATTGCTGAATGTCAAGCAGAGATCTGAATGGCAATTTCTATTGTCGTTGGTTTGACCCGACCGGGAATCCAACCCGAGTCTACTGTTTCAGGAGCATTCGCTCTATCCACTCGACCACTGAACAGGTAAATAGTATTAGGGTTGTGCATTATACATCGCAATAGCTCACTATTTAGATCTCTAAACTAACCAATTACTGTACTCGTATATGTGGCTCGTACATGTGGTAATTTGGTTAGCTACATAATATGGTTGGTTGATTTTTCATGATCGATTAATAGTTTAATACGACAAGTTTTAAAGTTTCAATGTCGGTTTATTCAAAAAACTACTTTGAAGAACTGCAACTGCATCGCCGAAAGCAACTGAATAAAACAACAAAAAATTACAATTTTTCAACGTCTGCTTACAAAACAGTTTTAGAGATCTGGGTCACATGTGTATAATGGAAAGTTCAGGTGATGGAAGGAAATTTTTTTGAAAAAATTGATAACAAAGTGACTGAAAGCCAGATGTTTGGCAGAATTTTAAAAATACCAACAAGAATTTAAGGCTTCTTTGTGATTGATTCTTTCAAAAACGATTAAAAAAAAAAGATATTATCGAACAGTTTGTAAATTAAGGAATTTTGCTTTTTCCTGTTGAGAAGCAGCAGCGTAATTAACATACTGATTTGGCAAAGTTTTAAAATGCTTAAAAGAATTTGAGGCTTCTTTTTTTCTTAATTTTTTCAAAAATGATATAAAAAAAACATAGCTTGACAAACAGTTTGCAAATAAAAAAAAAATGTTTGCTTTTTGCTGTTGAGAAGCAGCAGTCACACTATCTTGTAACGTGCCGATGTCTGGTTAGTGGCTTTTCAAGACAACATTTCGTCTATCAAATTGGCTGTCATTTTCAGAGCAAGAGAACCAAACATGAGATTGATGAATAATGCATCAACTATGTACAATTGCACACGCTGCACACGTGATAAACGATGGCGAAAATCAAACCCTTAATCGTAATTAAAACACTAGTCGGTGATCTTTTCGCTGGTTTTATCTGCGAGAATTTTTTGCACATTATTTGATTTATATTTTTTCAAAGACCTAAAAATCCTCAAGTATTAAGATACTCCCCTATGACCGATTTGAGATAAGCTCTCTTAAATTTTAATGATATTTTATTGTTCAGATAACTATTACTATAATATTTTTTCAAATTTTTTTTAAGCAATATTTATCAACAACTTTTTCCGTAATGTACGTATTTTGATTTTATAAAACATGTTATGGGTATTGTTAATTTTTTTGTTTATCGCGCTTTCGTAAAACACAAGCCTTTTTTGCACATTGAGTTTCATTTCCTGGTATTTTTTTGTAGAAGGTGATGACGTATCCAACAACCATTGGCAAAGCCAAATGGAAAATCTTGACTTAACAGACTCGGATGATGACTACACAAGTAAGTTTACCATCTTTATTAAAGTAAGTTACCAAAAACTGATTGGAAGTTGGAACTATAGCAATTAACAATTTTACATTAATTCATAACTTAATTCTCTACAGATTGACCAAATGTTTCACGCGTTACCGCAATCATCACTAGAGAATTACTATCTTTTTTGTTGGAACCAGTAAACTTTGAATTGTGGCTGGCTGTTCTTAATTTTTTGCTTATGTTTAGCCTTGTTTGTTCTTAATTGTTCTTAAATTTTGAGAACATCGATGTCAATTCCATCAACCATATTTGTAAAACTGATGAAAACCCAATGCTTCGTTTGCTTGAGTGAACCCTTTTTTGCTGCTTTTGCAACATTGTAAAATCTCTATCAAAACGCTAAAGCACAATGCTTGTAGATACCAGAGGTGGCCGGATCCACAAATTTAAAGACTCGTACCCAACAAGAAGAGATCCGGATCCAATCCGGATCCGCGAGTATACAACCACCCTTTGTCCATATCAACGAAAACCAAAAGTAGACCAAAGAAAAAAAGAGGTTCTCACTCAAAATTGGGGCGTTTTTTTTGCCAAAATTCGGGTGGAGACCAAAAAAAGAGTCTTCACTAAAAGTTGGGACGTTTTTCTGCCAAAATTCAGGTGGAGACGAACAGAAAAAAAAGATCTTTACAGAATGTAGAGCTGATTGTGTTCCCAAATTATTTGAAGGGGCAAAGCCAAATTCAGATCCGGATCCGGTCTGGATTCGCATCTTTTAATGAAACTGGATCCCAATCCGCAAAAAAACAATAAGATCCAGGTCCAATCCGATCCGCTCCAGGTCTGATGGAACCTCTGGCAGACACTCAACAGAGGCAGCGATTCGCACAGTAATATCACGCGGGACGCAGTACATCACTAGCAAAAGCGCACATAATCAGCAATTCTATAACACCAATTCGAATACGACATAAACAAAAAATGTCATTAAACATGATTTTCTAAAAGCATGTTGAATGTCATTTTTATTCTAGCCGTAAAATCCAATTGGTTTTTTGACTCACCCTCTTATTTTAGATATTGATACAGAAGATGAAGATGAAACAGCAGCAGCAGCATGTGATGACCCATATCAGCAGTATCCGATATACGGTCAAAAAACTTGGGATCAGCAAAATCGTCCAATGCAAGAAGATTCCGTCTACAACTCAAAGAAGCCCATTAAATGTAAGATACAGCATTTTTCTTCAAACAATAATTTGTAAAAACAATATGGCAGTCAATTTATATGTTTTAAAGTCCAGCCATGGTTCAGGAACTGCAGCGATTCTGCAGCGTATTATAACTATAAGTTGCTCAATGCTCATAAATAATTTTTAACAACTGCTTTGCAAAGAGTAGCGCAACCAGGAAGTAAGTTACTTAAAAAATTCAACCCAAATCAGCAATCAAGCCAAGCATAACACAATTTATTGCGCTACTCAATTTGGAACAAATAATTCTACAAGAAATAAATAAATGGCACATTTGAGAGTAGCAACAAAGTTGAGGCGAAGGAACCAGGAAGTCATCTGATCGAACATCCATCTTGTTAGTCACACTGCAATGTCTAAATAATGTAGCGCAATGTGATAAGAAACTCAGAAAAAAAACACAAATAAAAAATAAACGACTGAAAAAAAAATCAAGCGCGAAAACAACTGCAAAAAGTGCAACAGTCGACTTCTGTGAGCAACGAGCTAAATTTGCATAATTATCTCAGCCAGAAAAAGCGATACTCAAGAGCTTAAGTTTATTATTAAAAATTTGTCTACAATTTTTTTGTTTAATTTTTGAAACGAATATTGTTTGATTAAAATGGAACTGAGTTCCAAATTTTAGCCCCAATATATTTGATACAAAAGCAGATGTTTGTGTTTTTGCGTTGTGAAAAATTCCAGTCAGAATTCTAATATCTTTGTTTTGCTATTTGCTTAATTCAGTTAAATAGGGAAAGTGCTACCCTACGCAAGAATTCTATAAATAAAGATTACAATGTGCTAAAGCTAATAAAGTTTTAACATTGCATTTTCATGTAGTAAATATTTTAGTTTGTACAATATGATAACTGCTCGAACAATTTTGGTTTTCAAAGATTTCTAATGCTGTCGAAAGTTCAGGTTGCCGTCCAAAATCACTTCCCGATATTTAGCTTGTCAGCTGATCGAATAGCACCAGCTTTGCTGTTTACTTAATTCAGATTGAGGAGCATTTGATTCCCGGTTTATAATTAATAGATTGGATTTAGAAGTATTTGAAGTCACTTTGTTTGCAATTATCCAACCACATACTTTATTGATTTCAGATTCCTGATTTTTTCCAAAAGTTTCAAAGTAGGAGCTTTAATCATAAGGCACTTGTCATCCGCAAATAATCATGAAGTGCTGTTTATACAATTACGTAAATCGCTAATGTAAATCAAAAATAAAAGCGGCCCCAGAGTGGACCCCTGAGGCACTCCTATAAAATTAGATTTTGGAGTAGAGTTTTCATTAGCTATAGATACTAATTGAAAATCTTGCCAAAATCCAGCGAAGACCTTTTTTTGGTCTTCACCTAATTTCAGGCGAAACACAATCCCAAATATCAATTTTGCAAATAAAAATTTTTAAACTTTGGAGTCAAGCCCCCTCACTTCCCTTTTGCAAAATCCTAGTTGCGCGTCTGTTTCTAAACGCACTGTAGCAATATTTTTTGATGGTTTGTTGATATTGACCTCTGCTGTCAAATTCATTGAACAATATAAGGAACTATTGTGAAATCACTCGAACCAGAGCTTCATTCTGGTTCAACATTTTTGCCATATATCTTTAGGCCAGAAAGCACGCAACGGATGAAACATTTTTTCTTCAAGCAGATTGTTGTACTTATTGTTGGATGATATTGTGTGGCAATAAGAAATCCAAAAAATGATTGCTCACCATTCAGGTCCACAAGGGATAGGAGTTCGGGCCTTATCCAAAAATTTAAATACATACTAATTTTAACCTTATATCAGCAATACAATTATTCGCAAATGGGAAAAATTTTGTGATGGAAGATTTGATTTAAAAGCTATTTTAGAAAGTTTTAAAAACACGTTTAAGCTGTTTTGTTCGATATACTGTTGCAGTAACTAGACGCAAAAAATTTTCAAAATTAGCCGAGCTGCGTTAGCGAATCAACATATGAATATTTGTTGATCAATCACAAAATCACCAAGCTGCTGAAAGTCAAATTCATAACCTCCGGAAGATGGGAGTTTCGAGTGTTTTCTTACTCCAATAGTGGTGGGTTTGTGTGGAGCTTTAAATTTTTTCCAACCTAAAATCTGAATTACACGATCTAGTATAGGAATCATATTTAAAAATTAGCATTGTAGTTGCTTCTACTTTTATTGATAATTCAGCAAATAAAGAATGTTGGCAAAGTATAATTATTCAAAATTTTATCGTCTTAAACACAAAATAAATAATCTTATTATCAAATAAACCCTAAAATTTCCAACATTTTCTCAAACCTTGTTCTATAAACTTTCCTAGTTTGAGTTTACATGATGTTTTGATTAGTTGCCAAGAAAAATTGCCAATGCCAAAATTTGTCTAAAATCATCTTGAAGTTCAAGCTTGTTGCTTCCTTTGACCGTTTCCCAATTCAGCAATAATTAAACTTTTTTAAAAAGATCTAAATAAAACCAATATTTTTTGCTACTAAAAGAAACACTGAATGTACAAAAAACTGAAAAGTCATTCCAACTTGTTTGGTCGGTAGCGTAACATAGTGGAAAAGGCTAGGTAAGAAAATTTTCTCCCGGGTTCGATAATCCTATCATCATGCTGATTATCTCTATGGCCGAAAACAGTTCTTAGCTACAACAGCAGCTCAAAAAGTTATGTCTTGTTAGTCTTCACTTACATTTTACAAGAACATTTTTGTGTGCCGACGCAAAATACCTTGGCTACACCAATGATACTTTGCTTTACATAAACGCTGTAGAAAATTTGCGTTGTGACATAAATTGTGCTGTGTTTTGCAGTGAAAAAAGAGACAATGCAAGCCCCAGCTTCATCTAACGTCATAAGTGACTGCCACATTGATAAAAGCACGATAAATGCGAACACAGGAGATGTGAGGACGAATTATTATAGCAAAACTATCAGCAGTCCAAAGACACAAGTGCATCACCACCATCATCATCAGACTACTAAAAGCACAACCATTGTTCAACAAGTCAAGGAAAATCCACCAAAACCAAATTATCACAGCAAAAATCCTCCCAAAAATGTTTCTCCGAATTCAAGCAATTCTCAAAATAATAAGCCGATTTTTTCACCAAAACACAAAGATTTGAAAAAGAAAAAAAGCATTCCCGGAAAGAATTCCAAATATGAGCAAAGTTCAAAAGAACTTAACCAACCGACGTCCAAAAACAAAGACACTTGGAAGAACAAAAAAAGTCAAGCAACTGCATCTGATGTAAACAAAAAACAAAAACCACATCAGCCAAAGAATAAAGGTTCGGCTCCAGGTGGTGGAAGAGGTTCCGCTCCAGGTGGTGGAAGAGGTTCTGCTCCAAGTGGTGGAAGAAGCTCTGCTCCAAGTGGTGGAAGAGGCTCTGCTTCAAGGGGTGGAAGAGGCTCTGCTCCAGGTCGTGGAAAAAGCTCCGCTCCAGGTCGTGGAAGAGGTTCTGCTCCAGGTGGTGGAAGAGGTTCTGCTCCAAGTGGTGGAAGAGGCTCTGCTCCAAGTGGTGGAAGAAGCTCTGCTCCAGGTCGTGGAAAAAGCTCCGCTCCAGGTCGTGGAAGAGGTTCCGCTCCAGGTGGTGGAAGAGGTTCTGCTCCAAGGGGTGGAAGAAGTTCTGCTCCAAGTGGTGGAAGAGGTTCTGCTCCAGGTGGTGGAAGAGGTTCTGCTCCAAGGGGTGGAAGAAGTTCTGCTCCAGGGGGTGGAAAAGGTTCTGCTCCAAGGAGTGGAAGAGGTTCTGCTCCAAGAGGTGGAAGAGGATTAAAAAGGTAAAAATGATTGAAATTCAATTATGGAAACATTTTCTTGTATTTTTGAATAAACATTGTCGTTTCGTTGCGTTAAAATATGGTGCTTTCTTAAATTTTGGAATAAACATTGCAAGTTTTCAGTGCCTAGAAATATGGTGCTATGAAAGGAAAACATGCGGTAATTACTCATGGAAACTGCGAAACGATTTTATCATTCCCAGGAGTAATCATATAAAAATGTAAAAACTAAATCGCTTGCCAGGCACAAATTTGCAATTACAATCGAATTTATGACTGCAAATCGAAGCTTTTGCAACTGCAATAGATCAAGTGTTGATGATGCTAAAATAATTATTCACGGTATTGTAAAAGAGTAATTATACACAGACACGTGTTTCGTGGTTTCACAACTCTTTAGTGAAGTTAGAATTAAGGACCCATCGTTCTTCCATGGCAGAGCCATTTTTCGCGTTGAAAAAAGGACTTGCTGCTATTGTATAGTATGACTTGCTGTAATATATCCATGATGACCTGGCCATAGTGACCAATTAGCTTGGACTTGGAACTTGCAATAAAATTACTTAGATCCTTTTACTTAATTTTCAAAGTTTAAAGTAAATTCGTTAGCCCTACTACTACTTTTTATTGAGTATTACATGAGCTTTTTGATCGCTTGAAGTTGAGTGCTCTGAATTAAATAATTGCCTTATTACAAGGGTCATGTTTATTTTGACCTAAAAAAATTTTTTTTGACTTTATTATTGTTAAATTTTGACTTCATTTTGATTTAACGTTTTGTGGCTTAGTATGACGTTTTGATGTACCGATTTTATAAAATATGCAACCAAGCGGTGCATGACAACATAACGTAGAAAAAAGAACCACTCTGCCTACCTGTAAAAAACTGCCAAGTATAGCTTAAACATGTTACTGCTTCTGCAATTTTTAATAAACGTCACACAATAAATTGCCAGAATTATTTATTGAAATACAATAACATGTATTTTTTGACATTTTTGAGGTCAAAATTTCTGTCTTTTCTCAGTAGTTTGCTCAGCATTGAGAATATCTGCTCAACGGCAGCAGAGGTTGGTTGAGCTTTTTGCAGCATTGCATAGGCGGTTGGAGCAATGGGCAAGTTGGTACAGTTTATTATTGCTTTTAAATCAGAGTTGGATAGTCGTTCTTTGATGTAAGCTAGAATTGAGCAGGGGTCATCCAGAAAATACATATTTGTCAGCAGTTCGTATGCTTCTGTCATTGTGCAGTCATTTGCCTCTAATAGCTCGACGTTAGTTACTAGAATCCGGTATTGATTAATACGAATTAAGTCTGGCACCAAACCATCCACATTGATAGCTTCTTTTGCTAGGCTGACTAAGAGACCTTCACCTGCCCAATTGTTGACAATGTTACGAAAAGCAGGAAGATTTTCGCTGCAGTATAGTGCAGCTCTAAGCCAAGTTGCCCATCGTGTAATCACAGGGACCGGAGGTGATGGCAGACCAGGATTCAGGACTTAAATTGTAGGGGCGATGCGTCCCTCCATCGAGAGTTAGCATCCCCCCATAGTAGTATAAGATGCGCCAAATGCTTAGGGATTGCGGCGTGCGGCGTTGCGGCGTGCGGCGTCCCCCCCCCCAGGTGCGGCGTCCCCCCCCCCCAGGTGCGGCGTCCTCCAACTGCGGCGTACTCCAAATGCGGCGTCCCCCAAGCATGGTATTATCTAAACACAGTTTTGTCTAAATGCGGCGTTGTAGTCTTAGCTCTAACCTTAGGTGTAGTCCTAGCTAGGTGTAAAAACCGAAACTTAGTCTTGCGTAACTTGCTTGAGTACCAAACCACCGCAGGTGGTTTGCCTGGCTTCAAGTGTAAAGACCCTTAGTGTCTTACGTGAGTACCGAACCACCGCAGGTAGTTTGCCTGGCTTTGGTTAAGGTCTAATCCTAATCTTAACTCTAAGTTTAGTCCAAGCTAGTTGTAAGAATCGAAACATAGTCTTGAGTACCTTGCCTGAGTACCAAACCACCACAGATGGTTAGCCTGGCTTCAAGTCTAAAGACCCTTAGTGTCTTACCTGAGTATCAAACCACTGCTGGTGGTTTACCTGGGAATTGGTTCAAGTCTAAAGACTCTCAGTGTCTTGACTGAGTGCCGAACCACCGCAGGTGGTTTGCCCGGCTTCAAGTCCAAAGTAGTAACAGGTTAAAAGTGAACAACCTGAGAACCGATAGTTTCTGAATCTAAAAAGATTATCTAGTTTACGCTATGAAGTCTATTTTGTACGTTTGAGAATAAGCTTAGTGTAACTTGAAACGTTTCCTGTCTTGCTGAATTTCCGCTGCCGTGGCGAAATCGTAAAAAAACAGCTGTTTACATGAGCTAACCTATCTAAGGTTTAGCTGTGAATAACTACCTTTTGCTATTTTTTAATCTTCGAATATGGTGCGAGCATGGCGCAACAGAACTTGTAATCGTTTAACCCCAATGATTTTAGGGTCGATCCTTTGGCAAACGATGGCGCAATAGCGTTGCTTATAGAAGGCGGTCATTAAACTTTTTCGTTCTATCAAGATGTATTTATGTGAGTACTGCACAAAACCCTTTCGCCAAAATTGTGATCTATTGCGGCACAAGCGAGAAGTACTCGAATGGATATTACGGTTTGAGTGTGAGAAATGTGAAAAAAAAATTTAAAAGAAAGTCGGATCTTGAAAGACATAAACCAGCTTGCTGTCGTTGCCAGAGGTGTTACATTCAATTCAAGTCTCCCCAGGAGAAAAAAAGTCATGTATGCGAACCAGCTAAGAAAAAAGTCCAAATGCGGGTGAAGAACATGCTGTATCAGTGCAGTGTCCAAGAGTTCAATCCCCAACAGAGTCACCACCGCTGAAACCTCAACCGAATTCATCAGAGTCTCCTAATCTTCAAACGAATGTTGCAAAGCAAATAGCTCAACTTCCTCCATCAGCTCAAACCCTGCCAATTCCGAGTGGTGCTCCAACGTCAGTGTTAACTTGTCCTCCATTAACGCCAGCTCCTCGACGTCGCAAAAGTTTGAAAATCAAGCGCCCGACCAAGGTCTCGAACCTCCCCCCACCTCCACCATTGACACCAGCACCTGGATTGCTTGCGAACGATCCCGAACCACCGCGGAAAGCTGAAACCAAAAAGAAATGGCGGGAAGTAGATGAAAACGAAATTATTCACGAACCAGAGCCAGATTTGGAAAGATTTATCCGTTTAAACTGGGACTCCATTCGCACGTTTTCGCGTGGAGGACCCGTTCAAAATCTTTTTAATTTTTACTATAATGATGATGTTTGTAATTTAATTGGTCGTATAGCAAAAACTATCATGAAAAACCAAGAAAATCGTTTTAAAATTAACTATGGTTTTGGGTTTGTGTTAAAAAATATTGAAACAGGTGAATTTCGTTATTATCATGCTTCAAATAATTCGTTAATTCTTGACGCTGCAGTATTGATTTCTAATGAAGCTGAGTTAAATGAATTTTTAGCACAAATTGCGGACGAAAATTTTTTGGATTCTGTTTCCAGACCAGATACGAAATGGCGTCTGTATCAAATTACAAATTTACTGTTTTTTGTAAATCATCTCAAACAAGCACCGCTAGGGGCACCATTGCCACTCCCAAATTTTGTTGAATATAATCGTGGCCTTATCACTGTTTCAGGCGATGAAAATCTCTGCTTTTTCCGTTGTTTAGCAGTTTTTAAAGGTGCTGATAGGTTGGATTGGAAAACAAAGACTAGAGAGTTGTTTGCACAGTATGCTATGAATTTTGATGTACACAATTTCAATGGGTATTGCTATTGACGATTTGATTCCAATCGAGGATTTCTTCAAGGTCAATGTTTCCATATATCAGCTTAATGAAGAATCAGCTCGACTCGTTTACAGGAGCCGAGGTTTTTATCAGGAAACAATGGCTTTGAATAAATACCAGAATCATCTTAGTTTAATTACCGACTTTGAAAAATATTGTGCTGTGTACCGCTGCATGTCATGTGATAAGTTGCATTACGGTAGAAAGGATTTCTTACGCCATTGTAAAACATGTAAAGTCATCACCCGGCAAACATATCCCGGGGGTATAATTAAAGCCAAAGAAACAATTTTTGATAAATTAGCAATGATTGGTATTAACGTTCCCCCAAATGACCGTCACTTTCCCTATTACGCCTGCTTTGATTTTGAATCGCTTTTTAACAAACAAAACTTACCACAAAATGTACAACAACTTAATCACGTTATTTATAAGCTATTTATAGGCAAGTATTCACGTTATTTATAGGCAAAAGGAACAATCCCGAAAAATCTAAGAAAAACTAACTCGTTCGTAAGAATCTTACCATTGTGACGACACAGTCAGAAATTTGTGCACGGCATTAAACTAGCGTAATTGTGAAATAACACAGATGAAGTTTAGGAATTAAACTAGTTAAAATAATTATGACGTTCAAAAGCTACGCAACTATCGAATAGGAACTTTCTGGAAAGGACGCGGCTAAGCCAAGTGTAAGCGGCAAATAGTTACGTATCCGTAGATAAACAGCGCTAACATACTCGTCCTTATTAAATGTACAGTTAGTAAATCGCAACTGTTCCTAAAGCCGCATTTACACGGGCGACTTTTTTGCAACGCGATTCGACGATTTTTTATGCGTGAAAATCTCTCTCGCAAAGCGGTTACTCACACGAGGCAAGACTCGCTTGCCGCGATCGCGTTTGGCAAGAATCGCTGCCGTGTAAGTAACACCTGCGATTTGCGATGCCGATTATATTTTTGCGCGACTCGATGTAACAATCGTTCTCGCCCATGATCACTTACACGAGGTCGATTTCAGCGTCTCGAGAGTCACAAGACAAAGTCGCGCTCGTGTAAACAGCAAATCGTATGCAATTTACGAGTCGCCCAGGCATAGCGCAATGCACAAATGCTTTGCGAGTCTCTGGCTGCGATTATCTAAGTTTACTTCATAAAATATTGTGCTCATGGTACAAAATAGTCCGTAGTGCTTTTACCGTAGTTAATTGTGATTGTGATATTAAATTTACTTCATATTAGTTTGAAACGAAGAAGAAATAATTTTCTTGTTGATGCTGTCACTGGTCTACTGCAGATACGGCAGTCATGAGCTGATTGCTGATAACTGTGAAGCCAATCAAGCAGGGCTTTTTAACCCTTAAAATGTATGATAAATTAATCACAGGAAACAGTACCTTAATTGTATTTTGTTTTTATAATACCGTAAGTACACTGTTTGCATCAGAGCCAGTAAATTTTGAGTTGAGGCTGACTGTTCTTAATTTTTTGCCAATGTTGAGCATCAGTTGCTCTTAATTGGTTCTTGAATTTTGAGATCATTGATGTCAATTATAGCGACAATGTTTGTTAATACCTTATGGTCTGTCTGCTTGTAAACGCCTTTTTAGCTGCTTTTGCAGCATCGTAAAATTGCGGAAAGCAAAAAAGGAAGCTCTAATTTTCGTTTGAACGAGAGCCAAAAAGTTTTTTTGTTACCTGCCCAATGCGCAATAACACTCTATCTCTTGAAGTTATTCAAGCTCTTTTGTTTTGAATCAGTACAGAATTTAGTTTCTTTTTTGATTTGGCATTTCTTGTTTTTCGGTTGTTCTCAACCCTAGAATAGCTAAGACAATGAATTCACAGTAATAGCATTTGGACAATATATTTTGGAAATGGAGGTGCTTGTTACAGAAGCCCTTCGTTACAATATGGAGCCTTCACCGTGTCCGTCTGGGCAAACCACAATTGAAATTCTTCAACTTGAACTGCATTGTTCAGACAAAATGCATAATTTGGAACAGTAAGACATGGCAAAATATATCTGAAATTTAGCCTGAAAATAATGAACTTAAAGAGTGCCATACGAGCGGTCTTGAAAATGAAATACGTCTGTTTGCCAGTTGCTTGAATGAAAAGGAATGCCAGAACAGAGGTAACTCGGCCAAACACAAAGGCGTGCAGGAATTACCAAAAAGCGCGTAATTTTTAAAGCGTTGGCAGCAGGAACTAAAGTGAGGCGCACAAACTGAGCAAACTAAAAGGAAAAAGCGGCCGGATCAAAACTAGAGCGGGGCAACACAAAAAAGGTCAATCGGTGCTGTGACAGTGCTGGCAGAGTAGGCTGATAGGCTCACATCTATGCTCACTCGTTGGGTCCAGCACTTTGTATACAAGTACCATCCACTGGTTTTTGTCGGCTAAAAACGAGTTAGCGTTTGCTTTCTTTTCTAACCCGAGATTGCTAGAGCCTACCCGCAATTCTTACGGTTAAAATAACCACAGTTAAGTGAAGAAGCACAACACCTACTGCCCCGCATATTGTGATAAAACATTAATTTCATGAAAATGATGTTTATAGTGAAATCATGTTCTCAATTTCGAGTGGTTTTATGGGGCTTTTTCATTTGAATAACGCCAGGAATGAGTTTTGACATGAAGTCACTGGCGTATTTTTGCTCAGTTCATAATAATTCATCCTCCGCACTATACTTACTGTAATTGCCTAGCGTTTAGCAAATGCATGCGCTGCTTGTTTTATTATTGTGGATATTAATGCTTCGTAACAGCTGTGGTTTAGTAGCTCCATAAAAAAATTACGTGAAAACACGTATTATATGAATGCTATCGTGGATTTTTTGAATGTTGGTTTAATTGAAAAAGAGCCAGTACTTCTGTAGTGACAAAAGGCGCCTGGTATCACTGCAGAAGAACTCAAAAAGTAAACTTCTAAAAACAAAAATAAAATTTAACCATTAGCATTTCGAATAGTATATGACAGCACAGATCTATAAAATACTAAAATACTTGTGCACTATTAAGCAAATAAACAATATGAATTTGTCAGTTACACATGCTTGGAGAAAAAGTAATGTCAAAAGTGTTTTTAGAATTAACTGCACAAAAATATTGACAAATTTTATTGTTTTACCAAACATTATGCATAACCAAACAAGACACACAGTCAGAGATGGGTTGCGGTAGAGAAAAACCAATACCTAAAGGGTAAATGACAGAATTTTATAATAAATTATGAGCATTAATGCCCGCTTGACTTTGCTCCATCCAAGCCAACTCAAAATAGCATTTGCGTATCACACATTCGGCTCGAGCAGCACGCCGCCGTTGCTGCTTCATCTTTCACCTTGCATTTTCATTGCAAGTTTTGACATTAGCTGCTTAATAGTATTTTTCGTATTTCGTTTTACGCTTGCGTTGGCTTCATTCATTTTCTTTTCAAAATTCCTAAGCGTGATTGCTTCAAATGCAAAAGCTGACAAGCGGCGCATTTGAAGTGCTTTTGCAGCAGTTCGCTTTTGCAAATTCAAAACCAGCAAGCAGCGCTTTGAAACTATCTCGCACCGTGTAAGTAAACCAGTGCGATAGCGATTCTTCCGCCGACTCGATTTTGCGAGAATCACTGGCACGCAGTCTCAACGTGTAAGTGACTTCAGCGAGTTGCAATCGAATGCGAGCGCCGCGTTAAAATCTCTCCCGTGTGAGTGACTGCTACGATTTGATTTTTCGGGGGGCGTGTCTGGCGATATCGCGCAGACAAAATCACACGTGAATCTTGCGCCGTGTAAGTGACCTACGCGATTTGAGAAAGAAAAAAGGCAAAATGTCGATTCTCGCAGCTAAAAGTCGCCCGTGTAAATGCGGCTTAACAGTTATTTCTTAACAGTTACGTAGCAAAAGATTTTAATTAATGCACAACCGCCACAACGTACATTTTGAAGTACAATTTTACGGCCGGAAAAAACTTTAAAATCCTTTTACAGCCACATGCTGCCGTAACGCCATAGGTTGTGCACCCCTGATCTAGCTGAACTTAGAGTTTTTCTGCCATTTTAATGTCAAATTGCTGTAGGCCATTCAGCACGCTAGCTCTCTGCATTACATTAAAATTGCAGCTGTCTATTTTGGGCAAAAGAAGTGCACTTCAAATTAAATTCAGAAAAGAGGAAATGCAGGACGTAAAAGAAGCTCTGCATTGAAAAAGAAAGATGCTACTTTGCAAAACTACTGCAAAACAAATGAAGAAGGATAAAACAATGTCGATCAACAAGCATGTCGATGATCACAACATCACAGGAATTGCACTGGTGAGCATCCGCGACCGGTTTCGTCCTTGCTCAAGGGACTCATCAGGCGGAAGAACAACGAGAAAACCAAATTAAGCAATGCAGCGACGGAGAACAGAACTTGCAAACCGACATCATGCATAGGCATCACGCCAAGCGAGTGTTCCTTGTCAAAAGAACAAAGCTATGGGGACCCCAAGTAGACTGTCAAGAACTACAAAAACCACCAAGGAAACCACAAGGGTACCAGAGATATCGCACCTCCGGGCGGGGAGCCAATGTTTTATCCTTCTTCATTTGATTTGCTATGGCTCCCCGCCCGGAGGTGCGATATCTCTGGTACCCTTGTGGTTCCCTTGGTGGTTTTTGTAGTTATTGCAAAACAGTAAAAAGAATTTGCTGCTAGAATAAATTCATTCGACAAGCTTCAAAAAGGACAAGCAATACATCGAATTCAAACGGGCCTATATCTGTACTTTCTTACACCAACAACCGAAATTGATCAAACTTAAAAATAATTATTTATTCTGTATTTATAATGATGCTTTGAAATGACAACAAAATGTCGATTGACGTCACTATCGGCTGAAAATTGTGCGGTGAAAATACATTCTAAAATGCAGGAATTGTGTTTTTTTCAATTAAAAACATACTGTTTATCAACTTTGTTTTATCAAAACACTAAGAAAAAAAACACGGCCAAAAAAAAACAATCGCAAAAAAAGCTGCTTTTTTACATCTGTTGAGATCCTTTCAATAGCTTAATCAATGCAAGCTGCTTGGTCGGATTTAAAAAGCAACGAGATTTGATTCGCCATTTCTTAAAAACTGAAAGGTGTCGTGAAAATATAAAGTCCATTAAAATTGTAAGTGTTGAAAGATAAGTTATCGGAAGAACTCAGAGAGAAATTGATTGCATGTAGAAGCGCTAAGGAAGGCATTAATAAAATAGATTTAAATGAAAACGATGTCCCTAGCCGCACAAAGGGCCGGAAGTTATTTGAACATTAAAACGGGGGAGTGGATCCGGGTCCGTTGGCACAGCCAGGAAGAGCCTGGGGGCCAGCCCCCCCCCCCCAATTGAAATGCCACCAATGACAAAAAATCTATTGTTTTTCAGTTTTAGTTTCTTTTAGCATCTTCGCATCAACAGTGCACACCTACAACAGTAATTAACAATTTCATTGACAAGCAAGGGACCCAAGCCCCCACAATTCAATTTTTTCCACCAATTTAAATGTATAGCCCGGGTTAAATTAAGGGTTTTTGTCCTAAAATTTGCTACCTCAGGTCCTCGTCTCACCTTTTTATGAACGTAATGCAATAACCAGAGCAAGATTTACCGTATGGCTTAGTGCCTGGGACCCAGCGCTCAGACGTAGGCGTAGCCAAGAGGTGGGCCCAAGGGGCCTCCTTGCGTACAACAGTATACGTGTACAACAGTAATTAACAATTAATTGACAACCAGGGGGCCCTGGCCCCCTCAACTCAATTTTGGCAACCAATTTACATGTATAACCTGAATGAAATTAACGGTTTTTATTCTAAAATTTGCAGCGTCAGGCCCTCATCTCACGTTTTTTATGAACATAATGCAACAACCATGGGCGGATTTACCATATGGAACAGTGCCTGGTGCCCTGAGCTCAGATGGTGAGACATTTATTTGGTCTTCACCTCTATTTGGCAGGAAGATGTTGCAAAAATCCCCAAAGTACCAGGGGCTCCAGACTATGTAAAATCCGGCCCGAGCAAGAACATGCTGCATGGTAAGTAGGTCTAACCATCTATTATACCATTTTTCAATAACAATTTCTTCTACCTCGCTAGTTTTTACGCGAAAAAATACTTTCAAAAAAATAACTAGGGAAATGCTCGTTAAACAAATCATTGAGTTTAAATGGAGGGGGCTGGGCCCTCTGGCCGTACATATACACCTATAATTCCTTATTTTGATGACAAAACGAAAATCTTTTAGAAAAATCTTCGAGTGGATTATTATTTACAGCTAAAATATTGCAAGAAGCAATGTGTCTTACTTCCCTTTTCTTGAGCCAAATCACTTACAAAATTTAGCTTCAAAATGTAACATCTTAAACGTGTTTTGGACTTAAATTGTAAGTAAAAGAAGGATTGAACAATCTAATTTGTTCAATTGACTCTTTTATATGTTAAAAATCTTGTTCTTTCAACTGGCTCTGAACGCGTGCAAAATGTGATCCAAAGGCATTAAAATAGCTTTTTTTCCAAAACATCATATAAAATCGTCCAGCAGCTGGGGGCTTCGCCCCCATGTCCCCGTATGGGATACTTTTGATTTTCACAAGTTTACTTGGCGCGTCTCCCGCTTTAAACATTTTTGCTATATAACTTTGGGTTTAAACCCTCTCTTTTTAGCAAAATCCTTGTTTAGTGCCGAAACCAGGCCTCGGCTTCTGATCTTCCTCTTTACGATATTTTTGTCCCACATAAAGTTCCTCTTTTGAAAATTTCTGATGACGTTATTGCATGTGATTTGTGGTTTAGCCCCCCCCCCCAATCAAAAATCCTGGCTACGCCGATGTCCGGGTCCCTTTTTAGCGAGGAACTAAACCAGAATAAATACGATATCTATTTCTTCAACGTGAAATTCATAACCAGGAATTATCTTTCATAGCAGGCAAGTGAATAATGATCTACATAATATTAATTGTGCCTTTGTTTCATCTGCGCGCATTTTACCACCAAAGTTAACTGCTATAAGTATGCTGTATAATTGCTTTTGTGAGTGATTGCGGCGGACATTAAGGGATTGGTTCTCGCAGTTCAAAACCTGTTTTAAGCATTTCAGTTTCAAACTTTGCTCAGCAATGAACAGTCGTAAACAGTGGCGCAGGGGACCAAAAGTGGGCCCGGGGCGAGCTCAAATATGACAGAATTCCGGTTTTGTGAAGTCCAAAATAGACGGAGAAAATGCAGCAGTTTGGTCCGAAAAATGATGTGATCTCCAAAAAAAAAAGGTCTTCACCAAAAATTGAACGCTTTTTCCGGTCGAAATTAGGTGATCTCCAAATAAAACAAAAAAAGGTCTTCAGGCTTCACATGCTGATTTCTTAGTGTCATTTTGATGGGCCCACTCTCGAGCTCATGGGCCCTCTGCTGGGCCCGCTGAAGCCAACGGCCTTCCTGAAGCCTATGGGCCCCCTAAAGTGCATGGGCCCCGGGGTTATTGTCCCCCTGCCCCCCCTCTCGGCGCCCCTGGTCGTAAATGAATCCAAGAATCTCGTAACACAATTTCCTTGCTTAAGTGTATGCCGCAGAGGTCTCATTGTCCAGCCACTTTGCTACCCGCGATGAAACTTGAATGGCACTCTCCCAGTCTTACTATTTTTTGACCAAAAATATCCTGCAGGTGCGAGAACAAATCACCTACGGTATATTTTGCGACCCAAAATTAGAGCTAAAATCTTTTTTTTTTGGTTTTCATTCTAATCCTGGACACAATGTTGTTCGAGCGAAGCTTTGCAAAGTCTCATTTGGCACTCCTTCAAGACGGAGAAAATGCAGGTTTAATGTAATGTAATCATAGTTCTCTGGTTTAATGTAATCATAGCCGTCAACAAAGCGCCCCAAAATCGTTTAATGTTTTTTATTCAGGTGCATGCTCGTATAAGACGATTTGAAAAAATCCAAAGTTCCAACTCCAAACAAACTAGAAGAGGAATTGTTACGTCAGCGATTTTCCGCGCAAAACCACGCTGTCATTCGAGCCATGCGAACATGCATGTCACGCGAGAAGACAACACCGACTCTCTTGCCTGGCGATTCTTCGGCGACTTTTCGGGGTTAAACTTGGATGATCAAGTTACGGAATAAGCTCCACCTGATCCAAATCCAGCACATTCTTTGGATCACTCCGTGTCACTCCATACCAAACACTCAAGTGAAATCTGTGAGGAAGCAAGCTTGATAACAAGCGGGACTTCTATTGCATCCAAGCGGAGTGTGCCCTCCGTCTCCGCTTGTACTCCGATTAATTACCCTCCTGTTTCAGTTCTGCACCGAAAAACATGTAACTGCTCCTCCACTTCGTTCAGAGCGTAGCACTGTGAAGTTTGTGATGCTGTGTTTGGTTTAATGCAATGTTCTTGTTCGTCAGTATTTTGTTCATAGCAAAATATAAAAACTAAACTGCAAAGCAACGACAAAGAAGTTGGTTCTGGGTTATATTACCATCGTGCATTTGAATACGTGAAAGTTCAATAAACTCATGAAATTAAAGCAATGATTTGTAGCCGGCTTCATAATTTTTCTTTTACCCACTGTATTACGGCAAAGTTTGCAACGAATTGGCCGGACAATCTTCCCGAAGATGGGCACGAATAGCATTTTATTAATAGTGTAACAATTTTTTAACCCTAAAAGTGTAGCGCAAGATGCGCAATTTAAAATTTTTGCTACTTTAGCTGTAAACTTTTTGATTTAGTTGAAGGGCAACGCAACTTCGCAATTGCGGAACGA
The DNA here is from genome assembly GCA_963965965.1 of Trididemnum nubilum. Taxonomy (NCBI): domain Eukaryota; kingdom Metazoa; phylum Chordata; class Ascidiacea; order Aplousobranchia; family Didemnidae; genus Trididemnum; species Trididemnum nubilum. Next base: position 33,402,105 of record OZ014478.1, read on the forward strand.
AATTTTGTTACCAAGTCATAGCGCGACCTAACTTCCGCAAGCAAAATTATAAAAACACAAAGCAATTTGCATATTTTTGCGTTTTTAGGCGGAAAAAGAGTAAGTAGCTTGTTAAAGAAGGCCGACATTTGACAATATTACGATTGAACTGAAACAAAATTAAGTTCAAAGTATTAGCCGAAAAAAATTAAAAGCACAGAACAATTTTTCCGCAATAATTTTCAAAGACATCAGTCCGCAACGTCTCAAAATAGAAAATTAATGCGCAACGCAACTTCTGCAATTGCGGAGCGGAGTTTTCGTACCAAGTCAAAGCGCAATATTTAACTTCCTAAATTAAATTTACAAAGCGCAATGCAAATTACGAATTTTTATGATTTTACAAGGAAAGAGTAAGTAATATGCTGAAGAATGTTGGCCTTTGACAATCTTACGATTGAAATGAGCCAAAATTTTGTTCCAAGAATAAAATTGTGCGATTAACCGAAAAAAAAAAAAAAAATTTAAAGCGCAGTGCAATTAATCCGCAACAAATTTTAAAAGCTTTATTCCGCAACGCAAGTTCTGCAATCTCTTGATACAAAAAATTAAAGCGCAATCCAACTTCCGCAATCGCGGGGGTTGCGAAAGTTGCGCTTTGCCGCACTTCTGTTATCTCCATTAGTCGATCATACCTTACAATGGATTCTTGGTAGAAAAGTTGCTTTTTTACTCAGTGAACCATTTGCGGGACTATTACTCAACTCAGTTTCAATAAGCTTGCGATACCCGCAGGCTCAATTTCAGCAGAATTTAATGTTTATGTGATATTCGATGTTTGGTAGATGCAACTCCGTCTTTCTCATAAATTCAACGACACTAAGTATGCCAAAGCGATGCCCCGACCCCTTGGTAGCAGACTGTGATGAAAATGATTGTATAGTAAATATTATTTGTCGTCAATATTATTTGCAAATGCAAAAAGAAAGCCTTGTACGCGAAAAATCGTAAAGAAACTAAAGAAACAATAGGCTTTTTACCCCATTTTTGTCATAGGTAACATTTCAATTGGGTCGTCAGACGCATTCATCTCGTGCAAAGTAATCTTAATCTTAGTCACTGTAACTACAGAAAAAGATGTGTATAGCTCTTTGCTATTAATTTTGGACTCAATCATAGTCACAACACTAACTTTCACTCATCTCGGAATTAACAAAATAATTAAACACGTCTGTACAAGATTATATTTAGCTTAACTTTTATTGCATCAAACATAAATAGTAAGTAGGGCCCGCAAAAGCCAATAAAATCAAAATTTGTTCAGGGATTTGCTATAATAAAACTTAGAGTAAAATTGATTTTGGATGCTCCGGAGTTGTTTTTGATAGGGTTTGTAGGTCAAAATAAAGTCAAAGTTTTCAATAAAGTCAAAATTGTTAAAAATCGTCTCTCATCAAAAACTTTTAGAAAAAAGAACAAAAAAATTAATTTTGTCTTGATCTTTCTGAATTTTTGAGCTTCTGTCAATATTTTACATTAGTAGTATGTTGTTTTACACAATTTGAAAGAAAGTCTTTCTACTCAAAAGTCAAAGTTACGTAGGATTTAACAAATGTGTTGCAATCTAGTTCACAATATTTTTATTCAGTGTTTATTTCAGATTCACAAAGTCCATAACGTCAGCTTAATAAAACAAATGTTTAAAACACATTTCGACAAAATAAGTTATTCGTACCAAAATGATCAGTGTAGAAAGGCGCACCCTGTAAACTTTTCAGATTTCAAAAATCGCCACAAGAGGTCCTTTATGCTGTTGTAATATAAAACGTCTAAGTCCGGAGACGGACTTAAACAATTTCATGATTAGCCCACCTCAGTCGATGCTGATTTAGGCATCCAAAAACTACACTTGCTTTCAGAAAAAAAATCTTTGAAAACAGAGAAGATGTTTTTGAAAACAGCAGAGTTGCTCGACTAAAAGAATAGAAACAATCTTGGCGTTTTGTGGGTAATAATTGCTTGAGGTAACTAATCTGCTGCCTATGATAATCACTGATTATTATTTTGGTTGTTATTGTACTGTACTATAAGTTACTGCAATTGATTAAGCTTATTTTAAAGAGCTGCGGTTAGTGAAAATAGACCAGTGCCCAACATATACGCTTCAGCCCAGTTTGCTGTTACTAATCTGGTACGGCCACCAGCAATTTAAATTCATGCTTCTAAGAATCAATAGCATAAACATAGTCAAAATGGGATAACAGGACCCGGATCCCCACAACTAAAATGCCACCGATAATTAAAATGTAACAAAAAATCCTATTGTTTCTTCAGCTTCTTTTCGCATTTTTCGTGTTCAACAGCAACTAACAATAACATTGACAACCAGGAGACCCGCGCCCCCTCAATTCAATTATTCTCAACCAATTTAAATGTATAAACCGGGTGAAATTTAGTTTTTTTGTCTTAAAAGTTGCTACCTCAGCCCCTCATCCAACCTTTTCACGAACGTAATGCTATAACCAGAGCCGGATTTATTATATGGCAGAGTGCCAAGGGCCCCGTGCTCAGATGGTAAGACTTTTTTGGCCTTCACCTATATATTAGGTAGGAAGATGTCGCAAAAATCTCCAAAGTGCCAAGGGCCCCGGGCAATGTAAATCCGGCCGGGGCAATAACATGGTTAGCAAGCGTAACCTTTATTTTATTGTACCATTTTTCAATAACCCTTCATCTCCACCTCGCCAGTTTTTATGCGACAAAATACTTCTGAAAAAAATATTACCTTGGGAAAATGCTCTTTGAACAAATCATTGAATTTGAATTGAGGGAGCCTGGCTCCCTGGCCATAGGCGTAACCTGGGGGTTCAAGAATCTCCCCCGCCCCAATTGAAATGTTACCTATGACAAAAATGGGGCAAAAAGCCTATTGTTTCTTTAGTTTCTTTACGATTTTTCGCGTACAACGCTTTCTTTTTTGCATTTGCAAATAATATTGACGGACAAATAATATTTACTATACAATCATTTTCATCACAGTCTGCTACCAAGGGGGTCGGGGCATCGCTTTGGCATACTTAGTGTCGTTGAATTTATGAGAAAGACGGAGTTGCATCTACCAAACATCGAATATCACATAAACATTAAATTCTGCTGAAATTGAGCCTGCGGGGTATCGCAAGCTTATTGAAACTGAGTTGAGTAATAGTCCCGCAAATGGTTCACTGAGTAAAAAAGCAACTTTTCTACCAAGAATCCATTGTAAGGTATGATCGACTAATGGAGATAACAGAAGTGCGGCAAAGCGCAACTTTCGCAACCCCCGCGATTGCGGAAGTTGGATTGCGCTTTAATTTTTTGTATCAAGAGATTGCAGAAACTTGCGTTGCGGAAATAAAGCTTTTAAAAATTTGTTGCGGATTAATTGCACTGCGCTTTAAATTTTTTTTTTTTTTTTCGGTTAATCGCACAATTTTATTCTTGGAACAAAATATTTGGCTCATTTCAATCGTAAGATTGTCAAAGGCCAACTTTCTTCAGCATATTACTTACTCTTTCCTTGTAAAATCATAAAAATTCGTAATTTGCATTGCGCTTTGTAAATTTAATTTAGGAAGTTAAATATTGCGCTTTGACTTGGTACGAAAACTCCGCTCCGCAATTGCAGAAGTTGCGTTGCGCATTAATTTTCTATTTTGAGACGTTGCGGACTGATGTCTTTTGAAAATTATTGCGGAAAAAATTGTTCTGTGCTTTTATTTTTTTCGGCTAATACTTTGAACTTAATTTTGTTTCAGTTCAATCGTAATATTGTCAAATGTCGGCCTTCTTTAACAAGCTACTTACTCTTTTTCCGCCTAAAACGCAAAAAATATGCAAATTGCTTTGTGTTTTTATAATTTTGCTTGCGGAAGTTAGGTCGCGCTATGACTTGGTAACAAAATTTCGTTCCGCATTGCGAAGTTGCGTTGCCCTTCAACTAAATCAAAAAGTTTACAGCTAAAGTAGCAAAAATTTTAAATTGCGCATCTTGCGCTACACTTTTAGGGTTAAAAAATTGTTACACCTATTAATAAAATGCTATTCGTGCCCATCTTCGGGAAGATGTCCGGCCAATTCGTTGCAAACTTTGCCGTAATACAGTGGGTAAAAGAAAAATTATGAAGCCGGCTACAAATCATTGCTTTAATTTTCATGAGTTTATTGAACTTTCACGTATTCAAATGCACGATGGTAATATAACCCAGAACCAACTTCTTTGTCGTTGCTTTGCAGTTTAGTTTTTATATTTTGCTATGAACAAAATACTGACGAACAAGAACATTGCATTAAACCAAAACACAGCATCACAAACTTCACAGTGCTACGCTCTGAACGAAGTGGAGGAGCAGTTACATGTTTTTTCGGTGCAGAACTGAAAACAGGAGGGTAATTAATCGGAGTACAAGCGGAGACGGAGGGCACACTCCGCTTGGATGCAATAGAAGTCCCGCTTGTTATCAAGCTTGCTTCCTCACAGATTTCACTTGAGTGTTTGGTATGGAGTGACACGGAGTGATCCAAAGAATGTGCTGGATTTTGGATCAGGTGGAGCTTATTCCGTAACTTTGATCATCCAAGTTTAACCCCGAAAAGTCGCCGAAGAATCGCCAGGCAAGAAGAGTCGGTGTTGTCTTCTCCGCGTGACATGCATGTTCGCATGGCTCGAATGACAGCGTGGTTTTGCGCGGAAAATCGCTGACGTAACAATTCCTCTTCTAGTTTGTTTGGAGTTGGAACTTTGGATTTTTTCAAATCGTCTTATACGAGCATGCACCTGAATAAAAAACATTAAACGATTTTGGGGCGCTTTGTTGACGGCTATGATTACATTAAACCAGAGAAGTCCAAACTTTTTGAAGGAGTGCCAAATGAGACTTTGCAAAGCTTCGCTCGAACAACATTGTGTCCAGGATTAGAATGAAAACCAAAAAAAAAAGATTTTAGCTCTAATTTTGGGTCGCAAAATATACCGTAGGTGATTTGTTCTCGCACCTGCAGGATATTTTTGGTCAAAAAATAGTAAGACTGGGAGAGTGCCAATCAAGTTTCATCGCGGGTAGCAAAGTGGCCTGGACAATGAGACCTCTGCGGCATACACTTAAGCAAGGAAATTGTGTTACGAGATTCTTGGATTCATTTACGACCAGGGGCGCCGATGAGGGGGGGCAGGGGGACAATAACCCCGGGGGGCCCATGCACTTTAGGGGGCCCATAGGCTTCAGGAAGGCCGTTGGCTTCAGCGGGCCCAGCAGAGGGCCCATGAGCTCGAGAGTGGGCCCATCAAAATGACACTAAGAAATCAGCATGTGAAGCCTGAAGACCTTTTTTTGTTTTATTTGGAGATTCACCTAATTTCGACCGGAAAAAGCGTTCAATTTTTGGTGAATGACCTTTTTTTTTTTTGGAGATCACATCATTTTTCGGACCAAACTGCTGCATTTTCTCCGTCTATTTTGGACTTCACAAAACCGGAATTCTGTCATATTTGAGCTCGCCTCCGGGCCACACTTTTGGTCCCCTGCGCCACTGTTTACGACTGTTCATTGCTGAGCAAAGTTGAAACTGAAATGCTTAAAACAGGTTTTGAACTGCGAGAACCAATCCCTTAATGTCCGCCGCAATCACTCACAAAAGCAATTATAACAGCATACTTATAGCAGTTAACTTTGGTGGTAAAATGCGCGCAGATGAAACAAAGGCACAATTAATATTATGTAGTACATTATTCACTTGCCTGCTATGAAAGATAATTCCTGGTTATGAATTTCACGTTGAAGAAATAGATATCGTATTTATTCTGTGTTAGTTCCTCGCTAAAAAGGGACCCCGGACATCGGCGTAGCCAGATTTTTGATTGGGGGGGGGGGGCTAAACCACAAATCACATGCAATAAACGTCATCAGAAATTTTCAAAAGAGGAACTTTATGTGGGACAAAAAATATCGTAAAGAGGAAGATCAGAAGCCGAGGCCTGGTTTCGGCACTTAAACAAGGATTTTGCTAAAAAGAGAGGGTTTAAACCCAAAGTTATATAGCAAAAATGTTTAAAGCGGGAGACGCGCCAAGTAAACTTGTGAAAATCAAAAGTATCCCATTACGGGGACATGGGGGCGAAGCCCCCAGCTGCTGGACGATTTTATATGATGTTTTGGAAAAAAAGCTATTTTTAATGCCTTTGGATCACATTTTGCACGCGTTCAGAGCCAGTTGAAAGAACAAGATTTTTAACATATAAAAGAGTCAATTGAACAAATTAGATTGTTCAATCCTTCTTTTACTTACAATTTAAGTCCAAAACACGTTTTAAGATGTTACATTTTGAAGCTAAATTTTGTAAGTGATTTTGGCTCAAGAAAAGGAAGTAAGACACATTGCTTCTTGCAATATTTTAGCTGTAAATAATAATCCACTCGAAGATTTTTCTAAAAGATTTTCGTTTTGTCATCAAATAAGGAATTATAGGTGTATATGTACGGCCAGAGGGGCCCAGCCCCCTCCATTTAAACTCAATGATTTGTTTAAACGAGCATTTCCCTAGTTATTTTTTTGAAAGTATTTTTTCGCGTAAAAACTAGCGAGGTAGAAGAAATTGTTATTGAAAAAATGGTTATAATAGGATGGTTAGACCTACTTACCATGCAGC